>OZ030028.1:35170700-35603200 GCA_964023405.1 Apodemus agrarius
AAATCATGCCTATAGGCTAGTCTAATGGAGGAAGTTCCTCAATTAGGTTCCCTCTAAGATGACCCTAGCTTATGTCAACACACGCACATGCACACACGCGCACGCACACACACACACACACACACACACACACACACATACACACACACCTTGATGCAACATGAGAAGTATTTTTTATTTGATTTTATTTGATTGATGGGTTGGTTAGTTGGTTGAGGCATACGTGGTTTCATGTAGTGAGCCCAGGCTGGCATAAAGAGGTAGATTTGTGCATGACTGTGGCCAAACAACCAAAATATATTTTTGTGTACAAAAATAAGGAAGCCGGGGCAGTGGGGTAAAAGCCACAGTTCAGTGGTAGAGCATTTTCTTACTGCACAGAAAGCTCCAGCCTCTATCCCTAGCACCACAAAAGAGAGGAAGAGGAAAATGAGGGGGAGGGGGATTGAAACCTTCAGTACATGTCATTAAAAAATAATAATAGCAAAGCAAGAAGCAGGGCTGGAGACGTTGCCCAGTTGGTAGAGTGCTTATCCAGCATGACTGAAACCCTGGTTAATATGATGCTGGGGATCAAACTGCAGACTTCTGCATGGTAGGTGCTCTACCAGTGAGAGGCTGGGGGCGTGGCTCGGCTGTGGAGTGATCGCCTGGAGTCCACCAGTGAGAGGCTAGGGGCGTGGCTCGGCTGTGGAGTGATCGCCTGGAGTCCACCAGTGAGAGGCTGGGGGCGTGGGTTAATGACTGAGCACTTGTCTAGCACTCAACTCCACAGAAATAAAAATAATAAAAATAATTAGATAAAGTCACGAACCACCTAAAAGAAAATGGGTTGGATCAAAATATAGCATGCCCTAAAAAAAAGAGTCCTTAAATGTAATTTTAATATGCCTTGCCCTGACAGCTAAGGATGCTGAACACTTTATAAAGTATCTATTGTTTATATCTAGTTTTGAGACCTTTTTGTCCAGTCCCATAGTCCATTGTTTAACAGCTGGGTTGTTTATTTCCTTGATGTTTAGTTTTACAAGTTCTTTATGTAGTGTAGACACTAGTTCTTTTTCAGAGATGTAACTGGCAAGGATTTTTCACTCATTCTGTATGTCGCCATTTTTCTTGGTTGACAGTTTCCAGGGCTTTTCATTTGTTGAGATCCCATTTGTCCATTTCTAGTCTTCCTACAACCGCAGGAATATATTCAGAAAGTCTATGCCTGTGCTTGTAAATGGAAATGTACTCCCTGCTTTATCCCCTCACAGTTCCAGAGTACCAGCCCTTACCGATATTTCCGATAGAGAGGTACTCAGTGTGAGTGCACAATGCTGCTCCCAGAAGACATGGTTATTAAATGAAAATCTCAGCCCCACATATGGGATTCCTCCTTATGAGTCATGGCGGCCCCAGAGGCACCCAGGACAGCACAGGGCACTGTCATTGTCTTGGTTGCCCACCATAACTAGATGGTAAGACCTTATTACTGAAGCCATTGCTCACTTTTGGGGTAGGATATTAAAAAAAAAAAAAAAAAAAAAAAAAAACTCAAGTTAACCAGGAAACTCCCTGCTGGTCTGTTTACATAATGCCAGAGGTATCATAGGCTGCTGGGGAGAAAAGACATCAGTGGTCTTGTCAAATGGTGGATCCTGACCTGCTGGCAAGATGGCCCTAAGGGGCCACTTTCTGATTAATATGAGGCTACTCTCAGGAGGGATTTCATGTCTGGTTTGACAAAGCTGGCCAAATGCCCATGACTGGGGAGAACATCGGTTCCAGCAAGAAATCTACTGCTGCTGTCTTGCAACGGCATCCTAAATACGTATATTTATACCCGTAGGTCTGTGTTGCTTTGAAACTTGGTCAGATATGCCTAAGGTATGTACCGATGTCAACCAAACAGCCCTGCTGCTCCTGCAGGCAGGCTGATTAAATGCCCTATTGCATATCTAAAAAGCCATCTTATTCTTGAAGGTCAGAGATGTGCCGCTCACACAGATGAATCGAGAAGATCCAGTTTCAATTCCTACTGGCTGATAAGTCTCAGGCTCCCAGTGCCAGCGCAAAGGCCTTTAAACAGACTTTGCGAGCTGTTTCATTTGATGTCTCTGTAAAACTAGATCCTTCCCTTCCTACTTGATTGTTATGGTGCCCACAGGAGGGCTGTAATCAAGGTACAAGCGTCTGGAGTTTGGGGAACTGCTGTGTGCTTCAGACTGAAGAGTTTTAGCTGACCCCCTGCTGTTTGGGTGCCGCCAAAAAGAAATGGAATGAGTAATTTGAACACAAATGGGAGACAGCAAGGCTCATCTCCATACTGGGGGGGGGGGCTGAATGTCTTCACAGGAGGGGTATCTGCTAGCTCTGTGCTCATTCAAACCCTTATGTGGGACGAAAGCTTCTTTCTAGGCTGCCTTGCTCAAGCCCGGAGTAATTTGGGTAGATTGATTTGTAAAACATTCTGAATCAATTAAAGCTTTAATCAGCAAAGTAGCAAACTTCACATGGCTTGTGGACTAATTTTACCGTCTCCCATCAATGTGAACCTAAGATGAAATAAGACAATTAAGAAGGTGCAATTATCTGTCCTGATTACTGGATCGGAGGCGTTTGTGTTGCTAAGTCCCAATGAGAAGGTGGGCATTCCAAACACAACAATCCCCGCAGCTGTGGTGCGCAAGAGCCCTGCCTGACTGTGGGCTCTGTCTCCTGCCGCAAACTGTTTATCAAGCAGGGACTCCTGGGTCTGCTGTGTAGCCAGGCTTTAGAAAATGGGTTGGAAAATGGGCCCTGCCAAATGCAGCAGGTTCACACACACGCGCGCGCACATACACACACACACACACACACACACACACACACACACACACTTCATTTGAATCACCACTTCGACAATTCTGTCTACTTAGACAGTGATTGGAAAATTGGTTCCCTTTATCTAGATCAGCTCCCAGAAGTAGCCGCATATTGGAACCACGTGGGGAAGCTTTGGAAGGCTCCAAAAACCGCCCAGATCGATGCCAGCGAGCACCTGGCAAGGAAGCCAGGCCTAGGGCTTTCCAGCGCTTCCTGGGGGTTTCCGTCTGCAGCCAGCTTGAGAGATACAATTTCAAAGGCACTTTGGGGCCAGTGCCATCCCAGCCTGTTGCTATGGAATGCTGACGGAATCCTCTCAGAGGAGACACCTGCTGATCCTTTGCCTTCCCTGATGTGGCCAAATGCATCCCATAGAACTGTGGTGCATAGAAAACGTCTTCCCCTAATTTCTTCTTGTGGAGTCTTTGCTTGCACTAATTCGGGAAGTAAGCAATACAGCGTTCAGTCAGGTGTCACACCACGGGCACACACACACACACACACACACACACACACACACACAGTTTCCATCTTGGCTCCTAGCCATCTGGGTTTTTGCCTCTTGAGAACAACAGTATGCTTTACACACTGGTGACCGCTGGTGCGCAGACGCCCTTTCAAGGCCCGTGTTTTATTCCTTTGGGTCTCTACTAAGGGTGGAATTGTTGGGTCACAGGGTAGAGACCTGCTGGACTTTGGGGGCAGTTGTCCCAGTGTTTTCTGTGTAGGACTCTCCCATGCTGTTCTTCCCAAGGTGCTCACAGGTACCGGTTTTTCTGCCCCTTTGCCAACGCCTAATTCTAATTTCAGTGCTTTTATAATTAACAAGCTAATGCGTGTAAAGTGGCTTCCTTTTTAATGCAACTCTGCCTGGAAATGACCCACCTCTAATATTTTAATGCACAGAAAGAGACTGATTTATGTAAAATCTGGGCCAGGTCCTCCAAGAGCTCTGTGTGGACAGCAGTGAGCTCACATTTGCAGCTTTGAGTCCTCCGAACTGCTGTGGCCTTCGCAGCCTTGCCCCTCTGTAAGTTCCACACACAGATGGTTTCATCTCTTTAGGTGTCTCGTGTGTGTGTGTGTGTGTGTGTGTGTGTGTGTGTGTGTGTTGTGTGCTATGCACATCTGTATCTGCACCAGTGTTCACACACATATGTACACAGACAGAGGCCAGAGGAGGCTGTCAGGTGTCTTGTTCTCACTGACCCTGGAAGCTAGGATGCTGACCTGCAAGCCCCACTGAGCCTCTTGTCTCTCACCCTCAAGGGCTGGTGCTGCAGGCAAGTATACAGCCTTACCCAGATTTTTACACCAATTGTGGGGATTTGAACTCAGGCCCTCATGTTTGCACAGTAAGCACTCTTAACCACTGAGCCACCTCCCAACCCCGTAGGTATCATAAAAACAGGCAGCGGTGATATAATTCTGCACACTCCTGTCAATTACATTCTGGGCAATCTCTTGGAAGCAGAATGTCCTCTTAGCCTCACTTTGTACTTACAGGCCAATGATTCTTAAAGATCTCTTGCTGTCATTGTACTTGGTTTTTGGGAGCGAGAAGGTGAATATATATATATATATATATATATATATATATATATATATATATATCTTGACAGCAATTATAGCTTGAAAGCTCCCTGAATCCTTACTCTGTCGAAAGCAGGTAGGAGCTTAAAATATGATCTTAATAACTGATCAGGACAGGGCTGGGAGCTGCAGAAAGTGTCAGGGCTGAACTTAGCCACCGTGGGAGGTGAGAAAAGGAGGTCTGGTGAGTGTAGCCACGTTGGGAAGAGGAACACAGAGGTCCACCCAGGGAGTTTCCCCCACCCACAGGTGAATCTCTGAGGTCCAAACACGAGGTTTAGCTCTCCCGCCAGCAGAGCCAAAGGGCTGTCTGCTGCTGGCTGTGAGGGCTCAGTGTTGGGTGGGGGGTCCTCACACCTGGGCCACTCTCTGCTTCGGGGAGGCTGCTAGATCTGGGGGCTACCATCTCCTCATGTGGATGCAAGGGACAGGAGCAGAGCCCCACGGGGAGAAGAAGGAAGCTCTGGGAAATGCACCCTCACACTCTTAAGCAAAGAAGACTGCAATATAGCAAACACACACACACACACACACACACACACACACACACACAGCCTCTCAGAGGTAGAGATAGCCCAAGTACCGGCAACCAAGCCCCATCCTCTACACAGAGGAAGAGCTGACCCTATCATGTAGCAGAGGCCGCCACAGCATAGTCACTATTCACTAGGCTCATTTCCCTGCCTCTTCAAGATGTAAGACCTCCCCTCCCCACGGAAGCCTCAAAGGAGTCATTTGTCTTAGTCTCCCTAGTGAAAGTTCCTCTCGGATCCCCATTGCTGTTGCCTAAGGAACAACAAAGGGCTCGTGTCTCTCTCCAGCCTCTGTGCTCCTCCCTGCTGAGGACTCGACAAGTTCCTCTCTCCTCTCTCAAGCTCACCATTCACCCAGCTGTATCTCTCTCTCCCTAGAGAGGAGGCATCAAGTGGCAGCCTCCCCGAAGCAGAGTGGCCCAGGTGTGACGACCCCCAACACTGAGCCTTCATGGCCAGCATCAGACAGCCCTTTGGCTACCTCATGTTAGGACCTCAGAGATTTACCTGTGGGTGGGGACTCCCTGGGCAGAGCTCTTCCTTCCTCTTCCCTCTGTGGCTCCACTCACCAGACCTCCGTTTCTCACCTCACACCATTATATATGGAGGGCCAGTAGGCAGGCTTGGCTAGTTAGAGATCTCTCAAGCCTCAGGCTCTGACTCTACAATACCTGCGACTCAACAGTTTTGTTCAGAGCCCAAGCACAACCAGGATCCTTCCCCCCTACACCTCCCCAGAGCAGACATTTTCATCTGCCGAAGGGTGCGAAGATCTTGTGAGAAACACGCATGAAATGCATATGAGGCCGACAAAGAGGAAAGGGGGACGGGAATGTCGCTGGAGTTGTTGGGGCCAAAGCTGCAGCGCCAGCAAGTGAGGACCCAGAATCCACCCTTAGGAAACAGACAGGAAATGGTGAGAAGCAGAGAGAGCGATGTATTCGATGTGGCCACACTGCAGAGAGAGAGAGAGAGAGAGAGAGAGAGAGAGAGAGAGAGAGAGAGAGAGAGAGAGAGAGAGAGAGAGACCGACCCAGGCATCCTCCAATGTGGCCACACTGGGAAGAGGGACAGATAGGCCCAGGGACCCTCCAGTGTGGCTACACAGGGACCCTCTAGCCCATCTTCAGGGTTAGGTTTAAGTAGAGGACAAGCATAAGCACAGTTAAGCAGTCCTGGTCAAATGTGGTCCCACCCTTCACTGACGTCACTGTCCGGCTCTGGTCTCCTGCCAGGTGGTCTGAACATGTTGTCAGAACCCTGAAGTCTCTTCCTGGGAGGCAAGTTCTGCCTCTGACTGGCACCAGGTTTCCCCCATGTGGAAAATGCCAGATTCTTGGAGTCTGTTTTAGTAGTCTGACAGCCAGAGGGAGGGGTGCAGTGTCTATAGACTAGCTCCCTGGGAAGATGTTAAAGTATGCCACTCTCTAAGTGGTTCTCAATGCAGGTTCCGAAAAATCTCTTTTAACAGACCACCAGCTCTGCCTTATACTGGCTCATCCTGAAATTTTTTTAAACCAAGGACCTGATTTTACTTGAGTCAAGATCTCTGAAATATATGGAACTCCTCGTGCTTCTGGGAGTGACAGTGTGGTACAGCGCCTCTGCCCTGCCACGGCTGACAACGGTGGCCAGTCGTTAGCAGAGTAGTTAGGGCCAAAGCCTGCCTGAAGAGGTAACAAGTCAGGCCTAGGCAAGCTACCGATTAGCCAAATGCATAGACAGAGTGATGTGGTCACATGGGAGGTCCATCTTTGGGGTCATGCATGACAAAGCTTAAATTTAAGTAGGGCCAGAGGTATACATAGAAAAGCAGCTTCTGCTTAGACGTGGTCGGGCCATCCGTGTCTCAGCTCGTCTCTCCTGCAAGGTGATATGGCAAATGGCGAGAACTCTGCGGCATCTCTGGCTGGGAGAGTCTCTCCATGGCTGGCACTAGGCTTTGGTTTCTTTGTGCAGCATGGGATTTCTGGGGAAATTCTAGTCTTGGGGACCATCGTTTCGATAGTCTGATAGTCAGAGGGACACACAACTATCTCTCTAGACTAACCTCGTTCCTGCCCTGCTGGTTCTACAGTGTGTGCCAGACGGGATGAAGGGGGACTGGAATGATGGCAGGCTGGCACAGAGCCCCTGCCCCTTCCCTTCAGCCACGGGGCACGGCATGATTTGAGAAAAGCAGAGCATCTTGGGGGCACAGAGCCCAGCTGCTCACTAGAGAACCCTACCCTTCCTGGCACAGCAGGACTGTGTCTGAAGACAAGGTGGAAAGACTGGGGACAGATTGCCAAATCCTATTCAGATTCTGGTTTGTTGAGAGAGGCAGGACTACAGTCAGTCCACAGCGCTCAGCCCGGCTGACCTGGTTAGTCACTGACCACCCCGTCAGGCCTTAGGCGAATGGAAGTAGCCACCTCCTACCTTTTCTGTGATTCTGTCAGGTCAGGGAGAGGGGCCGTGTGTGGGCATGGCTCTTCATTCCCAGGGCTAATAGACAGTCACAGTGTTCCAAGAGATGGCCTGGGAGCCCGGAAAGGAGGTTCTAATCAAACACAAACGAGGCATGATCTTCTCCTCTTGCTTCAGGTGAGATAAATATTGACCTTCACCAGTTCCGTGAGGAGAGGTCAACGCACCCTGACCGAAGAAGGGGAGAAGCACCGAGACGCAATACATTGATTTCTGTTTGTTCGTTTTTTGTTTTTGGTATGGAAAGCACCTGTTTTCTTTTCCCTTTTTCTTTTGTAGTATCAGGAGTTAAGTCTGGTGTCTTTCACAGGATAGTCAAACACTCTATTCTGAGTCATACCTTCAGGCCCGTCACTGGGGGATTGATTCTAGGCAGACATGACAGTTAATCTCTGAGGATGTAGTTGCTTTGGTTAAAGGATACTTTAAAAATTAAACTTTCGATCTTTAATGAACTCTCCAGTTTTTAAAAGTATATTATTTTTGGTCTGGTTTGGTTTTTGGTTTTTTTGGTGTTTTTTTTTTAATCTTGAGTCTTCTTTAGGACTGTCTTATTCCTTAGCTATTGTTTCTTATCTGTGCATCTGTTTCTCTCTACAATAATATCTTCTTTCATTTCCTTCTCTTCCTTTTCCTCTTCTTCCTTCTCTCTCTCCTCTCCTCATCCTCTCCTCCCCCTTTCTCTCTCCTTCCCTCTCTCTCCCTCTCTCTCTCCCTCTCTCCCTTCCTCCCTCCCCAAGGGGGAAAATATCATTTCTGTCAGACGACTACTCATCCTTTATAACCTTCTAGAGATGATCGGACTACATGCATTGCATAAAGCCTCTCATAAAACCCTATATCATAACTCAGGAGTAATTCCTGTGTGGATGTTCAGCAGAATGCTAATCCTAGCATATTTAGTGTCTGTGTTAAAGCCTTGCTTCTGAGAGGAGAGGAGAGTTCAGAAAAATTCTTCGTTCCACCAAGTCAGAGGCCGGCCCTTAAGTCTCAGGGGAATATAACCAAGAGCCTAATGACACCGGGAGAAGATCCACTCACTGTTCACTAACAGACAATCCTGTCAACATTCACTGATCCTGAGAAGCACATGTGTGTGTCTGTCCCAGTGACTTCAGAAACTGAGCAGAGAGGGGGAGGGTTTCTCTGCCCGAAGCCCTGTGATTATTAAATACAGTCCTGCAGACCCTTGATGTAATGAGATTAAAATGTTCCACAGAGGACCAGAGTTTATTGAAATGAAAACAGAAGAAGAAAGCCACCTTATCAACACGGGCTTTACGGGCCAGGTGGCATCTGCTTAATTTTGCTATTTTTGTTGAAAACATAATTTGCATTACTATTAGATAAAATAAAACAGACAGGCAGCTCCACGGCCCAGTGATGCGATCTCTGCTGCCGAGGTTCCTTTGTCTGTAATTTTCTTCCATGAGAATTCACTATTTCTTTGACAATGTCTCTATATTCATTGACTTGAGGCGCTCATGACTGAGCCCAGGGCTGTGCACACCAGGCAAGCGCTCTACTGCTAATCCCCAACCCCAGTGCCACATCTCTCTAAAAAAGTCTGAGACAGGGTCCCGGGCTAGCCTTTGACTTTTTATGTAGTCCAAGCAGGTCTTGAACTCCCAGTGGCTGGGAGGACAAGGACACACACTCTAGTCTTCCTTCCTGAGTTCAGATGTGAGCCTCACCATAAACTGATACTCGAGTGCCACATTTTTAAATTACAAGCATACTGATTACCAGGGACTCCCCCACAGGTGGCTTTGTGGACTGCCCTTTATAGCACCTCCTAGATACTGGGGAGATAGCTCAGGGGTCAAGTTCTTGTCACACAAATCACTAGGACCTGAACTTACCCCAGAGCCCATGGCAAAACAAAAACCCCAAAACCAAAACCAGATGTGGTGATTCCACTTGTAATCTCAGCATTGTGGAGGCAGAGACAGGAGGATGCCTGAGGCTTGCTGGCCCTTCCTACCTAAGCTGCCTGGCTAAATCAGTGGACTCTAGACCAAGGAGAGGCTCAGTCTCAAAATACAGAGTAGGGAGCAGCAATGGGGAAGGACACCTAATGTTGACATATGACCTATACAGAGAGAGAGAGAGGGAGCAAGAGAGAGAGGAAGAAGAAGAAGAAGAAGGAGGAGGAGGAAGAGGAGGAGGAGGAGGAGGAGGAGGAGGAGGAGGAGGAGGAGGAGGAAGAGGAGGTCGGGGGAGGGAGGGAGATGGAGACAGATAGACAGAGAGAAGCAGAGATACAGAGACAGAGACAGAAAGATAAAGGGTTTCCTAGGGCACCTTCATAGCCTTTTGCATGAGAAACGTCTTCATTGCTTCTTTTTGTAGCCTGATATTCTGAGCAGAATAAATGGTGTGTACAGTATCATTACTCTGTGTGAGAAAATGCAAATCACTCCTTTACATCATTAGACAGCAGCAATACGGAAGAAAGACAGGGAGTTGATTGACGTTTCCCATTCAGGAAAATGAGCTAATTTGGAGGATTCTGTAGAAGGATTCTGCTTGGCTCCCCGGGCATTGTAAACTGAAATTGTCTGTCTATCTGTCTGTCTGTCTGTCTGTGTGTCTTTTCTCTTCTCTTCTCTTCTCTTCTCTTCTCTTCTCTTCTCTTCTCTTCTCTTCTCTTCTCTTCTCTTCTCTCTTTCCTCCTTGTTCTTTTGTTTCTTCGAAGGAGAAACTCAGACAGCGTTCGTTCCTTTAGTATCTGTAAGACCGAAATCAAGAGAGCAAACCCAGGAGGACACTGGGTGTCCTTCCAGATGCCTCTTCAGCATCCCTGATGTTTTGGATATACTGCCGCCCTCAGCTCTGATCATAGCCCCTCTCCCCTCCAGAGTCCCCTCTCCTGGGGCACCTCACTCCAGCCCCCTCAGCTACCACAGGAATTTAGAGTTTCCCTTGCAGGTCAGAAAGTGGCCCGTGAAGTATTTCGGTTTGAGACAAAATCTCACCCACCCCAGGCTACCCTGGGACTTATTTTGTGACTCCCATATGACCTTGGACACCCAGTCCCCCTAGCTCCATCTCCAGAGAGCTGGCTTGGAAGTGTATATTTCCACTCCTAACCCGCGTTGTGCTGGGAGTGGGCCCCACGGCCTGGCACGCGCCAAGCATATCTCTAGCGGCCATGCTGATTTCTACAGTTTAGAAAGTTAAGGCTTTAAGAGAACCTGGAGACGGGCCCTGGCTCTCCCAGGCAGCCCGTCACTAACCTTCAGGAACGCTTCGCTGCCCAGCAAAAGGTGGGGACTCACGTGTACGTTTAAATTAAAGAGCAACCTAACACGCTGCCTGCAACCCTTAACAAATAATATATCGGTTCCTTTCCGCTCCCCCAGGGTAGCGAATGAAAATGCCATCTAAATTGTTTTATTTGAAAGAAATGTCATCTGATATTTATTGTTCCTTGAGTATTACAAGTTAAAAAAAAAAGACAAACAAACACCTCATGGATTTATTTTGGACCATCCATCTAATGCAAGGAGAAGGGCTCTGGTAAATGGAGCCTGTCATTGTGTCATTAAAAGTAGAACTGGGGCGGGGCTGGGGATGTGGCTCAGTCTGTACTGGAACATGTAAATCCCTGGGATCCATCCCCAGCATAGCACAAATCAGACATGATGATGCCTGCCTATAATCCCAGCCTGTAATACCTTGTGGGGTAGAAACAAAAGAAACCATCCTTAGCTCCACAATTTGAGGCCAGCCAGCCTGGGTTTCATGGGATCCTCCTTAATTGGAAAAAAAAAAAAAGACAGAAATGTAGAAATGGTAAAAAACAATACAAGGCGTTTGAAGATGCATTATCCTTTAACACGGAGCCTTGGTCAGCACTCAGGAAAGTTTATGTAGAGTCATATAATAGCTGGCTTTTAAGACTCCATAATGATACTATAATCTAGAGGCCATGGTTTCCACGGGGTTTTGATGTATTAAACTTAACTCTCTGGTTCTATAAATGTATTCTAATACATCAAGTAATTGCCACTTCTCGTTATTTTTATAGCTCCTCGCCTCTTCCAGGCTGAGGTAGCTGACCTTGTGTGCCGGTGGCCAGGGAACAATGATGGCTATCGGGGACAAAAAAGCACTCGGTGATCAGACAGCTGTTACACCACATGCAGGAAGGCTGAGGGGAAGGCTTACTATTTAAGACTGGGCTCTTATCTCTGCCTCCCACTTACTGTCCATAGCTGTGTATTATCCTGAATGCATGATCACTGGCTCACGCCTTACAAAGGACTCAATGATCCATCCTTCCATTCTCCTTTGCTTCCTTCCTTCCTTCCTTCCTTCCTTCCTTCCTTCCTTCCTTTCTTCCCTCCCTCCCTCCCTCCTTCCTTCTTTCCTTCCTTTCTTCCTTCCTTCCTTGTATGTGTGGAAAGGTCAGGACATGTGTACAGGGGCCAGAGATCAACATTAGTGTCTTCTTGGGTTGCTTCCCATCTTATCTGTTGAGACAGATTTCTCACTGAACCTGGAGCTCACCAATTCAGAGAGGCAGACTGGCTGACCTGTGGGCCCAGGGACTGCCTGTTGTCACCTCCCCAGTACTGTGGTGATGAGCATGTGGGTTGCTGCTCCTGTTTTTTCCTGGGTACTGGGGGCAGGGGCACACTTGGATCCCTGTGGTTTCCCAGCAAATGGACTGGCTGAGCCATCACCCCCCAGTGCTTATTACAAATACACTTTGAATTCTAAAAAATGCTGGATGTACAGAAAAGTCACAAAAGTCACAAAGCCAGAATCCCCCAAATCCCCAGTGTCCTGTAATGTTAGCCTTGTGCCTAATCACAATACATTGAGCAGATTAAGAAGTTAATACGGGCAGCTCACAGGCTTTTTATTTCTCTTGAATAGTTCTACACCAATCCACACCAAGAAAGATGCCATATGGAATTTAGTGGTCATGTGTCCTTTTTCACCCCGAGTATGTCACTGTGTCTCGTGAGCTTTATACTTCATATGGGTCACTGTCTGTCTGTCATCTGTCATCGCTCTATCTCTCCATCTCTCTTCCTTTCTTTGCCATCATAAATGCCAGTCCATTGCTGGCTGATCCTCACGGCCTGGCCTTGTATCTGCCCCCATGCTAAACCCACTTACTTGTTCCAGAATGTCTTTATACAGTTCTTAGAGACACATCTGCATAATGAATGTTTTCAACTGTGAGTGGAGACCATCGGATTTCTTTCAGTATGCAGCCTTTCAATTCTGCTTTATTAGACTAGGCTGAGAGAGAGCCTCTCGTTGGCCTCACATCCTGCTTTGCCCAGGAGGCGAGGCTCCCTGGCATATGAACTTCCAGGGCTCCTCCTGTCTCTGCCTTCCATCTCACAGCCCTGGGGTTGCCGGTGCACACTGCCTCACCCTGCCTCTTATGTGGCTTCTGAGGATCTAAACTCAGGCCCTCATGCTTTTTGAGACACGTTACTGACTGATCCGTCTCCCAGCCCTTGGTTTTGTTCTTTCCTTCCCATCCCTCCCACACCATCAAATTTTCATTCTTTCAGAGAGATAGGATTGGGGTGTGTGTGTGCAGAATCTGGGCAGAGATTCTATAAGGCTTGCCTTCCTTACAGCCAGCATATGGGGCAGGGTATTTTCTTAAGATCCCCACCAGTCTACCCTGCACCACTCAGACCTTCTGCAGGTAGCTGGTGGCTCTGAGGTGTTAACCAACCCCTTGAGGCTGTTCTCTGGGGTTTTACACACTCACAGGGACCCAAAGCTGTTCCTGTGCAGCTCAGTAAAACTCTAAGCTGAATCCCCTAATTGTCTGTTGAGTGGCAGATGTCCATCCCAGACACACAGTCACTCTGGCGTTTCTATCCAGAAGTGCTCTCTCCATCTGAATTTTTCTAGATTTCAGGTTGGATGTTTACAACAGACCCAAGGAATGAATGCCCCTGGCCTGTTGTCTGCCCAGGACTTTTCTCATAAGAGGGAGTGATGCTCTTGAAGTGAAAGTTCATAGCAGCCGTTGATGCTGTTTACCTGGAACCTCATTCTCTTCAGCCCCTTTAGTCTCAGCCAGTCCCTCGAGAGGTGCTGCCTGGTTCTGAGAGGCAGGGGGCACACCCTGGGGCTACCTCTGCCTTCCAGTCCCCCTTAGAGCTTCTATTGCCTCAGAAAGCTGGACAGCTCCTCCTCTGCTCAGATTGTAACATCTCAAGAGCCTCCCAGCTAGTGTGCGCCCCGAGCTCCCCTGTTATGGGGATTGCTGTTCTTCTGCTAGGAGAGGGGTGTGACAGAGATGGAGGAAGGCAGGACACCCTAGTTACTAATGCTCTCCTACTCGGGCCCAGGAGTTGAAGTGGCCTCTGAGACTCCAACACGCTGGAAGGCTGGAGGGAGGGCTCTCAAACCTGCCAAGTCCTTCATACATAGGAATACTCCCGCTCTGGCCAGCTGCTTGTCCTCTTTCTGAGCCAGGCGCTGGGCATTCGTCTCCAGGCTGGTCTCTGCAGCAGCTCTATGATATGGGCCCCCCACTTTGGTGATCTCTTTGTGACTTGCAGTGTGTCTTGTCATGTGGATGTGTGGAGGCCAGAGGTAAAACTCTGTGTCTTCCTCGTTCCCTATTTGCTTCCCTGGTTTTGGAGCAAGCTCTCTCACTGAGCCTAGACCTCACTGATTCTCCAAGTAAGCCACCAGTACCCACCTGTCTCCTACATCCTACACGCCGCGGGAGTTACCGACACACACTCCTGTGCCCACCTTTTATGTGAGTTCTGCAGCTCTGAACCCAGGTTCATAGGCTTTTACTCCTGGGGCCATCCTCCAGCCCCAAGGAACAGATTTTCAATGCCTGATGGTCAGTTCCTGCTTATTTTTGAGAGCGTTCATTCATTCATTCATTCATTCTAGGGGAAGTTGGAGAACACATGTTCAAAGGACAACTTCCAAGAGTTTCCTCCCACCAAGCGTGTGTCTGGGAATCATCTCAGGTTTGCAGCAAGTGTCTCTACCTGCCAAGCAGTGTCACCAGCTCTTAAATTTAGTTTCGAGGATCTAGTGCTGATGTGGAGGAAATTGTCACTCCGTGATAGGGACTAAACCAAGAAAAATTCAATATTAAAATCCCCTTATCAGCACTCCTATGTTTTAAATGAATAGAAGCTTTTAAAGGAAATAGGCCCAGGAAGTCCTTTTACTCTGGATGTTATTTTTATAATTCTAAAATGTGAAAACAGAGGCCATTGAGAGCTCCTAACATCCTAAGGTGCTTAGACTTTAAGATACTGATCAGGGTCCTGAGAGATGGCTCAGTTGATTAGGGGCACTTAGTATACAACTGTAAGGGCCCGGGTTTGAATCCCTACAACCCATGTGAAACACTGGCATAGTTGGGTACACCTGGGAACCTGTCATTGCGGGGAGTAGAAACAGAAGGATCCCTGGCCTTGCTGGCCACAGCCTAGCTCCAGGTTCAGTGAGAGACCCTGTTGTTAAAGAGCAATAAAGCAGGGCACCTGGTGTCCTCCACTGGCCTCTGCATATGCACATAGATACACACACACACACACACACACACACACACACACACGAGCGAACACACATTTGAATATACCATACACACACAACCGCACACACACCCCAAAATAAAAACCCACAAAAGATACTTTTTACAAAAGGTGCTTCTGATTTCAGACCTGAAAATATGCCTGCAGTAGCAGATTCTAAATGGCCAATGAAAGACTCTGGAAGAAGCGGTGGGAAATTTTGTATTTTTTTTCTCTTAACATAGTGTCCTTGGTGGATAGACTCCTCTGCCCTTCCCCGGGATCTGTATGATGCTGAAGTCACGTGTAAAGTGACCTGGAGCCCCTTTATTTTGGCATCTCTAACCAACTTTACCCAGTGTTCCCAATGTCTTTATCAACGAGGATGGTCTTATAAACCATTTGTTCTTAAGGAAAAGGCTTTTCCTGCAGTGAATGATCTAGCTCCCTTGGGCCCCTCCCACCTGTTTTACCCATAAACCTCGATACGTCTTAGATCCAGGAGCAAACTGGTCACTGTTAAAGTGGAACAGTTAAAAGATGTAGCTTTGGAGCAGAGATGTGGCTCAGTCACTAGAATGCTCGCCTGACATGCTGGGAGCCCTGGGTTTGATGCCCAGCACCACAGAAACCTGTCCTGGTGCCACACACTTAGAGCCCTAAAACGATAGAGATGATCAAGAGGTCAAAGGTCATCCTCAGTTATGTAATGAATTCAAGGCCACTTCATGCTCCATGAAATCCTGACCCCCACCAGAGGTTAAGCTTTGGAATTAGGGAGAGATGGATTCAGATTGTGTTTATATGCAAACCCCTGACTCATCAGAATATGCCTCAATAATCAGAAAGTGGCCTGGCCTGATGGAGACTCCCCAACGCTAAACCCCTCTGACCCATAGTATAGTATCACACTGATGGCATGTGAGGCTGGAGAGAAGGCTCTGGGTGAAGAACACTTGCTATTCTTACAGAGGACCTGGGTTCAATTCCCAGCATCTTGCAACCATCCATAACCCTGTGCCAGGGGGCCCAGTGCTGTGTCCCAGCCTCTCTGGGCACTCCATATGCCCAGATGCTGATTCTGTCTTTGTGTGGCTGCCAGCTACTCCAAGCCTCAGTTTCCCCAATAAGGGATAGGTTGAAGATCAGCCT
The DNA here is from genome assembly GCA_964023405.1 of Apodemus agrarius. Lineage (NCBI taxonomy): Eukaryota > Metazoa > Chordata > Mammalia > Rodentia > Muridae > Apodemus > Apodemus agrarius. The sequence goes on from OZ030028.1 coordinate 35,186,830, forward strand.
ACACATTGCAGGCTCTTGAGTTTTTTAAAAGTATAAAAATGAAAGAAGACAGGAAACATCTGAAAACACCATCTGTCACCCTGTCACATGTGACTTTGGAAAATGCACAGATGCGTATGAGAGTGGGCGATGTGTGGAGGCTCCCTTTGCACAAGCCATGGAGTCTCCCTTTCCCTGTCAGTGACACCTTATCACATGTCACCACGTGGCTCCTGCAGATGGTTTCCATAGTCCCCACTGTAGACGTCTTCTGGTGGTCTGCGCATGTCAACTCAGACATGGACAGTGAGTGACTTAAAATTTGTCTTTGAAGCTGGGCAGTGGTGGCGCACACCTTTAATCCCAGCACTTAGGAGGCAGAGGCAGGCGGATTTCTGAGTTCGAGGCCAGCCTGGTCTACAGAGTGAGTTCCAGGACAGCCAGGGCTATACAGAGAAACCCTGTCTTGTAAAACCAAAAGAAAAAGGGGGGCGGGGACTGAGTATAAGAGAGTTACTCTCATATGTGTATCTTTGTGGGAGAGGGTGGGGATGCAGGTACACGTGTGCCATGGTGATTATGTGGAGCTGTTATGGCAACTGTGGCGAATGGCCCTGCTTTTCATCTTGTTGAGACGGATCATCTTGGTGTTGCTGTTAGGCTAGCTGGCCCAGCAGCTTCCCAGTGATCCTACAGCTCTGCTTTCCATTCATTTCACCACCTGGGTACTGGGATTACAGATGTGTCCCAAACTGTCCTTCCTTAAAATGGGGTTTTGTCAAGCTTACGTGGTTGGTGCTTTTAGCCACTGAGCCATCTCACTGACCTGATGCCTTGCTTGTCAACTCGACCACATTGCGAGCTGGCTAGAGAGTCCTAAAGCACATCTAGGGTGCTTCTGGGAGGACGTTTCCAGGAGCAATTACATGAGGAGGCCTTGGACATAGTCAATGCTTTTACTCGGTGATAGACTCAACAGTTGACTGCTGGGAGGTACTGGGACTGTGGAGGGTGGGACCTGGTTGAGGAAGAGGGTCTCTGGGGGCGTGTCTAAGGACAGTGTGTCTTATCCCTGCCACTCATTTCTGTCTCACATCTGCCATAAAGTGAGTGATTTCTCTCCATTGTTTACTGTGCTTAGTGTCTTCCCACACTGAGAACCAGAACCCACCCACCATACACTGAAACCCTCTGAGACCATGAGCCAAAGTAAACCTTTCCTACTTTGCTTATATCTGATATTTTACCACAACTGCTCAGTCTAATGCCATGATTTAAATAATGAGCTAAATTACCATATTCATTTGGAGAAAGGCTGAATTGTACTTTAATCAAGGTATATATGTTAATATTTTCACACCTAGGATTTTTGAATAATTTTATATATTACATTTTTTAATTATTTGTATTATTGTATGTGTTTTGTCTGTATTATGTGCATGCAGTTCCCAGACAGGCCAGAAGAGAGCACTGGGCCCTCTAGAACAGGAGTTATGAATAGTTGTAAGATGCTGGGAACTGAACCCAGGTCCTTTGTAAGAACAGCATGTGATCTTAACCTCAGAGCCATCTCTCCAGCCCCGCTTAAACATTTCTAAATTCTCTGGTACAGAGGAGCATTTCTCCCCTCCAGACAAATAGTATGCATCACAATTCTCCATATTGAAAATGTTTAAATCTATTTTCTAACAATACACAGACACTTATAGCTATACACCAAGTCTTCCCATTGTGGATGTGAAGACCCTGTGTGTCAGAGCCACAGAAAAATCCTAGAGTCGATGTGGTACAGTCTCCTCCCTACAGATGGGCAGAGTGGGGTGTTAGAGGGCCGGGAAGATTTCCCTCTGCAGCTTTTTGCTCTCTCCCACCTTCCTATATTGAAGTCATCACCTTTTTTATTCCTATAGGAAATGCTGGTATTTTTCTCCTAACATCAAGGCTACCCTGTGACATTTAAATTTTGTTCTGTGAAAGTACAGCATGCATACAGAAATGTCTAAAAATCTCAGTGGAGGAAATTATCCTCAGTAAAGGTCTCTGTTGTCACCACGTGGGTCAAAATCTAAAGTACTCATTCAGATTTCTCACCATAGATGATTGCAACTGTGTGTGTGTGTGTGTGTGTGTGTGTGTGTGTGTGTACGTACACTGTGGGTTGCCCTGTTGCTGCTTGCATTCTGATGTTGTCTGCTTTATCAAGAGGGACTGCCCTGTTGAGGCACATACTCAGGTGATTTCATGTGAACCTTCTCCCCATTCTAACTAGCCAAATAAAGGCTAGAACCTGCAAGTGGGAGTGGAGGGTAAAGGTGGGGCTGCAGGCTTAGAGAGTGGAGGAAGGGAAGGTGAAGGACAGAGGAAGAAGTGGAAGGAAGATGGAGAAGCCACATGGCCCGGAGAAGCTGCAAGTAGCAAGGGATCTCATAGCTGGGGAATACATTAGTGTAGTGCTAGGTCTGTACAATCTAAGTGTACAGCTTATAAATATAATGACTGGGTTGTATGTTTTTCCCACAGGTTTATTGGGGTTTGGAGATTTACTGCAACGTTCATGTATATGTGTGTGTATGCATGTATATGAATACGTATGCATATATGTGTGTGTGTGTGTGTGTGTGTGTGTGTGTGGCATTTACAATGGTTTGACTCCTGCTTTTCCAGTCTCACTGGATACAAAAGCACATGGCATTCAGAAAGAATTGCACTTTGGTTATGGTGTACAACTGTTCTCATTGCTTTGACGAAGTTTAAGCTTAAGGAACAGAGGGTTTATTTGGCTCATGGTCTGAGGGTACACTGTCTATCATGGTGGACACTGTCCATCATGGTGAGAAAAGCATAATGTCAGGAAGCTGGTCACACAGCATCAGCAGTCAGGACTCTGAAGCAACTGGTCAGTCACATTGTATCCATGTCAGGACTGTGAAACAGCTGGTCACATTGTATCCACAGTCAGGGAGCAGAGAGAGATAAATACTGGTGCACTTTCTCCTTTCTATTCAGTCAAGGACCCTAGCCTAGGGAATGGTGCCGCCTACAATTAGGGTGGACCTTCCCATGTCAGTTAACCCAATTTAAAAAAAAAATCTCTGTCTGAGATTCTCTGAGGCCTATCTATCTCTGAGGTGATGCTAGGTTCTGTCAGGTGGGTGATGCTATCAACCAGGACAGCAGAGTGTGATGCCATCCTCTTTCAGTGCAGTGCAGCAGTAGTTTGTCATGACTTCTAGTCAGATACATGATAGAGAGGAAAACAGTGGGTGATTTGTATCCACAGTCCTAAAAACTGTGATGCTCGGCCAGAGAGTGACAATGTGCACTGGCTTTACAAGGATGGCAGAACCCCATTCTCAGCGGAGAAGTGTCTGGACATAGTCACGTGGATTTTATACTATCTACAACAGGGAAAATCACTCAACCTTCTTATCATCTGACAGTGAAGCTAAACCAAGAACCGTGAGGGCAACATAGGGCAGCTTGTTAAAATGTACGGTGGAGAGCTCATTACTGTAGACTGAAAAAATAATCTGTATAAGTCAGCTTGAACACTTGGTACAAGCCATTGCTTGACAGAGACTCTGTAGTTGTTAGCTACTAGTGGGGGGTGAAGGTGAAACCGGGCATAGATCTGGGAGCCTGAAGGGAACCTGAAGTCCTCACACAGGTTATTTGGTGTCTCAGTGGGGTGGCTGATCTTGGTTTTCAACATGCCTAGGAAGAAGGGACCTCCACTGAGGTATTACCTCCAGCAGATTGGTCTGCAGGGCATTTTCTTGATTGCTAATTGATGTAGGAGGCCTGAACCCACTATGGGTGGCACTATTCCTAGGCCGGTAGACCTGGGCAATATATAAGGAAGGTCGTTGGATTTGAGCCATGCAGAGGGTAAGCCAGCAGACAGCTGTCCTTCATAGTTTCTGCTCCAAGTTCCTGCCTGCCATGCTGGAGTTCCTGTCCTGATTTCCCTCAAGGACAGACTGTAACTGAAACCTGTAAGTTGAAATAAACCCCTTTCCTCCCAAGTTGGTTTTGGTTTTGGCTTTGGTTTTGGTTTTGGTTTTGGTTTTGGTTTTGGTTTTGGTTTTGGTTTTGGTTTTGGTTTTGGTTTTGCCTTGGTGTTTATTATGACAACAGAAAGCAAACTAGAACAGACTCTAAGCCAGCCAGGACACTAAATGTCACTGTCTTAGGACTATGTGTGTATGTGCACATGTGTGCAAGCATACCATGTACATGTATGTGTGTAGAGGTCAGAGGTCAACATTAGGTGTCTTCCTCAGTTGTTCTTGATTATGTGTGTGTGTGTGTGTGTGTGTGTGTGTGATGTGTCTCTGGTATGTGTACATGAACGTATGTTCACACAATCCTATGCAGAATGGAGAGGAGATCATCATGTGTCTGTCAGACTCCAGGTGCCTTCAGACAGGTCTGTAACCAAACTCGAAGCTCACCATTTCAGCTAGGCTATCCAGTGACTTCCAGGTCATCTTTCTCTACTTCCCACCAAAGGCTGGCATTACAGCCATATACAGCCATGTCCAGCATTTTACATAGGTGCTAGAGATTTGACCTCAGGTCTTCTTCATGCTTGTGTAGTGATTTTATAGACTGATCCATCTCTCTAGCTCCTACCTCAGGACGCTGGGGGCAGAGGTCATACCTTTGACTCCTGAATTTCACACCCTTCCTTAGGGTCTGGGCTGCTTCTAGGTCTTTTAGTGACTGTTCCGGTTCTATACTGGTGGCCAGCAGCCAGCTGCTCTCCTACCCACTCTGAGCCTCACTTAGCCATTCCCTTAGTGTCTGGGATGGACAACAGGTTTAATCTTGTTGTTCAGTCCATAGCTTTTTGCATTATCTTCCTTTCTGTGGTTAATGTACCGTTTTCCCCCTTTTCTTCCCCTACACAAACACCGACATGCCTGAAGTGCTTTCTCTGCTTGCAGAGAAGTTATAGCCTGGACTGTAGCAGAATAGCACTCTGATTAAAGTGATTAAAACTATATACAGCGTGCATAATTAACCTCTGCGCGCCTGTCACCGTGAGCTGATGCGCCGAGCTGATACCATATCTGTCTGTGGCAGCCAGCGTATGCTACATGGGCATTTTTTTTTCCTGCAGAATTTTAATCACTTGAGATAAAGAGCAAGAGAGAGAGAGAGAGAGAGATCAAGGCCATATTAATCCTCTCAATGGCTTTATAATTTCCCTTCTTTTCTACTACTGGTAATCAAGAAAAATAATGCTGACTTAATCCGGAGGCCAAGGTCACCATCTTTGACCATGTTCTTTAATGGGAAGGACCGTCGCCATGAGAGTCCATAGGAACCAATGCCCCAGGCTTCTCGGGACAGACAAGTGACTCCTGATCTCAGACAGAAATGACCTGAAGCATTTGCCACCGTGCAGACAAATCCCCTAATGGCTGTTGGAGTCTGCACAGTGTCCCCACACAGCCATCAGTGATGGCAAACTCCAGGATGAGCTTCAGTAGCCCGCCAGAGGTCAGCGGGCAACCCTCTGATTAGCAGTTGGACAGCACAGCTGGAGGGGCAACGCTGCAGCTGAGGGCAGGGTGGCCCCTGAGGGAACTCTGACACCTTCTCGGAGAGGCGCCAAGATCCGAATGCAAGTGCAGTGATGAGGGGCGGTGATCTGAGAGCGCTCCGTGACAGTCTATGACCGTGCCCCTGTGCAGCTTCTTTCTTTCTCTCTCTCTCCCGTTGGTTTGTCTTTGTTTTTAAGATGGAAAAACCCATCTTCGGGTATTTAGACCCACAGTACCTAAACACAATCAGAAAGAAGCCCCCAATCCTGTCATTCCCCTCACCCCTGCCTTACCTGGTTTCTCCCACCAAAACACACCTCAGGGGTCAAGGGGGCTTGCTAACATGGCCTCTACAGAAGGACTCAGAGCAAGCTGACAGAGCTGCCGAGGGCTCTCTGCTCACTGTTGGGATCGACGTCCTGGCCGTGAAGGCAGAACCTGCTGGGAAGCTCTGTGGGTCTGAGCTAGCACAGACAGTGTCCAAATGAAGCGTCATCAGAGCAAGGAGACCCGGAGAGCTTGCCTCACGTCTGCACAGGGTGTCAGGGGTCGAGTTCTTGACTAGCACTCATGAAGCCTGGGGTTCCATCCCAGCACTGAATAAAACAGATGTGGTAATGTGTATCTGATATCCTAGCAAGCTCACAGTCATCATGAGCTACATAGTAAGTTCAAGGCCAGCCTTGGACTATAGGAGACCATCTCAAAATAAATAAATTATAAATAAATGAATGAATGAATAAATAAATAAATAACATGGGGGGGTCATCTTAGAATGACTAGATACCACTGGCTACTCACACATGAGGACAAATGGAGGAAGTCTTCACCAAGGCACACAACACCTCAGAGTGACTCCCTGAGGCACAAACATGACCCCCCCCCCGTGTGTATCTCACATATAGGTCCTCAAAACAAACACTAGGGTTGTTTTCCTCCAAAGCACAGCTTCCTGGTGCGCCGAGGAAGCTTAGGGCTTTGCAGTCCGAGCTTGCCAGGGTGGGTAGCATGAAAGGCCAGGTGAGATGTCCCTCCTCTGCCGGGATGCTATTGGCAGGGTGACCTCAGGGCGGGTTAAAAGCCAGTGCCAGGTTAGCCAAGGAGATGCCCAGAGAACTTCTTGCCTCTTTCCCTTGCAGTCCACCCTCACACCCTGACCCCTTCTCCGTAGAATTCATGCTTGGATTCAGCAAACACAGCCCATTTGGATTCCAATCATTTTGAATTATGATGGCCTGACCTGGCCTGGGATGAAATTTACCCTCGTTCCATCCATGAGAAAGGTGCATGCAGACAGTCTAGATGGTAAATACCAGGTGGGGGCTGCTCTGCCTCCGTGCATGAGCGAGCCTGTTTGAAGGACTTACGGACTACCCATGTCACTATTTACAAATGAACCTTCTTTTTTCTCCCCTTTCTTTTTAAATGAAAACAGACTTGGCAAGGCCCCCTCTGAAAACCGCTTTGTAGCTATTTGTTTGAGCAGTTAAAATGAGTGAAATTGAATTAAAAAAGAAGAAAGAACTCTGTAATTTCAGTTTCCTTTGCTTCGTCAGAGTCACTAGGCTGCACTGATAGAGAAAAGCAGTTTAATCATCCACGCTGAACACATTGTTCTCTCCCCTGTACTTCGGCTGCAGGAACAGAGCATCCTCCCCCCCCCAAAGATGGAGGGGAGGGCCACGTGGATGTGATCCCTGTGGGAACACCAGGCACAGGGACAGCCACACTGAGTGGTTGCCATGCGGTCTGGAGCCAGGGGACTTTCCCAGTGTGCTCCATGGGATCCAGGGATCCTTCGTGGGTACCTGGCTCCTTCAAGGGGTAAGTCAGAGAGTCCCCGGAGGCCACAGGCAGACATGTTTCAACAAACCCTCCTTGGGGTGGTCACCTCTTTTCATGTTGGGGTTCCTCTAAAGATTTCTTTTGAGGAAAGGAAAGAAAAATTCTTGAAAGTTAAAGAAGTCGCTTCTAGCCTTTTGTTCTGGTGTAGTGGAACTGATAAAACTAGACATACCCTAGAAAGAGCTCATGGCTGAAAAGCCCTGGAAGAGAAAGCAGGGATTTCCCCCCCTCCCACCCCCGTGTGTGTGTGTGTGTGTGTGTGTGTGTGTGTGTGTATGTGTGTGTGTGTGTCTGCATGAACATCTATGTTCATGTGTTATATATGTGTGTGCATGCATGTCTATGAGTACATGTGTGTGCAAGCACATGTATGTGTAGGCATGTGCCTGTGTGAGCATGATGTATTTGCAAAGAGAGTTCTTGGTCACATGGGGCTGCTTCCTTGACAAATGAGTTCCAGAAATGTGTCCCCCAAGGTTAAATAGGAAACTATTATACAAGAGGTCACACAGGGAATATGTTTTGGGGGACTGAAATGGTAGTTAAGCATACTTAGTGAAAGCTTTTGCACTCTGTCCTAAGGAGTGGCCTGTGTTATGAAGACAAATCCAGCCATTGGAGCCTTGCTCTACCATCTACCTGTACTCTGTAAGCTCCTTTCTTTTGCCTTGTAAGACCTTATTCTCACCCCTCCCCCACATTCCCACTGCTTCTACCCCACCCCTACATTCTTACTGCCCTCACCCCACCCCCAAATTCCTTCATTTACCTCTGGACCTCATCATTGTACTACAAATGACTTAATACTTGTCTTAGAGTTTTGCTGCTGTGAACAGATATCACGACCAAGGCAAGTCTTAAAAAGGACATTTAGTTGGGGCTGGCTTCCAGGTTCAGAGATTCAGGCCAGCTTCATCAAGATGAGAGCATGACAGCATCCCGGTAGGCATGATGCAGGTTGAGATGAGAGTTCTACATCTTCATCTGCAGGCTGCTGGCAGAATACTGGCCTGAAGGCAGCTAGGACTAGGGTCTTAAAGCCCATGCCCACAGTGACACACCTACTCCAACAAGGCCACACCTCCAAATAGTCACACTCCCTGGACCAAGCATATACAGACCACCACAATACTTTAATTGTTCTGCCTTTTCCCCTACACAAAAACTTCTACACAGTATCAATAATCCTGCTTTTAAGAAGTAGAGATGTAGTTTAGTGACAGAATACTTGTCTAGCAATCCCCCAGGGAGGGTCTGGGGTATGGTTCAGTGGTAGAGCCCCTGCCTAGAATCCCCCAGGGAGGGGCTGGGGTGTGGCTCAGTGGTAGAGCCCCTGCCTAGAATCTCCCAGGGAGGGGCTGGGGTGTGGCTCAGTGGTAGAGCCCCTGCCTAGAATCCCCCAGGGAGGGGCTGGGGTGTGGCTCAGTGATAGAGCACCTGCCTAGAATCCCCCAGGGGGGGGCTGGGGTGTGGCTCAGTGGTAGAGCCCCTGCCTAGAATCCCCCAGGGAGGGGCTGGGGTGCGGCTCAGTGATAGAGCACCTGCCTAGAATCCCCCAGGGAGGGGCTGGGGTGTGGCTCAGTGATAGAGCACCTGCATGCACAATAGAGCACTTTCTCCCCCACTCCTACAATCCTACTTTTAAAACTTTAAAACATGGCGACTAAAGCACCACTAAAGACCTATAGCCCTTGTTTTTCTTTACACCTCAAAGTCCCAGCTCTTGATAAGCTATTTGGAAGTCCAGAGGCCTGTGAGCGACTATTTGATTCTGAGCATTTTGGGGACTGTTCATGTCAGTGTCCTTGAGGGTTGGAGTTCACCCGGGAGCTTCTTACGTCTGATTTTGTGCATAACACTTAAAAAGCATTCCTGACATTTGTACAGGATCCACTACAATCTGCTTATTGTTTTGTTTGTTGAGTGTCTTTGTGTGTCAGGGACTTGGCATTTGTCTCTTTTTAACTTCACAAGAGCCTTAAGCCACAGGAGATATTAACTCTATTTCTTAGATGAACCCTTGTCCACTTGGAGCTATTACTGAGAACCACTCTGGTGTGTGGAGCATCCTCCAGTCTTAAAGACACATACTCAAGGCAAGGGCCAGAGGGTCCTTGGGCAGTGGGTGAAAGGGATGGATCTTGCCGCTCGCTCCGAGGGATCAGCACTCAGCTAGCAAGAGCGGAGGAGGTCATTAGTTAAGTCATGACAAGCTGGAGGAGGGGAGGGCTTCATCCTGCACAGTGGCTGCTGGAAGTTAGAAAGTTGATGGACATGTGACCTCCGCCTAACTTCTCATATGCCCTCCCCCCTTAGGTGTGTGTGTGCGTGTGCGTGTGCGTGTGCGTGTGCGTGTGCGTGTGCGTGTGCGTGTGCGTGTGCGTGTGCGTGTGCGTGTGCGTGTGTGTGTGTGTGTGTGTGTGTGTTGACATGCCTGTGGAAGTCTGAGGACAACCTCAGGTATGGGTCCTCACCCATGGCCTTGGTTGACAGGCATCTTTTGCTCTTTGCCTCCACGCAGGCTGCCTTCCCATGAGCTTCCTGAGGATCCTGTGTCTGTTTCCATCTTGTGAGAGGAGCATGGCATTACAGATGTGTGCTGCTGTGTCCAGCATTAACTGGGTCCTCACATTTGTACCATCAAACCCTCACGGTTATCTCTTCTGCCCGTACGCCCTTTCTTCTCCTGGTTGCCCTTCAGGCTGCTCTGATGGGACAGTCAAGCATCCTTGAACTGAACCCACCTACACTCGAAGCTGCCGCAGCTTTCTTGAAATACAGCGTGAATCAGGCACATGGGTAGCCACGCAGGGCTGTGACATCCTGTAGTGGCTAGTTTGGAAGGAGACCTATAAAGGAACTGGCAATTTCCAAGTGCTGGCTGCTCCAGCACTCAGCCCTGCAAACTGCGTAAGCCCAACAACATGGCTCCGAGTCCCCAATAACTCACCCCCTCCCACTTAGCAGAGAAGGCGGGACACATGCGCTGCACTGCGCATGTCTGTAACTGGTCTTTACATTCACGCATAACCTTAGGAACTCCTTATCATACTGTGAGCTCAGCCTCTGCCTCAGACCTCTGCCACTCTGGGTTCTGCCCTGGCCGCTCTCTGGGAGCTGGCGAGCCCTGTGTGTCTTGCCTTCTCTGGCTGGTGAACAACATGTATCTAGCACCGGGTCCTCCCGCGAATGAAATAGAACTGCCTAATGATTTAGGCAGTCTCTGCCCCGCTTGGTTCCCCGTGGCTCCGCAGTGTCGGTGTATGTTAGTGGGACACTCCACTGGAGTCCCTCTGAGCCTGTTTCCTCTCTGGTCACCACGAACAGCACTGTGAGGACGGAGGCTAACACATAGCACGTGTTTTCTGGAGACAGACACTGAAATACGCGCACTGCCGTTTGCGCCAATCTTGCCCGCTTAGCTCTTCCTACGTTAGTTGTCCCAAAACATCCTGGTGCGAGTGGTTATTTAGGAAAAGAAGCTAGGACAGGAGGGGCATATGACTCAGGGCATGATAGTGCTGAGGACAAAGACAGCTTGGCACTTCTAAGGCGTGGAGCCAGTGTGAAACACACACAACATGGTTAGCCCTCCTCTGGGGGGGAGGTCTATGGGGAGGGGGTCTTCTAATTCTCTAGTACACCTGGTCGGTGTGGGTGAGGGTAGAACCCACCGCAGCCACCAGAGAAAGTTGTGAAGCAAAGACAGGTAGATGCTGGCCAAAGGACGTGTCCCACCTGCACCGTGCAGGCTGTGGGGGAGGAGATGCAGCAGCCCCACAGCGGCTGCTAGGCCACTGTGTGGCTTTCATTCCTCACGTGATCAAATGGAGCCCTCAGGGACTACGCCACCATTTTTCAGTGGCACTTTAAGCCACCAGTGTATCTGGCTCTCTGAACACCCCGATCCCCGTTCAGCTTGCATGTTTTCTCAGTGAGCTTGAGGCCTGCTGCTATTCCCCCACACACACCGACTCAGACTCCAGAGTTAGCCCCTAATGTTCGTGTCCACAAAGGAGCCCACTCCAAAGACAAGCCAGCAAGTGTCACTGAAGATGTGAGGTTTTGCAGTCCGCGGGTTGAGAAAGTGGATGGCGCTCAGTGAAGATGGAAGATGGCGCGTGCACAGCAAGCTGGATACAGAGGGAAGGGGCATGCTGGGAGATGGAGAGGCGGGGCATGCTGACTGATGGACAGAAGGGCATGCTGGAAGATGGAGAGGTGGGGCATGCTGACTGATGGACAGAAGGGCATGCTGGGAGATGGAGAGGCGGGGCATGCTGACTGATGGACAGAAGGGCATGCTGGGAGATGGAGAGGCGGGGCATGCTGACTGATGGACAGAAGGGCATGCTGGGAGCTAGAGAGGCGAAGTTTCTGAGTGACAGACAGATCAGGTAGGCTGCTGGTACACACAGCTTTGTGTACTTTGACAGAACCAAGAGCCCACTGCGGGTCGATGTGACGACCTAGGATCTGGGCTCTTTGATCCCGTGGTTTTCAACCTCAGCCTCACCGATGCCATAAACAAAGACTTTAGGGCAATACTGGGCCTCAGTATTCCTGATTGGCTGTCCTCAGCATCCCTAGACACCAATTAGAGACAAGTGGTGGTGGGAAGCAGCAGAAGGGGATCCATTCAATGTGGCCCAGGAAAGAAGGACACATACTGATGCCCAGTGACTCCCCCAAGTCCGTCGTCAAGGCTCTGGTGTGAGCTTTAGGTTAAAATAGAAGAATTGGGCCTGGGGCTGGGGCTGGGGGTGAGGGGATGTGTACTTAGGTAAGCAGGCCTGGTCAAAGTGGAGTCTACAGACTATCGTCTCTGCTAAGGTTTCTCAGGATGGTCCAGAGAAGTCATTTTCACGAAAGGGACAAGCTGGCCCTCGGGAGGTCATTGCTTCTGCTCCAGATACAGCCAACCATCAAGATGACCGTCCTTATCTGGTGCTGGTTGAGGGAGGTTACTTTGATCTGTCTTGCAAAGTTTTGCTTTTTTGGAGTATATAGAAAGTGACTCAAAGAGCCAAATGCTGTGTTAGGGGGAGGGGGAATAAAGATAAGAGGGAGAGAGGGGGAGCAGTGATTTGAATCAGCCTTCAGGCAGAACAGCAGGGGTCTAAAAGAGAGTTTCAGCCCTCCCAGACAAAGCAATGGAACTGCTTTTAAAGTCTCTGAGGCAAGGGGAGTTCTTGCACCAAAGGAAGTAGGCTTAGTTAATTTGTGACTTGCACTAAGTGACAGGAAAGGAAGCAGGGGGTGCTGGTGCTCTGTGACAGGGTCACTGTCCTCAGAGGCCATAAGAGGACATTGAATCCCCTAGAGCTGGAGTTACAGGGAGTCGTGAGCCACTGGGCATGAGTGCTAGGAACCTAACTCAAGACCTCTAGGCAAGAGCAACAAGCCCTCTTAACCACTGAGCCATGTCTCCAGCCCAAATCCATGCTTCTTTAGCAAAAGTACTTTCTTGGTACCTGTCTCAATAGCCATAGAAGCCCCGAAACCCGCAAACTCCTGCTGGGCTTTTTCACTAACTCAGCCCAGAGATGATAGCACCACAGATTTCCATTTCAGCAGCCAAATCCGTGCCCCCAGCTCATTACAAAGAAGCTTAGATGTGCAGGCTCCCCTGTGCCTGGCAAGGGTGGAGAGGGACCACTGGATATTAGCAACCCCAGAAATGCCTTCCCAGGAGGGCTTGGTAATAATTAGGCAATCATGATCAAGGCTGCCTAGGGCTTTCCTGGGGTTTTCTAAAAGGCTGGAGGAATCTTGCCCCAGGGCTGTAAATGTCACTTGCTCATTAATTCATCAGAAATGCCCTGAGCCAAGACTGCTATTTCTAATAGCATGCATTTGTTCTACTATTTAACAAAACAAAAAAAGCGTGCCTTGTCATGTACCTCTGGACCTGGCGCTTCTCTGGGCAGAGAGGTGCGTTTCATTTCAGGCATCCTGTTAGTTATAACATCTCCTCCCCTCCTCCTGCCGAGTCTTATTTGGTGATAAATCTCATCTCTGTGGAATAGCATCGCGGGGGTAGAAGCCAGCAGTTGTTCTCACAGCTGTTTCAAAACCTAAGCAACTAAAACTGCATTTGAATGTTTATTTGAATAATCCTTTGCTCCCCAGCAACTGAGGTAGGATCTGCCCACCCCAGGCCTGCAAATCTTTATTTACAATTCTGTTCTCCGTGGGCATTGTCTCACAGATAGAGCCTTGTCAGTTCATGGACCTTGCCACCTTAGTGTCAAAGTTGCCGTCCAAAGGATTCAACCAAAGAAGACCCACAGATGTAGAGAGGCCTTGGCTGTATTTTATTTAAACGAGCAAGACTAGGTTTCTCCTCCTCCTCCTCCTCCTCCTCCTCCTCCTCCTCCTCCCCCTTCCTCTTCCTCTTCCTCTTCCTCTTCCTCTTCCTCTTCCTCTTCCTCTTCCTCTTCCTCTTCCTTTTCCTCTTCTTCTACAGTGAGTAAAAGCTGCCATGCCTCCTGCCTGGTTTGCCTGCATTCCCCCTGATGCCCGTAGAAACCCAACAAATCCAAGTCTCAGACCTGGTCTGACTGTTACAAACAACTTCTAATTCTAAGTAAGAATGAATCACCCCTTAACTGGTGCTGTCTCCTGGATCATTCTCCCTCCTGATGTATTTATTGCCTCAGGCATCTAGGATGGAATTGGATATGGTTATTTATTTATTTATTTATTTATCTATTTACTGTGTGTAGGAAGGCACGCAAGCACACATACAGGTGAGCATACGCATGTTTATGGTAGGAGGGACCCACACTGAATCTGGAACTCACTAATTGGCTAGCCTGGCTGCCCAGTGAGCCTTAGGAATCCTTCTGACTGCCTCCCCAGTGCATCCTGCCAACCCCAACTTTTTAACATAGGTTACGGGGGATTGAACTCAGGTCTTCCTGCTTGCACAGCAAACCCCTTACTGAGTTAGTCATCTCCCCTAGTCTTCCTGCAAAAGGCTTTTATGGAGGACCAATCTGTGGATAGTGGTGTTCTGTCCGATGAGTCAGCACAAAACAATAGCAAGGTCACTACAACAGAAACAACTTTGATCAATTGCAACAATCAGATCCTGGGATTTTAGTGGAGATCTGTTTGGAGACTGTGAGCATTTGTGGAGAAGATCTCACTTCTACACTGTGTGGAGGTACAGGGGATCCTGGGAAGGAGAATGGGCCTGTCACGAGGAGTCTGTGCACACAGGAAGCTATTGCCACAGAGCAGACAGTGTTTTCACATCTTCAGACCGACCGACTTTCTCCTTATTTTGCACAAGATATATATCCACTGTAGGTTTTTCCTTCTTCCTTTTACCTAGAAATGAATCCATGAGCATTTCTGACAATCTTAAGAATGTTACAAAGAGCTATGAAATTTCATTTCCTACAAAAAGAGATCTGGGAATAGCACACTCTTTCTGACTGCTAATATTTTAACGAGATGTCTTGGTTTGACTTCAGGAGTTCACCTGGCATTATTACCCCTGGTCCTCCAGGCCCTCTGGGACCTTGAAGCCCAGAAAACCCACTAGCAGCTCTTGGCTGCTTAAGTCTGATAAGAATCCAGACTGAAAGTGGTGTCTAATGCCCCCAAGGTCCAAATAGCAGGGTCTTTGACAAGAGAAAAGTATTTAGCTGAATTCCGAATAGTGTGCACAGGCGTGTGGGTGTCTGGGCATATGTGAATGCATGCATGTGCAAGTGTTGAGGGTATGCATGCACATGTATGTCTGTATGTGATGGGCAGAGGTTAGCCATACTTGGCATTCCTCGGGTGCCATCTACTTTATTTTGGTTTGGGTGTTTTGCTTTGAGACAGTGACAAATACAAAAGAAAACAGTAACCCCGGGGCGCGCCAGTTGACTATGCTTGCTAGCCAGGAGGTCTTGGAGATTCTCTTGTCTTCACCAGCCCCAGACCCAGACCCCAACACTAGTATTACAAACCACACGCCTGGCTTTTCATATAGGTGCTGGGGATAGACCTCAGGTCCTCGTGTTTGTGTGACAAGGGCTTTGCCAATGGAGCCATCCTCACACGTGTGTCCTAAGGCATTGGCATCAGCGAAGCTGGCAACAGACCCCCAAGGGAGGACCTTGCCACCTAACTTTGTCCCTGACATGCAAGAGGCAGACATCCAGTACACTGAATGTAGCAAAGGGGACACACTGAGACAATGGCCCATCTGGGGTGGCTCTAGTTGCATCAGAATCTGCCTTGGCAGTGTCCAAAGCTACCAGGTTTTACCAACAGGAGCAGCCTGGCCAGATGACTTTCCAAGATGTTTCCTTCTGTTGGTCTGTCTCCCCAGGCTAGCCAGCCAGGAGGTTTCCTGTTGGCTTTGTGAACTTCTGACAGCCTTTTGTGAGACTGCTGGCCTTCCATCCTGGCCTTTGCATATTGAGTCTGAGGCAGGGTTAGAGTCTTCCAGTCAGCTGGCTGCTATCCTGCTCTTTCCCTTGTACAAAGTTCAAGTTAGTTCTGTAACTGTGCGCTACCTAGTCTGGCTGCCGCTGTATTTAGAGCATGTTAAACATGGCTCGGATGGGTGCATGTGCACTGCTCGTGTAAAATGCATCAGGACTGTGAAGATTTGGTACCAAATGTCAACCGTCCCCACCTGAAGCTTTTATATCGATCACACCTCAAGTTAAAAGACGTATTAGGTAAGATAAAATATTAAATCACCCCCTTATCTTTAAGAGAGGCTTTTCAGAGCTTGGCTGATGGCTTGGTTGGTAGAGCACTTACCATGCAAAAAGGTTCTGGCTCGCACACCCAGAACCCATGTAGAAAAGCCAGGTGTCCATGGTGTTGGCTGAGGAGGTAGACACTCAAAGATCCCTGGAGCCCCTTGGCCAGACAGCCTAGTCTAGTTGGTGACTTCCAGGCCAGTGAGAGACACTGGAGAGAGAGTAAGAGAGAGAAAGAGAGAGAGAGAGAGAGAGAGAGAGAGAGAGAGAGAAGGGGAAGGGGAAGGGGAAGGGGAAGGGGAAGGGGAAGGGGAAGGGGAAGGGGAAGGGGAAGGAGAAGGAGAAGGAGAAGGAGAAGGAGAAGGAGAAGGAGAAGGAGAAGGAGAAGGAGAAGGAGAAGGAGAAGGAGAAGGAGAAGGAGAAGAGAAGTGAATGGCCCATGAGGTATTCCACCTGAAGAGCATGTGAGGGTTAGGTTAGGTTAGGTTAGGTTAGGTTAGGTTAGGTTAGGTTAGGTTAGGTTAGGTTAGGTTAGGTTAGGGTTAGGGTTAGGGTTAGGTTAGGGTTAGGATAGGGTTAGGTCAGGTTAGGGTTAGGGTTGGGTTAGGGTTAGGTTAGGGTTAAGTTAGGGTTAGGATAGGATTAGGTCATGTTATGGTTATGGTTAGGTTAGGGTTAGCGTTAGCATTTGGTTAGGGTTGGGTTAGGGTTAGGTTAGGGTTAGGATAGGGTTAGGTCAGGTTATGGTTAGGGTTAGACTTAGGGTTAGGGTTAGCATTAGGTTAGGGTTAGGTTAGGGTTAGGATAGGGTTAGGTCAGGTTATGGTTATGGTTAGGTTTTAGGTTAGGGTTAGGTTAGGGTTAGGGTTTAGGTTGTAGTTAGGCATGTGTATGCACACACACATAAATATAAAGTTTCAATACACCCGCCCAAGCCCCACATTCATTTACTTGTATACATTGCTTGCCACTGACATTGAACCAAACTGCAGTACACACTAGGGAGAACTTGACTCTATGGTAAAACTGGGCCTGCGGTTATGTTTGGATTTTATGTCAGCTTCCGCTGTGGTGATAAATATTCCGCAGTTTCAGGGACTTCCAGCAACCTCCGTTTGTTTGCGGCCACGCGTCTATCAGCCACTGTCTCTCTATGGGCTCGGCCACCTGCTCTTAAGCTGAGCCCAGGTATGTGCTCCCAGTCGCTGGTGGAGCAGCCATTGCGTGTGAATGCTCTTGAGGTTCTAGTGGTGAGCAGGAACGCAGGAGAGGAACACTAGGTCACACTCGACAAAGGGGCCTGGCAAGAGGAGGTCAGTACAGTGGTCGATCTGCGAGATAGGGGACCTCAAGTTTATCTCCAGAATTCATGTGAGGAGCTGGATGTGGGGCTCCCCTGTGACCCCAGCATTAGTGAGATGGGAGGTGGAGACCGAGGATCCCTGAGAGTCAATGGCAGCTAACTTAGTAGTTGGTAAAGTTCCAGACCAAAGAAAAATAAAAAGAACGTTACTGAAGAACACTGAAGATTGTTCTCTGATGGATACATGCATGTGCACACATGTGCATGCTCTCATAACACACACACACACAGATATACACACACACACACACACAGAACCCTTGGAATGTGAAAGAGAGTGTGGCGCTCAAGAGTGGTGCCCAGGTGGTCAAATCTTTTGGCAACTCCTAGGCAGGGAGTAGGGGATATTCCCAGATCAACCTTCACTGTGCTCTTTGTAGGACAAAGAGCCCTGTCCCTCTGCCCATTGTGTGTGGATGTCTCTGGATCTGCCCACTGGAGGCCACACTCCTGCCATCTTCCCTGCCTTCCCTGGAGGAAGGTACTAGAAGACATACCGTCTTTGGTAGCTGAGATGCCCTGGAAGACCTGAGCACCATGCTTGACTTTGCAGTCCGTTCTGATGCAGGTCCTACATGTTACTCAGAGTTCCATATCTTCCAAAGCCGTCGTATCTGCTTTTAATATGCTTGACTCTTAGCAACCCTGTGGATGTTAGCACCCCGCCATTATTTTCCGTTTTGCTACTTACTAACAGTTCGAGGTTGCCATGCTTCCAAGAGATCAAAGGTTGCATCCTCTTCTTTGGGCCACTTTGTATACCTCCCTGGAGATTCTGCATGTCCCCTTTGACTTGTGTTTACAAACCACTGGGGAGGATCTGGCATGTGGCTTTGATAGTAGCATGCTTGCCCAGCTGTCCCAAAGCCCTGAGGTCCATCCCCAACATTGTATAAGCTAAGAATGGCGGTGCATGCCTGTAATCCCAGCACTAGGGAGGTGGAGGCAGGGCCAGCAGAAAGCTAACGTCATCCTCAGCTTTGCAGCAAGTTCCACTGCAGCTCAGGCTATGTAAGATCCTATCTCACTATAACAGGGAAAGAGGGCAACCTGGATGTGGGGATTTGGGGCATTTATAGGCCTGTTTCTTTCCTGTATCATTTTACCAAAGGTACCAATTCTTCACACAGGAAGCATCCTGCTTGGCAGGCAGAGTTCTTAGGTGCCTTTTCTACCTGCTGAGTTATCCAGAGTGACAGTTCTCTGCCTGTGCTCGAACACCATATTCTCCCAACCTCCCATAAAGAGCTTCTGGCTTCATTCCCCTAGGTCCCAAGCCAGTTGCTTACGTCTCAGGGCTGTGTAATAACAGCATCCACTTCTAGGTACTGCTTTCTGGACCCATCAACTGTTGCCGCAGTGACTAGCAACCCGCAGCTCCCTGTGGCCTCTGACAGCAGACATTCATCTTTACCAAGAAACGCAAGCACTCAGCTATGCCTCTGCTAAACCTGGCTGTGTTCCCCGTATCTTGTCCTGCCTAGACTAAACTCACACAAGCACATCATTTGGGTCCTTCTCTTCTCCTGGGGAACCACAGGGGCGCCAAAGAACAAGGAGAAAGTCACAAGTACCTCTTGGGTGCTCAGCAGGGAACTGGCACTCAGGCCCTGTTCCCCAGAAGTCACATTGTACCCCCTAAGCCACCAGTGAGCACACCCCTTGACCTTCTGTAAGTCACAATCAAGGTAGGGAGGAAAGGCATCATGGGAGGAATGCAGTATTGTGTGTGCAGGTGCTGTAGGCCAGAAGCCAACCTCGAGGGTCATTCCCTGGGAGCTTCTACCTTGTCTGTTAAGGCAGCTCCCCCCGCCCCCCCCCAGAACCCAGGACTCACCAATTAGGCTAGGTCAGTTGTCCAGTGAGCTCCAGAGATCTCACTTTCCCCACCTTCCTAGTTCTAGGGTTACAAGTTCTCACTGCCACACTACAGTTTCTACTGTACCAACAGAGCCATCTCTCCAGCCCCATGTGAAATGGGTCCTTGTGGATATAGACTCCATAAATGATCTCATAGTGACTGATCCTGCTTCCCCAGAACAGATGTGTTGGAACTTTGCAGAGACAAGGTGTAGCCGTAAACCACAGGACAGGCACAAGAGGCCTGGACTTCCTCAGGCTGTGTTTTAAGCTCAGCATTGCACGGAAATCCTCCTGGGGGTCTAGACATCCGAGTTCTGCTCTGAGCTCTGGCCTTCACCCAGCACCCGAGGAGCTGTAGGCAACTTACTGCACTGCACTGTGGATATCAAGTTTCCCTTCACCGTGAGCAAAGAAGTGCGTTGAATGGTGCTGCTGGCTCTCTGCCTGCCCACTTCGCACAGCCAGGAGTCTGCTACACTCCCAGGAGTCGGGGCTGCAACAGGAAGGGGCTGGCCGAGTCTGCATCCCATCCTGCCTTCTGCCAGGTGTCGGGTGCAGAGTCCGACTCCTTATGCAGCACAAGCACAGTGGAGCCTAAGTCGGTGCTGTCGCCAGGATCTCTGTCTGATGCTCTCATGTTGGATCTACCCTGATGCGCTCATCACTTAGCTTGGATCCCAGTTGTGCCTCGCTGAGGGGCAGCCTCACCTGGAGGGCTAGGCACTGCCTCTGTGTCCAGTGTGCCCAGCTGCGTGTGAGGCGCAGCAACAGTGTGACAGGAGTCTGGCTCAGAGCCGGACAAGCCAGGCGCGGCCACCTGCCCGCCATAGTCCACTTAATAATACAATTAGTAGTGAAAATCAGAAGCAGAGTTATTCAATGTAGCCACATTAGTAAGAAGAAGAAAGAAGTCCAGGGATCTCCCTTCCCTCCAGTTCTGTTTTTGGGGCCTCAAACCCCAAATGCACCTGAGGTTTAGCCTTAAATAGAATACAAGAGGTATGTATAAAGTCCCAGTCAAGGTGTGGACCTGTCCATTGTGGGCTGGGCTCCAGTGTCTCCTGCATGGAGGTCTGACAAGAAGTTGGACTGTGGGAAATCTTCCCGGCAGACAAGTTCCCCCTCTGGTGGGCACCTGCACTTCAGACTTTCCCTTCAAAGGAATGAGAATCCTGGGAACTCTGATTCCTTGGGGCCCGATGTCTCAGTCTGATATCCAAAGGGTGGGTGGGGCGCAAATGTCTCTTTAGATCAGTGGTTTTACACCTTCCTAGTGCTGCGAGCCTTTAATGTAGCTCTACATGTCATGGCGACCTCCAAACATAAAATTATTTTTGTTTCTACTTCATGACTCTAAATGTCATGAGTCACAATGTAAATATCTGATATGCAGGATATTTGATATATGACCCCAAGGGGTCACGACCCGCAGGTTAAGAACCACTGCTTTAGATGGTCTTCACTCCTGCCAGGAGAAACACAACAGAACCCTTCACAGTCACATAGGTGACCTTGTCCCTGCCACCCTGGTGGCCTTTGTCATTGCACATGGCATCTTCCCAGTACCAGAGCCTGGGTCCCCATGCAGGCTTCATCTTTACTCAGACCGTCTCAGCCTCCTCCAACACTCTGCAGATACAGGGGAAGTGTTCGGAGTCAGCCAGACCAGCTCAGAAGCAGCTTGCAGAGCCCAGCTAATCCTGAATTGCCCTGCTCCCTGCTCAGTCCTCTGCAGATGACAGTGACCTCAGGAAGCCCAGCCACCAGGAGGACCCTCCTCCCCTCCTCTGACCCCAGTCCCTGACCCACCCACCCGCCACTTGAAACCCCTCATTTGAACTTCCATTCCTTTTGATCTGCTTACCCGATCTTACAGGTTTAATTTGGAATGTAACCTTGAATTCTAGCACCAACAGCCGTCCTTAACTCTTTGCTTTCTGGTACCTTTTTATGTCAGTATTTCATTTAAAGGATGCAGACTTACCACCGAAGGGATCCTGGAAGGGGTTAAGTTACTCAGTGGAGGACCAGAAGGTTGGGAAAGTTAATCTGTGGCCCTTCTGATGGAAACGTTAATGGAAGAATCTTGATTTTTTTTCTATAAACTATCTCCTCTAGACTCCTGTATCCCTGCATCCCTGTATCCCCATATCCCTGCATCCTTGCATCCCTCCATTCCTGTATCCCTGTATCCCTCTATCCCTGTATCCCTCCATCCCTCTATCCCTGTATCCCTGTATCCCTCTATCCCTGTATCCCTGCATCCCTATATCCCTGTATCCCTCTATCCCTGCATCCCTCCATCCCTCTAATCCTGTATCCCTCTATCCCTGTATCCCTGTATCCCTGTATCCCTGCATCCCTGTATCCCTGTATCCCTGCATCCCCCTATCCCTGTATCCCTGCATCCCTCTATCCCTGTATGCCTCTATCCCTGTATCCCTGCATCCCTGTATCCCTCTATCCCTGTATCCCTGCACCACTGTATCCCTGCATTCCTCTATCCCTCTATCCCTCCATCCCTCCATCCCTGCATCCATCCATCCCTGCATCCCTCTATCCTTGTATCCCTGCATCCCTGCATCCATCCATCCCTCCATCCCTCCATCCCTCCATCCCTGCATCCCTACAAACCTGCATCCCTCCATCCCTCCATCCCTGCATCCCTACAAACCTGCATCCCTGCATCCCTCCATCCCCCCATCCCTGCATCCCTACAAACCTGCATCCCTGCCTCCATCCCTGCCTGCCTATTGTTTTCTTTTTTTGTGTGTGTGAAATGGTCTAACTCTGTCTAGCTCTGGCTGACCTGGAACACACTTTGAAGTCCAAACAGGCCTCAAACTCCCAGCAGTTCTTTTGCTACCGTGTAGCAGAGCTGGGGATGTTTAAGATTTACTTGCCTTTAGTATGCACAACTGTGGAAGGGTGTTTTTGCATGTGTGTAGGCTCACAGATGTGTGTTGACATCGAAGGTCTTCTTTGATAGTGCACCATGTCACTTAGGAAGACAGCATCTCTCACTGAACCCACCACCTCCAGCTGTTCTAGCCAGTTTGCCCCAGCACATTTGACTCCGCCCCCTGAAGAGCAGATAGGCTAGCACCATCCCTGCCCAGCTTTCCTGTGGACTTGAGGGAATCAAAATTCCTGTCCTTATACTTGTAAGGACAAAGGCAAGCTTTTTTATCCACTGAGACATCTCCCTACACCCCAAAGATATTTTTACATAGGCTTAAGCCAAGGATTGAGGGAAAGAGGTGCTTGGCAAGAAAAATGGATGGGGGGCTCCTTAAAAGAGTGTCCCTCCTTGTCTTTACAGTAGCTATCTGTAGGATTTGGGTGGGGTTTGATGCAGTTATCTTCCTACGGTTGCTAAGGAACCTAAAAGATGTCACAGTGTGGGTCCTGAGGAACACCTGATAGGACTACAGTTGATAAGCTAAAAATCCAGCTCAGAGGCTGCAGAACTGTGGGGCATGGTCACTGTAAACAGGTAGCAGTCTCATTTATAATTCCCAGGAAATGTCTGAGAGCGAAATGAGGCCCCACCCAACGTCACGTACATTCAAGCCTTAACCTGACTTATTGCTATTTTAGCATAAAATACCTGTGTGTGCCAGGAATATTGTCCCTGTGTCA
Source organism: Apodemus agrarius (assembly GCA_964023405.1). Classification (NCBI taxonomy): domain Eukaryota; kingdom Metazoa; phylum Chordata; class Mammalia; order Rodentia; family Muridae; genus Apodemus; species Apodemus agrarius. The sequence goes on from OZ030028.1 coordinate 35,209,791, forward strand.
CAAGGGCAGCTTTGTTGCTAATTGTGCGAGAATTCTTGGTTCTGAGCTGGCAGGGGCCTCCAGGGTGAGGGGTTCCTTCTCTTCCACGTTCCTATGAACGCCCCATCTTTCTGTGCTGCCTCCCCATGGGCAGATGCTGCAAAGATGCTTAAGTTCTGGGAACAAATCGCTACAAACAGGACGTTTTGTGAGCCTTCCGTGGCAATGCAGCAGGGGCACCTTAAGCATTTAATGCTCCCTGCTTCCCCTCTTCTTCATCACCAACACTGGACTCGGTTTTTTTTTAATATATGTGTCATAAATAATCTTCCGAACGTTTTAATATACTGCCGATAGTATTAAAAGTCAAAGCTTTCATAAAACGTAATTTACTTCTGCCTGTAACTTAAATCAGGGCCACTCTTAAATCGACGGCTCCCGCCGAATCTAACGGCTTCTCCTTCAGCCTGCCTGGCCTGTGGGCTGCATCCCCAAATCGAGTAACTCGGTGGCTAATCCCTTGTAAGCTGGGTGGGCACCAGCTCCCCTGAAAGCCTTTACTGAGAGGGGCACCCTAGGATGGATGGGGAATGGGAGTTTTTATAAAAAACCTTTGTGTCAGCCCTGGGGTGTCATTGGTAGAATGCTTGTTTAGTATGCAGAATGCCTGGGTCCCATCCCAGTACTGCATAAACATGCTTGTCATCCCAGCACTTGAAACTCGGACACAAGAGATCAGACATGCAAGAAAGGCCTCCCTTGGCTACACAGTGAGTTTGAGGCCAGCCTGGGCTGTTTTAGAACCCCATCTCAAGCTAACAGCCTGTGTGAGAAGGCTGTAAAGCCTTCTAAGAGGGCCCAGTCCTCAGAGCTTCTCTACCCCCGATTTGCAACCTCACAATATCCCAGAGCCTCCCTTCAGTGCATCTTCCTTGGGGTCACAGAGGCAGGCCATCCGGTCTGTGGAAAACAAGAGAGCTCCGCTGGCCATCGGCAGCGGGTGTAAACAAGGCAAGGCGCTACCTTCATCCCCCTCAATCAGCGGCATGTCTCCAGCAGGCATCTTCTGCCGTTCCTCCAAGGATTTCACGGCTTTTGCTCAACAGTGGAAAGGTTTCTGATACTGAGTAAGAAGAACAGCATAAGATATATTCAGCAGACAGACACCGTCGTAGTTAGAGATCGTGACAGGCAGCAGGGGGCCACCTTAGTGCTTAGATTGAGTTGTGTAATTATGGATGTTATTTGTGCGTGTAATTATCACCCATGATAATGCTACTCTCTCCCTCACCACTATGTGACTGCCTCTGTGTGTGTGTATGTGTGTGTGTGATGTGTGTATGTGTGGTGTGTGTATGTGTGTGTGTGGTGTGTGTATGTGTGGTGTGTGTATGTGTGGTGTGTGTATGTGTGGTGTGTGTATGTGTGTGTGTAGTGTGTGTATGTGTGGTGTGTATGTGTGTGTGTGTGGTGTGTGTATGTGTGTGTGTATGTGTGGTGTGTATGTGTGTGTGTGTATGTGTGTGTGTATGTGTGGTGTGTGTGTGTGTGTGTGTGGTGTGTGTATGTGTGTGTGTGTGTGTGTGTGTGTGTGTATACATGCATGTGAAGGCCAGAAAGTACCATTAGGCATCTTTCTCAATCTCTCTCCACCTTATTATCTTTTAATTTAAAGATTTTTTAAAATTTTTATTTATGTGCGTCTATGTGTAGGTAAGTGTGTTATGAAATATAATGAGGCAAAGGGGTACCTTTGGCGGGCTGGAGCCAAGATGCATCCCCCTGGAAATTACAGGATGCCACAGCTGTGATGTAAAAGGGGTTTGTTGGGGGAGGGTAGAGGAGTGAAGTCCCGGGGAAGAGATAAAGGCAGTGAGAGAGCCATGAGGGCAAAGAGGGGGCAGGGAGTGCAGAGAGGGAGAGGGGTACATGCTGAGAACAGAGGGAGGAAATGCCTGGAACGTTCTGGAATGGAGAGAGCTAGCGGGAGACTGAGGGCTATTTTAGTGGCCGCACCTGGCAGCTGCTAGGTCCCTGAGGGCAGGCCAGTGGAATTGCCTGTACACTAACAACATGCACACGGGTTCAGGAGTTGTTGCAGGCCAGGAGTGACCATCAGGCCCCCTAGAGATGGAGTTACAAGCGCTTGAGAGCTGCCTCATGTGGGTGGGTGCTGGGATCTGAACTGGGGTCCTCTGTAAGAGCAGAGGCATCTCACTCACCCTAGAGTTCACAAATTCAGCAAGCCGTATCTGGCCAGGGAGCCCCAGGGAGCCCCAGAGAGCTCCCCGTCTCTTCCTCTACAGCATTAGAATTATAGGTGCACACCAGCACACTGGGCTCAGAACATGGGTTCTGGAATTGAACTCAGGTCCTCACACTTCCACAGAAGACACTTTACCCATGAGGCATTTTCCCCAGCAGCCTTCTGTGGCTATTTATGGATTGGCTGATTCCAGAGCCAATCCCAGTGGAAAACTACAGCCCACATAGTCAACTTCTGACCAGTATGCATATGTAGTGGAAACCTGAGAGTAAGGCTTTCAGAACTACTTTGCATTTAGGCTTCTTCTGGAATGCCGATGTAAAACTAAAGTCACCTTGTGACTTAGACAGGAGGATGATGACAAAGGTCCACACATTCAAGACTCAGAGACTCTATGCTCTCTCTTTTTATTCTTCCATCCTCCCAGCTGTGCTTTTTACATTAATTATTTATCATGCCTGTGCATGTGCATATGTGAAGTTGTGCCCGCCATGGCACACGCATGGAAATCAGAGTTGCAAGAGTTGGTTCTCTCCCTCCACCATGTGGGGTCTCTGGGAACGAACATAGGTGTTCAAACTTGGCAGCAAACACCTTTTCTGTCTGAGCCATCTTGCCAGCCCCCTTCTCCCTCCTCCTCCTCCTCCTCCTCCTCCTCCTTTTTCTTCCTCCTCCTCTTCCCCCTTCTCCTCCTCCTCCTTCTTTTTCTTCCTCCTTCTTCTTCTGCTTCTCCTCCTTCCTTTCTTCTTTCTCCTCTTCCTCCTCCTCCTCTTCTTTCTAAGTTGCACAAAGTGGATACTCGGGTCTGTGCTTTCAGACGCACGTCTTTTGGAATGGGAGTACTTGGTGTGTGCTCCTAAAGCTCACTGTAGAGCAGCCTTCAGTGACTGCTCCTTAGATTTTCACTTCTTCTTGACCAAACATTTTTAACTTCCTGTCTGATCTCTCTCTCTCTCTCTCTCTCTCTCTCTCTCTCTCTCTCTCTCTCTCTCTCCTCCTGGGTTATCCGTAAGTATGTTGTTAAATCCCGACCTTTTGGGGGTTTCCCACTGTCTTTCTATTATTGATTTCCAATGCAGTTGTGTTGTGGCTGGAGGACATGTTTTGCGTGGTATTAATCCTTTGAAATTCATCCAGATTTGTTTTATGGCCCACAATATGCCCACTAATGTTCTCTGTGTGCTTAAAAAGAATTAGTGTTTGACTGTTCTTGATCAAAGTGATCTGTAAATACTAGTTAGGTCTAGTGGGTCATACTTCAGATTCTCTATCTGACCCATGTCTTCTCTCTCTCTCTCTCTCTCTCTCTCTCTCTCTCTCTCTCTCCTCTCTTTACTCCTTTCTTACATTGTTTAATTTTCTGACAGAGTCTCACCCTGTAGCCCAGGCTAGCCTCAAAGTTACAATCCTCCTGCCTCTCTTAACCTTTAAAGATATTTTCCAACTTAAGAGACCAGGCTTTGGGCCGTGACTCACCTGGTAGGGTGCTCAGCTAGCATGGCCGAAGCTCTGGATTGGACCCCCAGCACCTCAGAAACCTTAAATGATGGTGCTTACCTGTAATCTCAGCTCTTGGGATTCCAGGGGAGCCAGAGGATCCAGAAGTTCAAGGTCACCCTCTGCTGTAAACTTTGAACTTTAGCCTAACCTGGGCTATATGGGACCCCATCTCAAAAACAAACAGAAAGGAAAAGAAGCCGAGGCCCCTCCACTTGCTCACAAACTCAGTGTTTCTAGTGCTTTTCCTCGGGCGTTCACTCCTGGCCTCAGGCACTCCCTTAGCCCTGCAGGGCTGGGCTTACGTACTTAATATTAACTCTTCCTGGGGCCCTGGGAGGTTGGGGGCCATGCAAGCCTGCTAACCTCCTCCTGCTGCCTACTCTCTCCAGTGTTGCTTTACACTTAGAACGACTCCAAGCCAGAGACTGGAGGGGACCCAGCAAGCCTCTGAGCCTATCCTCCCCCAGGAGCCGCCTCACTGGGGTTTTATGCCACATAGAAGTTTGCCTCCTGGGTCTCCCTGTGTCAGGACTCTGAACCATCCACCCTCATCCCTGGGATCTGCTGGGACTCCTTACTGTGTGTGGAAACCCACAAAGCAGCCCTCTGGAGGGCCATTTGAGTCCCGTCCTAGACTGTCTGTAGCCCTGGTTTGAAGGTCATTCTTTCCTGTTTGTCAGGGTTTCTAGTTGATTACAGTGGAGAATAAATATGGTTCCAACTACTGTCGTGACCAAAACCCTAAGTCCTCTCCTACCTGGGATCCCTGGAGCTTCCCTAATTTGCCTTTGTCATGGTATTTTACCACAGTACAGAAAACTTAAGGGGTGGGGGTGGGTGGAGGAAGGGTTTCTTCTGGCTCACAGTCTGAGGGTCCACAGTCCATCATGGTGGGAAGGCACAGCAGCAGGGGAGCAGGAGGCAGCTGCCTGCATTACAGTCAGGAAGCAGGGGCAGATGGACGCTAGAGCTCAGCTCCATTTCTTCATTTCGTTCAGTCCAGGGCCCCAGCCTAGGGAATGGGGCCCTTCATATCAGGGCGGGCCTCCCAACCTCAGCTAACCTACTCTAGGTAAGTCCTTACTGCCTTGGCCTGAGACTTGTCTCCAAGGTGATTCTGGGTCCTTATCAAGTTGCCAACATTAACCATCAGAAACATCAAAGATGGCCGTGGCCTAAGTTCAGGAGCAGACGCTGTATTCCAGCCATGCAGGAAGCAAAGATACTTTTTTGGCTGAGAAGAATCCGGGAAAACTTCCTGAAGGTGGGCTCTGGCTACACTTGCCTTATGGTAAAGGAATGAGAGGTAAAGGCATTATCGGGCCCAGAGAGAGAGGGATCCAGAGCTGAGGACCCAGAGCCGCTCTGCTTTAGACATAGCCAGTGGTAGATTTTCTTCTCTTTTTAATTATGTACACATGAAGAGGATGAGCTGAGGAAGGTGAGTACAGTGCCTGTGGAGGCCAAGGGGCCATCAGATCTCCTGGAGCGACAGTGCCAGGTGCCTGTGAGCCACCTGACCTGGTGCCGGGGAGAGACCTGCAGTCCTCTGTGGGAGCAGCCAGCGCCCCTGATGACTGACCATCAGCCTCTCGATAGCTGGGCCAGCATCCCTCTGCCCCTGCACCCTCTCTCCGGCTACTCTTGTATGTGTAAACCCAACCTACAGATCATTCAGAACAGGGCCATAAGAAGCTGCTCACTCCCCGTGCACCTCGGGCCATCCGGTCGGTTCCAGACATTGTGTGTTGCAAGTATTTTTGTCTAGTTTTAGCGTTCGTCTCATGCTTTCTATGCCTGTTGTTCTCGAGGAAATAATTACTCCCAAACAAAAGAGTAGTGTCCCAGGAACTCCGACTGATGACGAGGCATCTGAATTAGTGAAAAGTTTGAATGGCTAATCTAGAATTGCTATTAAGTGATGCGAGGGGCATTTTGTCACCTGTGATTGTCAAAGTAAGTCTCGGTAATTAGAGCCCCCCCCCCAGGAAATGTGTTTTAATAAAAAGGTGTCGATTTGATGAATAAATGCAAAGACATTTATCGTCTGCCAGGTTGGCTGCCTCTCTGACACCTTGCTTATTTGCTGGATTTTTATTTTTATTTATTTTGTGTGTGTGTGTGTGTGTGTGTGTGTGTGTGTGTATTTGTGTGTGTATGTGCACACGCACACGTGTACACACCATGTGTATGCTGTAGGTATGCAAGTACACATAGTCCAGAAGAGGGCACCAAATCCACGGAACTAGAGTGACAGGTGGTTGTGAGCCCTGGATGCTTTGAATTGAGCTCAGGTCCTCTGAAAGAGCAAGAAGACTTTTTAACCGCCAAGCCATTTCCCTGGCCTTGACAAGCGCAAGTTTTGTTTTTTTGGTTTTTTTTTTTTTTTTTGGTTTTTTGTTTTTTTTTTACCCAACACTAGTATGGGTAAATACTAGTATGTGCTGTCTTAACAGTTTCCCATCTATTCCTCACTTTAGTATCATATTACATAAGGGTGTCAGTCACTTTATCGCTGTGGCAGAAGAACTGAGACAGCTTCTAGGCGAAAGGGCTTGTCTGGGCTAGTGCTTCTGCAGATCTCAGCCCATGCCAACACTTTGCTTTACACCCCTCAGACACACCACAAAGAAGCTTTATGGCAGTTGCTCTTCTTGGTGCTGCGACCGAATGCCTGAGGAGAAGCCTCTTGAGGGAGGAAGGCTTCATTAAGGCTTACAGTTCAGAGGACAACTTGTGAGAGGCAGGCCTGCTTCTACCATGGGGGAAGGATCTTAGGGGTCCAACCTGGACCTTCAGGATTAGCAGCAAATGCTTTTGCTGGCTGAGCCCTCTCGCTGGCCCCTTATTTTCACTCTTTAATTATGTGTGCATATATGGTATAGTCTCTGTGTGGGTTTGTGCATGTGAGTGCATCAGCTATAGAATCCAGAAGAGGGTACTGGATCCTCTAGCCCTGGAGTCACGAGCGGCTAGGAGCTGCCTGATAATTGGTGCCAGGAACAGAGCTCAGGCCCCTGTGAGAGCAACAGACAGCTCGGCTGAAGCACTGCCCCCCCACCACCACCACCCCACCCTCCACCCCCCGCCGCAAACCCTCTGCTCTGGACTGCTGAACTGGCGTCAGTCCTCCCTCCTATCCTGCCTGCCCTGTTCCCACTCCACACCGCAAGGACTCTCAGCCACACCCAGCACTCAGATGTGCAAGCACACATGCATCCACACCCATGTGCCCACCATCCACATGTGTACCCAAGGGCCACCATTCCTCCAGGGACCAGATGAGGTGCTGGTCTCCCCTCATCATCCGTGAGGTGCCGTGGCTGCTAATTCTCTGCCCCAGAGCTCAGTGATGGAAGCTCACAGCAGACCACAGTTGGTCTCCGTTTTACCCCGCGCTTGCCTCCCGGATGGCCACATCGGTGTTCGAGTATTCACGTGGCTTCTGTTTGGAAACGTCTGGCTGTGAGGCATCTCAAACACTTGTAGAGAGCTGTAATCTGAAGTCTGCATATGGATATTTAAAGAAATATGATTTTACAAACCGGATCCCACCACCACCATCCTGTTCTCTCTGCTAAGAAACCATTAACCATCCCTGAGCCACGCTCCTTGCGAGACACAGTTTATATTAGATTCCGTTGCAGATTTTCATCCCTGTTATGCTCTGGAACAAGGCATCATTGGAGTATTCTTAAATTTAAATGAATACTTCTGTTTCGGTCATTTCTGCGTATGTTTCTGTGTGGAGGCATGCACATCGGGGACTGTGCACATGTGTAGGAATGTGTAGAGGAGGGAGAACAGCCTTGAGTGTCGTTCCTCAGGCCACACCCGCCATGGTTTTGACACATATTCTCTCACTGGCCTGAACTCACTGATTGCATTAGTGTCTGGCCAGCTGACCCTGGAGATCTCCTGTCTCCATTGCCACAGCCCGGGGATTGCAGTGTACGCCGCCACAGCCGGCGAGTTTTACACGGGTTATGAGGGCAGTTAGCACTTAGTCAACTGATCCATCTCCTCAGCCCAGATAGTTCCACTTTAAGGTAGTCACCTTCAAATATTTTATACACAAAGTTGACTTAGCAGAGTCTAGCCCTGGCCAACAGTTCTGAACGTTGGCGGGCACCCAGTGCCTCAGATCCTGCCCACCTGTCCCTTCTAGTCCTCTCCTTTAGTCTACTCTGCTGATTCTGCCCTGTTGCTCACCCCCAGTTGGTTGTCATAATAATAATATGGCATTATCTTTTACAGCTAGTGCTTGGCTGGCTGGCTGGCTGGCTTCTCCAGCCCCCCACCACTACCTTCTCCATGCAAAATGCCCCCAGGAAAACCTCCTTCAAAAGCCACTTCTTGAAGAAGGACTGGAGACATCTTTCTTTCATCACATTGCTTTCTTTCTCCTACTTTTAATTTAAAAAATTCAACCTATGGAAACATAAGGTGAATGAAATAGGTGTTTCATGTCCTTTGCCCAGATCCAAGTATGAGCATCTCTCCATCCTGACTCCTCTCTTTACACATGCACACATAAATACACGTGCCCCCATACATGCACACACATGCATTCATACACACATGTATAAACATGCATATTCATGTGCACACATGCACACAGGCACATTAACACATCCACATGCATTTGCACACACAGGTATACGTGTGCATGCATTCATGCAAATCCAAACATGCTCAATATACATTTGTACATATGTACAAATGAATATGCACATACATATTTGCACACATACATGTACATATTTGCATTGATAAATTCATACATATATACACATACACACATTCATCCATATGCATTCACACATGCATACATACCTACAAGTAGATATACACATTCACATATGTATATACACACATGCATAATATATAATTACAGTTATATATATACATACACACGCATATAAACATTCAAAAACACATTCATGCACACATACACATTTACACATATGCATACATTCAAAAACACATTCATGCACATATACACATTTACACATATGCATACATTCAAAAACACATTCATGCACACATACACATTTACATATATGCATACATGTACACATGCATGCAAATCCACACATATGCATGTGTGCATATATGTTTGCCATGTGTGTGCAGGTGTCTCTGGAAACAAGAAGAGGGTACTAGATCCCCTTGAGCTGGAGTTAACAGGCAGTTTTCAGCTACCTACCATGGGTGCAGATCGCCTGGAGGAGCTTAGTGCTGAGCCGCCTCTCCAGCCTCTAGTCTAATACTCTTGTTTCCAGCCTCACACCTCTGGCATGTTTCCTAGGACATTCCAAGTCTGCTCAAGCTGACTATGAAGATGAACCTTCGCAGCTCATTCAGTTTTCATGTCTCCCCCACTCCCTTGAAGCAAGAGATCCTTTGCCTCTTTCTTTCCTAGACATCAATGCCTTTGGATCCCAGGCCAGTTGTCTTTAGAGCACTCCTGAATGTGTCTGATAGTCTCCTCCTCCTTCTCCCCCTCCCCTCCCCCTTCTCCTCCTCCTTAAATCCAGGCTAACCGCATTGGCGATGCTGATCCCTTCTCGCCATACATGCCCGGTTCTCTAGTCACCGATGTGCCAAGCACGATAGTTGAGGTATTTCTGCCTTCAGACTTGCCCACGTGTAAATGCAGCCTGGGCGATGACATTCAGAAGCTTCAGTCTCTTATTCATTTTATCTGTTCATTTATGCACATAGAGACACCAATAAATAAATTATGTGTCTATGTGCATATTTTCTTGTGTATGTGTTCCCATGTTCATACCCATGTACACATGTATGTATACATGTACATATGGAGGCCAGAGGTTTGGCATCAGCAGTCTTCCTGGACTGCTTCTCCACCATTCTGTTTTTTGAGACAGGGTCTCTCACTCAACCTGTGGCCCACGGATTCCACTAGGTTGGCTGCTCAGCCAGGCCCAGCGATCCTCCTCTCTGCCTTCCCTGTACTTGGGTCAGGTCACAGGAACATGCCACCACACCTGGCTTGAATAGTCTGCCTGGCTTGAGCAGACTGAACTCTGGTCTTCATGCTTCTGTGATTATCACTAGTGTGCATATGATACCCTGTTGGATGACTCTGTATATATATATATATATATATATATATATATATATATATGTGTGTGTGTGTGTGTGTGTGTGTGTGTGTGTGTGCATGTACTTGTGTTTGTGTATGTGTATGTATATGTGATGTATATTTTAACAGTGTTTACTTGATGGTTGTGTCCTAGTGATTTTTCTTTTGGCTTCTATCATTCTATGCTTATTGATTTAGCTTCATTCTGTAAAGAATTGCTTTTCCTCCTCTGTACCCATTTATTTATTTATTTATTTATTTATTTATTTATTTATTTATGGAATGGGGCCCACATTCTTTTAATGAGTTCAGTGTGGGTCAACTTCAACCCTTTAGTAATTCACTTTCGATGCTCAAATTGCTTTGGTTCTTACTGCTGCAAGTCCTGTCGACGTATCACCTCTATCCTGTATGTGTGTGTGTGTGTGTGTGTGTGTGTGTGTGTGTGTGTCTTTGGTGGGGCATATGTGTAGGGATCAGACGGCAGCCTCAGCGGCCACTCCTCACCTTCCACCGTATTTGGGACAGGGTCACTTGGCCGCTCATAGCTGGGCACACCAGACACTGACTCAGAGCTCGAAGGGCTTCCCGTGTGTCCACCTCCCATCCCTCCATGCACACCCCAGCCTTCCAGACCCAAGCGTCCACATTTGTTTTTGTACGCTTGGGATGATCCCCCTCTTGTATCTGTCCAGTGTGTTCTGATCCGTTCTTAGCTCCTTTCTGTATCTTCTTATCTGTGTTTCCCAAGCCCCAACTCCGGAGTCAGCCACTGCTCTGAGGCACCAGACCCTCTGAGTAGGACATTGGGCCAGAACCAGAGCTAGGCATGGGTACCGCTCCTGTCGTGGCTTGCAAGCTGATTCCAAGGCTCTGTGCTCTGCCCACGAAAGGAGCTCGAAGAAATGGGCGTGGCACTGGTGGGCACATCCCTGTGTGTTAAGTGGTGTGGGGAATGACATGCATCCCCAGTTCCAGCTCAGTCTACAAGTCTTCCTTTTCTGCCTCTACCCCGCATTGTGGCTCTCTCCTCATAATGGGAAGCCACTGCTTTCCCATAACAACAACCCATACAGCAGCCACCACAAACTCACCGGGGAAACCCAGCCTTTCCTTCTGTCTGTGCTCAGAAGACATTCCACTAAGGACAGCAGCCAGACAGGCTCTAGCCTTCTGAGTGCATCTTCTCCTGCATTCTATCATCTATGTGTGTGCACTACTCGGGCTTTCTTGGTTCTGTGTGAGAGATTTTTCTTTCATCACTTGCTCAACAATATAGTTCTACTTCTGCAAAGCATTAGCAGGCAGCCTGAAGAGGTGACACACTCAGACGCCCTTCCCTGTTCCCCGTGTGGCCTGCCCCATGTAGCAGTGTTCAGAAAGAGCCATTTTGCCAGTCAGCGGTGGCACACGCCTTTAATCCCAGCACTTGGGAGGTAGAGGCAGGCGGATTTCTGAGTTCAAGACCAGCCTGGTCTACAGAGTGAGTTCCAGGACAGCCAGGGCTACACAGAGAAACCCTGTCGTGAAAAATCAAAAAAAAAAGAAAGAAAGAAAGAGAGAGAGAGGGGGGGGGAAGGAAGGAAGGAAGGAAGGAAGGAAGGAAGGAAGGAAGGAAGGAAAGAAAGCAAGCCATTTCTGTACATTTCTGATGTATTCCCATTCTCCTCCTCCTCCTCCTCCTCCTCCTTCTCTTCTTCCTCTCTTTCTTCCTCTACTCCCCTTCTCCTTCTTCCTTTCTACATGTTTATCTCTGCTAAAATAAGCACATACCACATACCCATACAGTGGAAAATACTTACAAGGTATGTGTCTGGCAAAGGTCTGTTGTCTGGACTGTATAAAGTATTCTTACGAGCTGGGGAGAACAATAGTTTGGTGGCTGTCTGTCCGTGCAAGCCTCATGACTAAAGAGTGACCCCAGATTGCACGTAAAGCCAGACGTGGTGGTGTGCATCTGTAACCCCAGTGCTCCTACTGCAAGAAGGGAAGCCGAGAGGAGGCTCCTGGAAGATCACAGGCAGAAAGACAAGAGGCCCCGTCCCAAACACAGTGTAAAGCAAGAACCAGCACCCAAGGTTGTCCCCTGGCCTTCACACGTGCCCATATTCACACATGTGAACACACACACATAAGAGATTCTTCAAGTGATTTATTTGTTCCTGTTTTTATGTGCATTGGAGTTTTGCATGCATGTGTGTTTGTGTGAGGATATCAGATGTTGGAATTTATAGACATTTGTGAGCTGTGATATGGTTGCTGGGGATTGAACCCAGGTCCCTCTGAAAGAGCAGTCAGTGCTCTTAAGTGCTGAGCCATCTCTCTAGTCCCTGATAAGAGATTTAAAAAAAAAAAAAGGGTTCTTACAATACAACAATATAAACATAGAAGCCCTAATTTTAAAATGGGCAAACATTTTAATACACCATTAATAAATGGTGAGCACCTCTGTCCTATTTTCCTTTAACTGTCAACTTGACACAGCCTAGAGTCAACTGAGAGGGAAGCCTCAAAGGAGCAGTTGCCGAGATCGGGGTAGCCTGTGGACTGTCTGTGGGAGATGGTCTTGATTGTTAATAGGCGCAGCAGGGCTCAGCCCACTTTGGGCAGCACCACTCCCTAGGCAGGCGGTCCTGGGCCATATCAAGAGGCCAACAAAGCACAAATCTGTAAGCATGGGTCCTGCTCCAGGTTCTGTCTTGAGTTCTCCCAGTGATGGACTGGAACCCATAAGCAGAAATAAACCCTCCCCTCCTATAAGTTGCTTTTGGTCAGAGTGTTTTATTACAGCAACAAAGAGGAAACTAGAACAACACCCATGAGTAAATGCTTAATATATTTAGTCATCAGGGAGATGCAAATCAAAACAGTAATAAGACACTTCTTCACACTCCCCAGGAATAACTTAAAAATGGAAACTAAGATGTGTTGTTAGGAAGGGGAGAAATTGGAGCAGTCACACAGTGCAGTGAGCTGGTAACAGGGCTCAGCAGCTGTGGAGGAGAGTTTGGAAGTTTCTCAGAAAAGTCAAACGTAAGGACACCATCTGACCCAACGGTTCAACTCTCGGGCTTTGAAGAGAACCAGAAATGTACATCCACACAATGGTCTCCAGAATCATTTTAGGGTCATTATTCATGGTAGCAAAAAGACAGAAGTGAACCAAATAACAGATGAATGATACATAAGGTTAGTGTGTCTGCATGACAGAATCATATGCATTCATGAAAAGGACAGAATGGTGCTGTGTGGTGTAGCACAGATGAATCCTGAAAACATTATGCTAAGTCAAAGAAGCCAGGTCTAGGGAGACAGGGGTTAAAGTGACTGCCACACAGGCATAAGGCCCTCACTTTGGATCCCCAGCACCTGCATAAAGCTAAGCAATCCCAGCATTCCTATGGTGAGATGGGGTTGGGGTAGGGACAGGCGAATGTCTATAAAGTCAGGGTCCAGCTAGCCTTGTGTACACAGCAGTCAACAAGGGGCCTGGCCGTCAGCCAGGTAGAAGGTGAAGATTGACAGCTGAGGCTACCCTCTGACCTCCCCTCTCGTGCCACAGTGCTCAAGCACAGGCACTCACAGATGTGAACACGTGGGCATGATGTTCATCCTTCATGCGCACACGCAAAGTCTTTTGTGTTGTGAAAAAGTCAAACACAGACCCACATATTTGTAACTCTGTTTCTGAGACGTAGGCAGAATAGACAGTGACTTCCAAAGACAGCAAATCTGCAGGTCGCCAGAAAGAACACTGGGAGGTCACTGCCCCAGGGTATCATGCGGTGAGAGAATGTTCTGGAATTAAGTAAAGATACCCAGCTAGGTATCGAGTGATGGAAGACGACTTGGGTGTTGACTTCTCTAGCCTTCCAATGCACATGCTCACATATGTACACACATAAACACAACAAGGATAATTAATAAAATGAACATAATAAAATCTAATATAGTAATGTAATATTATACTATACTACATATGTATAATCAATATAAGACCATTTGGTTTTGGACTTGAAAGTGGTGGCTCTACTGATATATAATTATATATCAGTAAATATATACATGTTTCTGGCAAACATGCACTTAGCTCCCTGTTTTTCTCTATTGTCTGGAAATCAGTCTATATAGATCAAAGAAATGGCTGCATTTTTCTTCTGCTGCAGCTACATATCCTAATGTAGCTATTGAAACTGTTTTGTGGGTGGAGAGAGAGCTTGTGTCAGTGTTTACCAACAAACAAGAAGACCTGAGTTCGATCCCCCAACACCCATGCAAAAAGCCAGGCAGAACAGCGTGCATTTATAAATCATCACCAGTGGGATGGATGGCAGAGACAGGAGGATTCCAAGAACTTGCTAGCAGCCATCTAGTGAAAATCATTGGGCCCCCCTGGTTTAGTGAGAGACCCTTATCTTAAAAAATAAGGTAGAGAAAAATTGAGACACATATCAAGACTGGCCTCTGTAACCTTTAAATGCACGTGCATACATTGCATTCACATACACTGCAAGAAAGGTCTGTCCCATATTTTAAAGGTCTTGCCACATGTTTCTTGTTCTGGATATGCACAGGTTCCTAGGCGGGTAATTTCTGTTCTCTCGGCCATTGGACATCTGTGACTCTGTTTTTCTCTGGCCTCTTTATTTTCCTGATAAGGAATATATCAGTTCAATTATTCTTTTGCAGGCAATCTTTCTTAAGAGTTGCATCTGAGATTCCCCCTGGCCTTGATTATCTGTGGTTCACCAGGCAGCCCATTTTCTCCTGGTTATGAACCATTGTTTCTTGACTGGAAGTATCTGGGATTTGGTAATTCAGAACTCACAGCCATGTCTTTCCTGATTATTGCTCTTAGTTTTAGTTTTGTTTGTTTCTAGAAGTCCTACTTCAGTAGGTTTAGTCCTTTTTTTGTCATGTGTGTGTATACATGTTCACTCATGTGCAGGTGCACATGTATGTACACATGTGTGTGAAAGTCACAGGTTATCCTCGGCTATTGTGGCCAGACACTGTTCACCCTACGAGGTGGGACAGGGTCTCACTGGACTTGGAGCTCATAGTTAAGGTAGAGGGGCTGGCCAGCAAGTCCCAGGCCTCCTCCTGTCTCTATCTCGTCAGCATTGGCCTGGCCAGCTTCCACCACACACCACACAGTTTTATGTGAGTTCTAGGGACTGAACTTATGCCCTGATGTTTGTGGAGCAAGTGCTTTATCCACTAAGCCATTTCCTCTGCCCCAGGACCTTATTTTTCCCCATTTTCTCTGAGCTGCAGCCTCTTGGTGTCTATCTCTTTATCCTTTAATGTTTCATTCTGGGGACTATCTTTGATCTTCTTTCCATTCGATTATTTTCCCGTTAGCTTTTGCCTTATCTGATGCTGCCCCTTCACCTTTAGATTTGAATTCCACTGAGTGTGTTTTCCATTTGTATCTCCCACTTGCTGAACCCACCCTTTCTTTCTCATGGCGTTATGTTATGCTCTTACAATTTGAACCTGCTGCTTTCATGTTTAATCAAGCAAGGCGTACTTGCTTTATAGTCATATCCAAATAATCCATTGATGCTCAGGAACACATTGTCTAATGTACTGATCTCCCTAGTGTAGCTGCTTGCTAATGTAGCTGTGTGTTTGTGTGTGTGCATGCATGGCTTATAAAAATAAGTGTGCATGTATCCGTACAGCATTTACATGCACTTGTGCACATGTACACATATGCACATATGTGTGCAAGCATGTATGTGCATGTATCTATATGCACACCTGGGTAGGTGTTTATGTGCAAGTGAACAGTCTTATCTTCACCCTGGTTTTATTCACAGGACAATCATGATCCAAGATTTTATCACTATTGAATGACTTTCCACTAGCTAGTGTTGTCTACTGCTTTCTTGGTGTGGAACTGGTTTCTACAGGCTTTTCACACTAAAGCACAGGTAGCATTTCATAGGACCTCCTAATTGTCCTCTCTGCTTCTGTGGAGCTTGGCCCTCCATTATAAATTTCTTTGTTGGATTTCACCCAGGGTCTTCCATGCTTGTAGCATGGACAGGGTATGTACCAGTTGCTTTTCGTAGTTCTGTGACCACATATATAAGGGAAAGAGTAGGAGAAAGGAAGGCTCAGAGCTCAACGGTGTAGACCATCATGGCGGCAGGCGCTCGGGGCAGCTGCTCACGTTGCACCTACAGTCAGGAAGCGGGAGAGTGGTGCATTCTGGGCTCAGCTTCCTTCTGTTTGCTCAAGGCACAACTCCAGACCATGGGACACTGCCACTTGCAATCAGTCAACCCAGCCCATTCTCTCATAGACTTGCACAGAATCCGTTTCCATGACAACTCTAAATCCCCCTCCAGTTCATGAAGTTAATCGTCACAGGTGTATGATTATTTATTCTGCTGTATGGATAAACTAAGCATCTTTGGATCCTTTGTGTGTGTGTGTGTGTGTGTGTGTGTGTGTGTGTGTGTGTAAGAGTGTTTATGTGAGTGTGTATGAGAGTGTGTATATGTAAGAGAGAGATACTATATAGAACATTAAATTTTTAATTTTAAGAGCAGAAAGTGGAACATAATCTGTAATCCCAGTACCTGAGAGATTGATGCACTTCGAGGCCAGCCTGCACTACATCACGAGACTTGTCTTTAAAAAGAATTGAATTGCCTCAGGGATTTCCTCGGTGTAACTAGCAAGGTGGTGGCCACACCCATTCCCTCACCCAGTGTCACCACCTGCTGCCTGCTGCTCCGGGCTTCCCTTTATTTGATAGTGACATGCCAGATTCTGTCTGTGGTGGCACAGTAAGAGTGGCCCCTCTCAGAGAAGAGGAAGCACCCACAGGAAAGGCAGCTGCAGAGCAGTGTGACAATGTTCGAACAGCCCAAAGCCCAGACTGTTCACCGACCTGTGTCTACAGCCAGCTGGCTCCTGCTGGGTATCTAGTATGCACTACAGAGAATAAAAGTTCCCTCTGACCAGTGAGAAGCCGGGAACTCGCAGTAGGTCCATAGGGCAGTGAGGTCACAGGGTTCAGGGAAGGTCCAGACCCAAGAGAGGATCCTCTAGGTGGAGTTCCCACCCTGAACCCCACCAAGTGGAGACTACACTGGCAGATGCTATCTTCGGCTGCCAGCCCTCTGTATCCACAGGGCAGTCAACTCAGTGCTTTGCATAGAAGCCCCTCTTAAAGGGCAATATTCTAATGATTCATTGGTAAAGGATCAGCTACAGGCCATCTCAAACTCTTACCATACCTGAGCCTCTATAGTGTGTGTGTGTGTGTGTGTGTGTGTGTGTGTGTGTGTGTATCTGTGTGTGTATCTGTGTATGTCTGTGTGTGTGTCTGTGTGTATCTGTGTGTGTGTCTGTGTGTATCTGTGTGTGTGTGTATATGTGTGTCTGTGTGTCTCTGTGTGTGTGAGAGCACACATCTCTGTAAACAGGTGCATGTGCAAGTGTAAGCAGTTAGAGGCCAGAGGTCAACCTCGATCACTGAGCATCATTCTTCAAGTGCCACCCACCCTGTTTGTGAAGCAGGGTCTTTGCTGGGACCTGGAGCTTGATGATTAGGCTAGGCAAGCTGGCCAGTGAGCTCTGGGGGTCCACCTGTCCCCACCTCCCCAGTGCTGGTGTTATAAGCACATGGCAACAGTAAAGCAAGCACTTTACTGATTTAGCCCATCTCTTTAGCGCTCTCTCTCTCTCTCTCTCTCTCTCTCTCTCTCTCTCTCTCTCACACACACACATACACATAAACACACACAGAGACAGTGACAGACAGACTTGTAGAGAACCTGATACATTCATTTTGTGTACATCTCCTGGTGATCTAGAGAGGAACCAGAAAAGAACAATGTCCTTGGCACACAGGAAGGAAAGAAGCCCTGTGGAGGAGCCACATTTGACCGAAGTGGCCTAGGGTCTCTCTCCTTCCCGGTGCTCAATCCCCCGAAGCAGCATGGTAGAATCCAGCATGCTCCACAACACATTCACTCTGACAGACATCCCAACTGGCCACGCCTCTCGCCACCCCTGCCCTTTTGTCCACGTGCTTCTTTACAGGAAAGTTATTAAAAAGAAAACTGGGCATGACACTTCCAGAGGACCCTGCTATACCACTCCTGGGCATATACCCAGAGGATTCCCTGGCATGCAATAAGGACACATGCTCCACTCTGTTCATAGCAGCCTTGTTTATAATAGCCAGAAACTGGAAAGAACCCAGATGTCCCTCGATGGAGGAATGGATACAGAAAATGTGGTATATTTACACAATGGAATACTACTCAGCAACTAAAAACAATGAATTCATGAAATCCTTAGGCAAATTGTTGGAACTGGAAAATATCATACTAAGTGAGGTAACTCATTCACAAAAGAATACACATGGAATGCAATCATGATAAGTGGATATTAGCCCAGAAACTCTGAATACCCAAGACACAACTCACATATCAAATCATACCCAAGAAGAAGGAAGGAGAGGGCCCAGGTCCGGGAAAGGCTTGATGCAGCATTGTAGGCGATTGCCAGGACAGAGGAGTGGGAGGGGGTTGATTGGGGAATGGGCGGAGGGAAGAGAGCTTATGGGACTTATGGGGAGGGGCGAACGGGGAAAGGGAAAATAATTTGGAATGTAAACAAAGAATATAGAAAATGATAAAAAGAAAGAAAGAAACAGGAGGTAGGTGTGCCACAGCATGCCCGTAATACCAGTCATTCAAGGCTGGCCTAAATTACAGAGTTTCATGCTAGCCTGGATCATATTTCAACCGTGTCTCAAAAACAGAGAGAGAAGGCTCAGTCAGGATAGTGGTTGTCATGCACGCATGAGGACCCACATTTGGATGCTCAGCACCCATGTAAAAGCTGGGCAAGCTGGGACCCTATCACCTCAAGGGCAAGGGAAGCAGTCCCACGTACTCACTGGTCAGCCATTATAGTCAAATTTCAGTGCACCTTATGTTTGGGGAAAGACCCTGACTGATGGACCTCCAGTGAGGAGCAATAGAAAGACACCTGACCTTTTATTCTAGCTTCCACATGTGCATATATGGGCATATGCACACAGTATGTGCACACAGTATGTGCACACATGCATACACATCGCATACACACAATACACAGGAAATGGCTAGATACAAGCAATGGTAAGGAGACAGATACGGTAGCACCCCAAACTCTGCACGGTGGTGCTTCCAGCTTCCCTCCATGTCTGGGAGCTGCCATGGTCCGTGTGCTTTGGTCTCAAGCAGGCAGCTCCTCAGGTGGTGGTGTAGTCTGGATAAGAGTGTCCCTCAAAGGCTTCCGTATTGACTTGCACCCTAGCTGTAGATGCTCAGGGCAGCGATGGGATCCTGAGAGTTCTGACCTAGTTGGTTGGTTAGTCCCTTAATGGATTCATAGACCCATGACATTATTGGGAGGGAGGTGGTGGACCCTAAGCCTGGTGGGAGATCTTAGGTCACCTGAGACTTGCCTCTCAAGTGTGGCGGGTATCTCCAGACTCCTCTTCTTTGTTCCTGCTTCCTGGCTGCCAAGAGATGAATGCTCCTTTTTTCCATGCTTACACCATGGTGATCTAGACCATGGCCAAAATGTCTAAAGTCTTGAGGAAAAAAGAATAAGAAGAGGAAGAGGAAGAAGAAGAGGAAGGAGGAGGAAGAGGAGGAGGAGGAGAAGAGGAAGGGGAAGAGGAAGAAGAAGAAGAAGAAGAAGAAGAAGAAGAAGAAGAAGAAGAAGAAGAAGAAGAAGAAGAAGAAGAAGAAGAAGAGGAAAAAGAAGAAGAGGAAGGAGGAGGAGGAGGAGGAGGAGAATTCTTCCTTCCTCAGTCTTTCCTCCGATACTCTGGCCTGTTCTGATGGCCTGACTTAGGCCGAGCTACTCCAGGATACTAGTGCCCTGACCCCAGCACAGGTACACACCTGCCCTACATATCATGGGTTCACAGGTGTGCCACACTGCTGTCGAGCAGCACCAGGTGGGCCTGTACCCATCTTCCATCCTCCATGGCACCACGATGACCTCTGCTGAGGCTGACAAGGTCAGCAGGCAGCTCAGGGAATATGACTGTTTGGACCCAGACTGAGGCCTGACAGATAGCAAGTCCTTAGGAAAGAAGGGGACCTCTGTCAGGGGCAATTATTTCAAAGGATGAACGAAGATGAATCCTCTTGGTAAAAATAGTCTAAAACTTACTACTTCCCAGCGTGCTCTGTGATTAAAGCACCCTCTCTCTCCCTCTCGTGCTCTACAATATTGTCAGCCCATCCCCCAGTCTTGCTTTAGTGGGGGCCCTCCCTCGTCACACCTTAAATACACAGCCTTAAACACACAGCACGAGCTCTGAGAATTATTCCTCCAAACCTCCCTACCTCGGGAGTAAGCAGAAGGGGCCAGAGGCTAGGTTCATTTAAAATGCACAAAAATAATGCAAACATTGATGTGCAAAAGACTTTCTGAAAGCACTGTTACCTTTTTGGTGGCGGTGATGTGGAATCCTGTTTATTTGCAGGGACAAAAAAGACAAAACAAGTCAGCGTGTGACTAGCGTCCTGCGTGAGGCTGCGTCAGCAGAGGGCTCTGCCCTTTCCCTGGAATGTGCATGCTCCGCGCTCTGTTCCTGAGCCAGCAGAGCTTTAGGAAAGAGAGGATCTGTGCATTCGAAGAGAGAAAGCAAATGCAGAGGGCTCTGCCTGCCCACCACTGTCTGTAAAGGCTCTGCGGGATGGGGAATCCGCACCCGTAGGGAAAAAACAGCTGCCTACAGCAGAACACTGCAGAGCAGGCCACCACCCGGCCATCATCTGAGAGTCTGTTTGCTGAGAGTCCTGAGATCCACTCACACCGGAGTGTTAGGTTAAACACCTCCTTTCTCTCCAGAAGCATTCACAGTTCATAAGGAAGACTGCCCCAGGCCCAGGCCTGTTTCTTTTGATGTTTCTATTCTTATTTAAAAACATTTTAAGTGTTTTTCTTTATATTTACTTATGTGTGTGTGCACATGTGCCTGTGGAGGTCAGCAGACAGCTTCCTGGAGCTGTTTCTACCCTTCTTCTTTGTGAGACCCAGTATTGACTCAGGTTGTCGGGCTTGGTAGAAGTCACCTTTACCTGTGGGGCCATAACGCTGGCAGCTTTTATTTTTAGTTCCTGTGAGTGTGCATGTGGGTGCGTGTTCTTGGGGTGGGAATCGTGAACACATGTGTGTACCCTTGTATGTGAAGGCTGCAGGAGAGTCTTGGGTGTTGTCCCTCAGGTGACATGCACCTTGCTCTTTAGAAACAGGGTCTCTAGTTGTCCTGGAACTCCTCGAGTAAGCTAACTGGCTGGCCAGTCAGCCCCAAGCATTCAACACGTCTCCACCATTCTAGGACTGTGATTACAGGCCCACATCACCATGCCCCACTTTTAATGTGTTTTAATGTGGTCTAGAGATCAGGCTTTATAGTGAGCTCTTTAAGGACTGAGCCACCTCCCCAGTCCCCACACCAGTTTCTTACACAAATGTGCACATAGGTACAGGATGGGAGGTGTGGATCTGGGCGTTCCCCACTGCCCTGAAGTCATCTTCAGTCAGTTTCCAGGATGCCACTGAGTCACCCATTTGGCCTTTCTGCCTGAATACCTGAAGACTCTCCTTCCTTTTTTTTTTTTTTTTTTTTTTTTTTTGTCTCCATCATAATCAATTATCCAGAAAAAATCGATTATTCAGGCCATTAACTCTCCAATTAGTCTGGATAATCGACATGCTATTGTACCCCATAAACATGGCACACACTGAGGGGCCAGGCAGACTTCTTCCTGGAGCTCTCAGGAGCTTCCCTCAGGTCACTGCCATGCTGCTGGCTCTCCACCATGTCACATAGGTGTGACACAAGGCTTTTCCAGATGGCAGCCGCCCTGGTCTACATTCCCAGCTCTGAATCTTCTGGGTACTTGAGCGGCCCAGCCAGGGCAATTCTGAAGGGTCTCTCTTTTCTCTATGTGCACGCAGGTACACATGCACATATGTGGGGATGCATGTGGAGGCCAAAAGACAACCTCAGCTGTTGTTTCATAGATGCCAGATACCTTGTATTTTGACATACAGGGTCTCACTCAGGGACCTGGAACTGGGAAGAGTCTGGCACAACACACTTAATGTGTGTGTTCCAGCTCCCCTCATTCACTGGGCCTCATCATAATGAGAGCTGCAGTGTGTGTGTGTGTGTGTGTGTGTGTGTGTGTTGCATATGTGGTATGTATACATGTGGTGTGTGTATATAGACATGTGTGTCATGCGTGCATGTGTTGTGTGTATATGTAGACTGTGTATAGTATGTGTCTATGTGTGGTATCTGTGTGTAGACTATGTATGGTGTGTGTGCATGTGTGGTGTCTATGTGTGTGTGCATGTGTGTGTGTATAGATTGTGTAGTGTGCATGTGTGGTATGTGTATAGACTATATATGGCGTGTGCATGTGGGGTGTGTGTGTGTATGTGTATAGACTTGTAGTGTGCATGTGTGGTATGTGTATAGACTGTGTATGGTGTGCACATGTGTAGTGCTTATGCATATGTGTCGAGTATGCGTGTGTGTGTGTGTGTGTGTGTGTGTGTGTTATGTGTGGTATATATAGTGTCTGTGTGGTATGTGTATGGTGTATGTGTAGTCTGTGATTTGTGTATAATGTACATGAGTGTCTGTGTGGTATATGCGAGTGGGTGTGGTGTCTAGTATGGTGTGTGGTATATGTATGGTGTGTGTATGTGATGTGTACGTGTGTTTGGTGAACATGAATATGTGTATGTAGTATATGTGAGCGTATTTATGTGGTGTGTGTGTGCTGTGTATGTGCATGTGTGGTGTGTATAGCATATATAGTGTCTGTAGTTTGTGTGGTGTGTGTGTGTGTGTGTGTGTGTGTGTGTGTGATGTACATGAGTGTATATAACTGTGTCAATGTGTGTGTACATGCGAGTGTATTTGTGCATGGTGTACATGAGTATGTGTGGTATATATGGTGTGTATGTATAATGTGTGTATATGGTGCATGTGGTTGTGTGTGTGTGTGTGTGTGTTTTACTGGACTTGTCATTACCTTTCCTGTGTTCATGTTTTTCCTTTTTCTTATTGGCTTCATGTCAAATCAGGTAACTGTACACTTAAATATTCTGCTTCCTGAGACTGAAGAAGTGCACAGGGCCCTTATGTCTCCGGCAAAACCTCAGGGAAGGAGTGAGAAGACGCCGGATACAAGCACTTGGCACTTTGGTAGAGTTCAGATCTGAACTCCACTCAGGCAGCACATAACTGCTTGTATCACCAACTCCAGGGGAGCAGATGCCCTCTTCTGGGGTTTTCAGGCACCTGTGTCACATACGTGCACTGCATAGACACCGAAACATACAATTTAAAATACATTTACCATCTTTTCGAGAGATGATTCACTGGGTAAAGTGTAAGATACGGACCTGAATTCCACCCCCAGAACCCACATGTAAAAGTTGGCTGAGGTCAGCAGGGTAGCACACGCCTTCAGTCTGACTGCCCCAGGAGACAAGGCAGGCAGATCTCTGTAAGTTCAAGGACCGCCCACTCTACCTAGGAAACTCCCAGCCAGCTAAGACTACACAGTGAGACCCTCCAAACTAGCTAACTCACTGAGAACACCAGGCTTTGGCCTGCCCCTGCAATGCAGTACCAAGGAGACAGAGCTGAGAGGCTCTCGGGACACACTGAGTAGCCAATCTAGGGAAGTGGCAAGAGCCACGGTCAGGAAGAGCCTCTGCGGAAAGTGAATCAGAGCAGGAGGACGGCCCGGTGGGCAAGCACCTGCCATGCCAGTGTGAGGAGCTCAGTTGGCATTCCCAGAACCCACGTAAAGCTGCTGCAGTCCAGAACGAAGTGAAGACCCAGGAGTCCCCAGAAGCCGTAAGGCTGGCTAACCTGGCCACACGGAGGCGAACAACAGGAGACCCTACCAAGAAAGGTGGAAGAAAACTGCCACCTAAGGTGTTCTCACACATACACACACACACACACACACACACACACACACACACATCTCCCACACATGGTGGCACATGTGCCCATATTCACACATATGAACACACAGGCTCACACACACCTCCCACACACATGGTGGCACATGTGCCCATATTCAGGTACATGAACACACAGGCTCACACACTTACACACCTGTACACAAAATTAAGAGGAAAGATGGAAAGCAATTGAAAAAGATACTTGATGCTGGCCTCTGGCCTTCCCACGCACACTCATATGCATACACACATGCACACATAAAAATTCGGGGGGGGGGGAATGAAGGAACATGCAAACATGTGGGGATCTGCGATGAAGTCCCAGCAATGCGGCAGAAGTGAGGGAACACTCAGTGAGCAGCTGCTGAGCTGGTGGACCTTGGGGATGGCTGCTTGACACCACTGCAGTCTGATTTCATAGATACTTTATTTTACAAAGAATGCCAACGTGACTAAGGCAGGAAGTTCAGAGCCTCGCTCTTGCCCAATTCTTAGTTCAAAATGATTTTTTGCTTGAGGACAGAGCATTGGGTATCTGTGACAGCCACGGTGACAGGAAGCTGTGAATCCGCTCCAGCAGGACTCTAGAGGAGCCAGCCCAGCCCACTGGGCAATTAAAAGCTAAATGGAATGTTGAGAAACGTCCATACAATTCGATAGGGTAACTTACTTTTTTTTTTTTTTTGAGAATTTAAATGAGATCTCTGCAATCATTTGAACTTTGAAAGAGAACTCTTTTGAAAAGGGTGTTTTATGTGGCTGAGTGACTGGCGAGATTGAACTCAGCTCTTGTGGGTGTTGATAACGCGGACGCAGCTGTCAGACTCACATCATATGCTGTTCTTCAGCCGAGCTGGCAAGGCACATTTCTCTTAGAAATCTCAACAACCGCTGATTATGGATGTTGGGAGATCCAGTGCCCGAGAGCTTGGGAACAGCCCTGAGGAGCACAAAGACTCTTGGGCCCGGTCCAGACAGCGGTTTCCATAGGACTGAATAGGAAGGATGCAGGGTCCAAATCCCCCTCCTGCCCAGTTGTTCAGCAAAGCAAAATGTTTGTGGCGCTGACGAGAAGACTTCTGTGAGGCCAAGGGAATCTTTTGGTGGAGTGCACCAGAGAGCCTGCGTGCGAGCCTACCGAAAATGCGATGATTAATTTGGGATCGTCAGCTTGACAGGATCTAGAGTTGTCTTGAAGACGGACAGGCTCTGGACATCTTGTGAGGGATTATTTAGATTAGGTCAATTAAACTGGGAAGGCTCACCTCAACCATGGACAGCATCATTCCGTGGCTGTGTACGAAGGAGCTAGCAGGCTGAGCACCAGCCTTCATCCCGTACACATGAGACCAACTGCCTTGTGCTCCCGCTGATGTGACTTTTCCACCAGAACTATGGACCAAAATAAGCCCTTCCTTCCCCGGGTGGGTCACTTTTGTCACAACAACAAGATGAGTAACTATTGCTCCCCGCGAGCCAACTCCCAGCCGTTATGAAAATCCATGCAGCCCTCAAGAGCTTGGCGCTGGGCACGCCCACACTCGTCAGCGCTCCCACACTGCCTGCCTCCTGCCCAGAGCACAGCCATCAAAAGCCCGGCCTGGCAGGGTCACGCTGCGGAGCACACTCATTCTGTAGATAATTGACTTTATTTTTTTCTCTTTACTTTGCAGCCTACTGTTTGTTCACGCCTTGATTCTTTACCACTTCCACTGCAAGGGAAGCCAGATTAAACTCTCAGAAGTCGATCGAGTTACTTCTTAGCGCTTTGTAGAAAGGGGGATTATTTCTTTGCTGGCTGCACTTGTCTTAGCAGATGATGAAAAATTGACTGCTCACGTGTAACAGTGAATCAGTCCCTTTAAGCAGCTCGTTGGCAAGGGTTAACATGGTCTCAAATAATTACTTAGTGACTAGCTAGGAATTATTCATATTTGCCTGTATTACACTCTTTGCCTCTGTGTGTACATATGGATTCTATTTCTAGGAAATACATTCAACAGCAGTTTCTTTGCAGAATAATGTCAGACTTATGTTAGAGTGAACTGACTGTGTTCCCTCCACATATTTACATGTAGTATGTATACTAACTAGCATGTTACCTTCAGTCTGATAGAAGGGGGGGTTATAGATGGATGGATGAAACTAGGGCTGGATGGATAGAAAGGGATACATGATAGGTAGGCAGGTAGATAGATGGATAGATAGATAGATAGATAGATAGATAGATAGATAGATAGATCTATACATCATATATACATACATACACACCAGTACATACTGGTGACTGGATGGATGGATGAATAGAAAGAGGAGATAAACAGATAGATGATAGATTAATACATATATATACACATGCATGCACACATGGTTAGATACGTACATACACATGCATATATTGAAAGATAAATAGGTGAATAAATGGATAGACAAATAGAAGGAGGAAGATATATATACAAATATTGATGGATGGATGAATGGATGGATGGATGGATGGATAGATGAATGAACACATAATAGATAGATATTAGACATATAGACAGGTGATAAGTAAATAGGTAAATTTCAGACAGATGAATAGATACGTATATATAATACACATACATATAATAAATATATACATATGGATACATGGATGGATGGATGGATGGATGGATGGATGGATGGATAAAGAAATCTGTAGACATACAAATAGAAGGACAGATTATTTAACTTCTACATTCAGTTCCTGAATTAGATATAGCCGCAGATTGACTGTGTAAAGTAATTCATTGTGCCCAGGCCCCTGAAAACATTCACTGCTCAGATGAATCTCCCAGGCCTTGAGGCTTACAAACTAAGGCAAATCTTCCCCAAAGACTCTGGCCCCACCCTTACCAAACTAATCAAAACATAACTGATTGTTTTCATTGTCTAGATCCTGAGCTATTATAAAATATGGAGATCCTGTCCATTTCAGGGATACATGTTCTCACGTTTCTTCCAAATCTGACCTGGCAGTAATGAAAATGTGTTGTGTACAGTTGTCTCAGGTTCTTACCATTGCTTTGTAGGCGAGGGGCTCCAGTTCCTAGTCAGCATTCAACCAGCTAGCATCTCTCACTTCCCTGACTCTGACTGTCACGTGTGCCATGACGATGACACTCCCACATCCCATGAGTTCGTCTCCTAGCACCAATGGAAAGTAGCTTTATGGTCAGGACCAGAAGATGCCTGAGACAGAATTCCCAATCCGCATGACCAAGAGCATCCTGAGAGCTCCAAGGACAGCATGTCCCCATGCTTAGGGCAGAGTCATAAGGGAGCCAGCAGTTAGAATGAGCAGAGCGTGGGTAGGAAGTTGAGGAGGGGCTAGGAAAGCATGGCTTATGTTTGATCAAACCCAGATGCAGCATACAACGTTTATGTGGCCAGTTGTCAACTTAAAACCCCGAGTCACTCCTTCTTACCGCTCTTAATGGTGAACGAGGGCTTCCTAGGCAGGATTTTGCTTTCTAACAGACATCTCTGAAATTCCTGCTGGGGCTGGAGAGATGACTCAGTTGATAACTTGCCTATTGCATGCGTGAGGGCCTGAGGTCAGACCCCTAGCATCCACTTAAACATCAGCTGTGGCAGTATGTGGCATCTGGACCCTCTGTGCTGGAGACAGAGTCCCTGAAGCTTATTGGCCAGCTAGCCTAGCCAATCAGATCACTCCAAATAAGAGGCCGGTTTAGTTACTGATCTCTAACTGGGAAGAGCCACCATGACCAAAGATGCATGACGAAACAAAGCATTTGATTGGGGGCTTGCTTACAGTTTCAGAAGAAGAGTCCACAACCTTCCTGGTGAGGAGCGTGGCAGGTAGGCACGGCGCTGGAGCAGTAGTGAGAGCTAACTGGGAATGGTGTGGGCTTTCGAAACCTCAAAGCCTCAATGCCTGCTCTCCCCCCCCCCCCCGTGACATACCTCCTTCAACAATGCCATGCCTCCTAATTCTTCTTATACAGTCCCAGCAACTGGGAATCAAGCATTCAAGTATATGAACCTATGAGGGTCATTCCCATTCAAATCGCCATAGAGACCCTGTCCCCAAGAATAAGGCAGATAATGATAGAGGAAAACACTCATGATTGACCTCTGTCCTTCACAAGTACATGTGCACACACATGAGCAAGTGCCCACATGCACACAGCCCACATCACACACACACACACACACACACACACACACACACATGCACATACACACATGCACACAACCTTGCTGCTTATAAACATATAGAGCTCTGCCTGTATGCACACAGAAGATGCCCATTTTCATGCAGCTGGAAATACCCTATAGGAAGAAGAGAAGACTCTGTGAACACTCAGAAGAACAGGGACGACTTCTTTTGGAACTCCAGTTTTCCATTTCGGACCCTGAAACTCAATATTGGGCCTTCGTGGAACCCATAATTAGTAGAAGCCCTGTCTAGGCAGAGATGACATGGAAGCTTTCCCTCTGCCTTCCTGACCCAGACAAGGCAGAGCCCTGTGAGCCATGTGTCCTCCACCTTATCTCCCCTGTGGAGACTCACAGTCACCCACTCCAGCCTGTAGGAGGCGACTCTGAGTAAAGAGCTCTCCTTTCTTTTTACAGACAAGAATCTGATCTAGCGAAGTGGAGGAGGACCTTGAACTCCTGACCCTCTGCCATGTAGAAAGGCACGCTCAGAGACAGCCTCCCTTCTTTGTGATCTGGTTTCTCTTCCTATAGCTCTGCATACATAGTTTCTCACACCCCGCCTCCATGCACACACCTGTAGCATGCACAGGGCAGGGCTATGTTCCCCACTTTGTAGATAGATCTGTTAGCATAGACTTAACTCTTCTCCCTGTTATTATTTCAACACTCAATGCAATCATCATTAGCCCATTAACTTGCAACCACCCTATCATTGCTAATATAATGACTATTAACTAAGTATGAATAATGCATGCTATCACTAATATAATTACTATTATTAACTATATCCTATCTCACATAATTCACCGGCATGCTTCATCTCCCTCTGCCTCCTTTCCCCTTATTCCCACACTGCACCACCAGCAAAATGACTAGTTCTTTGCTTCCTGTAAGAAGAGCCAGGCCTATGTGTGCACTGTAAGGAATGTTTGTCAGTGATCAATGAGTGGTTGTGTCCTCTTCAAGGGGAAGGCCTGGGGTGCATGGCCAGCTCTGTGGGTTCATGTGACCACAGTTCTTCAAGTGTAGCACTCTTAAAGTCAGATTCTCAGGGGCTGAGGAGATGGCTCTGGTGGTCGAGTGCTTCCTGACCAATTGTAAGGACCTGAGTTCAATTCCCCGCACCCATGGAAAGGCCAGGTGGAAGCACATGTCCATATCCCCAGCACTGGGAAGGTAGAGACAGGTGTATTCTCAGAGCTCATTGGCCAGCCAGACTAGCCGTACTGATGACCTCTGTTTCAACGAGAGATCGTGTCTCTCTCAATCACCAACACAGAGGTTAGAGGAAAGCACCTGACCCTGAGCTCTGCCCTTCACAATCACACATGTGCACAGTCACTCGTATGGACACAAACACAAACCAAAGCCTCACCTTTGTTGATGTTGTGGGACCTGCCTAGTGTCATATAACAAGCACCAGAGACAGCTGGCTCCCTCCCACCAAACAAAACAGTTGGCAGACAGGGGAAGGGAACCCAGCGGAGTTGCTTTCTTGTTCTTTCTGAGACAGGCTTAGGCTAAAATGTTGATGAGAATCCACATGGATCCATATGTTTCTTGTTGCTGTGACAAAACACCCAATAAGAATCAACTTTCTGGCAGAAGGGTTTGTTCTGGCTCCCGGTTTGAGTGTGCAATCTGTTGTGTCAAGGACATTGCTGCAGCAGAAGTGTGTCGCAGCTGGTCACATCACATCCGTGGTCAGGAAACAGACATCCATTTTCTCCTTTTTATTCTGTAGAGGATCCCATCACATGGGGCGGTGCCACCCACACTCAGACAGCATCTTCCCACACCAGTTAACTTAAGTCTAGAATCTCCCTCTCAGATATCCCCAGGACTTTGTCCCCCAATCAATCCAGATTCTGTCAATGTGGCTGTCCACATTAACCATCACACCAAGTGTTGACCAAAATATCACTGTCCTGTGTCTCATGCCTCAGTGTGTCTTTCTGATGGGCTCACAGTGGCACTCAGTCTCAAAGATACTGATTAACGGATTGATGCCATGTTCCCCTGAAGGTCCTCCATAGCCACTGTTGTCTAAGGGACTTATAGTCTTGTTAGGGGCTGTAGAGTAGAACGAATCCACAAAGGCCTGCCTCATGTCAGGGATTGTGTCAGGTGCTGGGGCGTACATGCACTTCATGTCTCAGATGGATCCTTGACCTCAGAGCATCCCATTCCTACAAGGAAAGGGCCACCAAGACAGAGCAGGGCTGCTCTTGGCTGTGCCTCCACGGCGCTGAGGTCTCAGCTGTGCGTCACTAGGCTTAGGCTTTTCGTGCGGTTCCTGGGGATGGAGTTCTCATCCTCAAGATTGCAGGCAAGCACTTTACTGACAGAGCCATGTCCCCAGCCTCTGCACTTTGCATGTTAAGTGCCTAAGTGGAAAAGTCAGAAGGCAGGTGTCAAGTAAATGGCCAACTAGGGTTGAAGATGGAGCTGGGGAGTTGGCACCTCACAGTGGTTCTCGGAAGCTGGGGTTGAGACGGCTCGAGAGAGAACTGTCTCCCGAGGAAGTGTGTGAAGGGCACACCATGGGTCGGTGCAGACGAGGACAAGCAAATAACAGAAAGCAATGGAGGACAAGTGCCAAGCAGGACGTGTCAAGGACAGAGCAGCCAGTCCACAGTCATCTCGTGAAGAGGGGACCGCTTCAATTTGAGTGATAAGAGGCTTTTGATAATACATAACTTGAGGGTTCTCTCAGCACTACTCCGAGGCACCGTGGGCATAAAAATGAATAGATGTCAACGTTGGCCCTCCAAGGAGCACCAACAGGCAAACAAGTAAATTGTAAACAACACAGAACACTGTGGGAAGAGGGTTCATTTGCTTTTGTGTGTGCATACACGTATGCACTTGTTTCTATGGATGCAGGTACATAAGTGTGGGATGTTCCATGCACATACATGTGCGCATGTATAGACAAGCCAGAGAACAGCTTTGGGCATCATTTCTTGGGTGCCATCCACCTTGTATTTTAGAGACATTGTTTCTCACTGGCCCAGAGCTCACAGGTGAGGCTGTCTAGCCAGCATTCCTGGGTTACCTGTCTGCACCTCCCCAGTGCTGGGATTACAAGCATACGCCACCACACCCAGCTTCTGACACTTAGGTTCTGAGGATAGACTTGCTGTGCCCATCTCCTCAGCCTCCAGAGTTCATTTCTGTTCTTATTACAAATGAATTCAATGTTAATTGTAGAGCAATCTGAAACTGGATACGATGTCTATAGCATCCTTCCACAACAGAGACACTTCTGCAGTATGGGGGCTGACGCTTTCATACAAGTAAAAAACAAACATTGTAAGGGAAAATCAGACCCTATTACACAAACTACTTTGCAAACTTTTTCAGATATTTTCTTGTTTATATCATATCAACTGGGCTGAAAAATCTCTTTCTTAGCCAGTTTATTGTTGCTGTAATCAATATCCAAGGCTGGGAACTTACAAAGACATGAGGTTTAAGAGCTCACAGTTTTGGAGAATGGAAGGTCCTTGGGATGTGCCAGCTCATGGCAGTGGCAGATGGTGTCAGGGTGAGTGAGAGAGGGACCATGTGACCACACAGGAAGCTGAGCCAGGAGAGAGGCCTGCAGTGACCATTGTCTAGGCCCCACCTCTTAACGGCATCATCTCAATGTTGCCACCCTGAGGACCAAGGTCTTGCTCACAAACCTTTATAGGATATGTACAAACCATGCCCAAACTGCAGCAGTATCTACTTAAATAGCGTCCCTGTTTCTTCACAAAGTGAGTTTAGAGCCATTCATGGCCAGATTTCCAATTATTGGACATTTCAAGTTTTCTTATTTTGACCATTATACAAAAAACAGCAAATATCCTCAGAGCTTCATCTACATATGTGTGTGAGCATACTTATACGTGTGTGTGTGTGTGTGTGTGTGTGTGTGTGTGTGTATGATGTTCTATCTAGCATGTGTAGA
Source organism: Apodemus agrarius (assembly GCA_964023405.1). Taxonomy (NCBI): domain Eukaryota; kingdom Metazoa; phylum Chordata; class Mammalia; order Rodentia; family Muridae; genus Apodemus; species Apodemus agrarius. The sequence continues at coordinate 35,241,846 of OZ030028.1, forward strand.
AATTACATGTTATTTATTATAGAAGACAGCTATAATTTTAACAGTTCCTGAAGAGGGTCCATTATGCTAAAGGGTGTTCTGGTAAGATTTGGAGTAAAAGTCATAGAAGCTCCTACAACCTTGGTTGTTTCATTATAAAATGAAAGGAAGGAGACTTACATAAGCAAAGGGAATATAGGAAATCAGTGTAGACCACGAACAGGAGGAGGGCCTTGGGATCCTGAAGAAACTGGAAATAGTAACTCCCTGGAGCCTGGTATAGTGACAAGCCTGCCATCCCAGCCCTGAGGAGGCTGAAGCGTGAGGGCTGAGAAGGTCAAGGTTTGTGTTAGGTAAGGAAAGAGGAGGGGAGGGAAGGAAAGAAGAGAGAGGGGAGGGGAGAGAAAAAGGACAGGAGGAGAGGGGATGGAATGGAGAAGGAGGTTGAGGAGAAAGAAGAGGGAAGAGAGGGAGGGGACTCCCCAAATGCAAAACACCTTCTCCTGTAGCTGGGGAGCCCCTGGGAGCCCCTTGGCCTCTCTCCGCCTCTCTGCTCCCTTTCTCGCTCACCCATCCTATGGCGTTCACATCTGTAGCCCCTAGGCTCCGTTTTATAGCAAGCCTATGCAGCTCAGACAGTGATGGCTGCCTCCTCTGTTAGTAGAAGCTCTGGAAACGCGAGGTGAGTCCGAGAGGCAGCTTCCCGGCAGCACAGAGCGCAGGGCTGTCCGTGGGCAACCACACACTTGGCTTCTAGACAGTGAGGTGCACACCGTCTGCTCAGGACAGTTACCCACAGCCGCCCCTGGCAAACCCAGGGCAGGTTATTGCTCCTGTTTATAACCTGAACACTGCAGGGGGACACTCCCACCAAGGACATCACAAGGGCTGGTAATGTCTGGTGTCTTCCTCTGTCACTCTCATCGGGGTCTCTCAGTAGCCCCAGAGCTCACCGTTTCTGCTATGCCTGGCTGCTCGGCAAGCCTCTAAGATCTGCTTGTCTCTGTCGCCCTGACACTGGGATTCAGGCTTTCATGTGGGTGCTGGGGATGGAGCTCTAGTCCTCATGCTTCCAAGACAAGACTTTACCCACTGAGCCAGCTCGCCAGCCCCTCTGTTCTGTCTAACATAAAGGATTCCCACTTTAATTTACTTTCTTTAAGTTGGTCTCTATTTTACCTCTCTAGAATCTTCAAAGTTATATGTGTCTGTGAAGCATGGACATTTTTGCTTGAGTTTGTATATCTGTTTTACTTTTGATTTCAGACAAAGTCTTGCTATGTAATCCAACCTGACCTTGAACTCCAAATCCTCCTGCCTCATCTTGCTGAGTACTCAGATTATGGGTGTGTATCATAGCACCCAGCAGTAAACTTTTTTTTTTAAAGGAAGTTATGATGATCAATTAGATAGGATCTGGAATCACCTAGGAGACTAATTTACTGGCATGCCTGTAATGGAGTTTCTACGTTGGGTCGAGATGAGAAGACTTTTGCCTTAACTGTGGGCGCCACCATTCCCTAGGCTGGAGTCCTGGACGGAATAAAAAGGAGAAAGCGAGCTGAGCCCCAGCATTCGTCCCTCTCTGCTTCCTGACTGTGGATGTAATGTGACCAGCTGCTTCACAGTCCTGACAGCAGACTCAGGGAGACCAGCCGTCTCCTGCTCCTGCTCCATGGTGGTGGCTTCCCACCTTAATGGACTGTGCGCCCCCAGACTGTGAGCCACAACCGCCCCTTCCTTCCTCAGAGTGCTTGTTTCAGGTGTTTTGTCAACAGCAGCAGGAAAACCAGCCATCACACGCCGTCTTCCTTAGGAGCTCGGAGGAAAGGGATCCGCAGCTCATTTCCGTGGTTTGGTTTCCTTGGCTTCCTCTTCTAGAATGGTTCTTGCCGCACATTGCATCTCTTGGATCCAGCCTCTGCCTCGCTTTCCCCTTCCTTCCCAGACTGCACTTCATCTATTTTCTCTCAGTTCTAAGGAAAACTCTCCAGCAACTTCCCAGCCAAGTGTACTGATTTGATTAAACTCTCCTCTGTTCTTTGGGGCTTCTGTTGCATTGTTAATTTTGGCAATTGTATTTCCATCTGAAAATTGCCTCTCCTGATGTCAGATTACTCCTCTGGAAGAGTTTTATTAGCTTCTCTCCAAAGCCCTGTTCCATTCGTGTTTTCTGATTCACCTGAATCAATTTGCTTCAGAAGCTCCTTTTGAAGTATTCTAGTTATAATAGAAAATATTTCTCTTTAATCTGATCTTGGACTTTTATTTAGTTATTTTATTTTATTTAGTTTTTTTAATTTATTTTATTTTTTATTTAGTTATTTTGATTTATTTTATTTAGTTATTATACTCCTTATCAGTATTTTACTTGTATTTAATGAATTAATCAATCATTATCATCATCATCATCATCATCATCATCACCCAGAGTCTTGATATACATATAAATATCAATCCAGGTATGGCTCAAATTCTAGACTCTTTTGCCTCAGGCCCCTGTGTGTTATGATTAGAAGTGTTTATTACCACACATGGCTCAGATACTTCACTTTTTATGTTGCTACACTGTTGTAGCAACCCTGGTTATGTATAATAAAAGGAGATTTATTGGGTTCTCTTATACACCTGAGTCTGTGTACTCTAATACTGCCCCTCTGCACAGACACACTAGAGAAGCTGAGACCCTGGCATCCATTCAGTCTAAGAACCAGGTGCATTGGCAGTCCTAGTCAGACACTGAAGGGCTAGAAGTTTCCAGAAGGGTCCCTGGCATTGCATTTACATAGACAGGCCAAAGAACCTGAAGTCAGAAACCAAACAGTAGAGGCCAGAGCCTTAGATGTGCTTGCTTAGAAAGCAAGAGGGCTTTTCACATGAGCACGGTGCTTCCTCCAGCTGCCTTCTCTCTCTCTGGACCACTGGCCATCTCAAGGGCACCATCACACTGAGGAAGGGTCCTTGCCCCTAGTCGCCTGTGTCTGTTCTCTCTGGAAACACACTACAAACCCACAATGGTATGCTTTGTCAATCCCAGACATCCCTCAATCCAGTCCACTTAGCCATCAAGATCAGCTGTCACATGGGGCCAAGGCAACTGTGGTTAGAGCAGGTAGTTCGATGAGAGGGATACAGAAATTCTTTGCACGTTTGTCTTTAACAACCTAGAAGTCTTCAGAGCTCAGCCAGCATTCACTGCATGGGAATGTCCTGAGAGGCCTCAGAGGTGGACACCCTCAGATCAGAGACACTGGACAGGTTGCCCTGTTCCTCACGAGCCTTCCTGGCTTCTATACAAGTCCATGTTTGGTCCCTTGGTACTGCCTCTGTCATGTCCATAGACGTTATAGGGTGCACTGGTCCCCTGGCCAGTGGTACAGATGGCCTTCCTTTAACTCCTGCCGTTGGGGGTGACGGGGTTTGACCTTGGCCGATTCCCTGATTCCCCAAGGAGCCTTCTTTGGCAGTTGGAATTTCTTTTGTTTGGGAAAGGCTGCTTACCAGTTCTGCCCAAGTCTCCAATGATGGTAGGAATCTTGACTTTAAGTAGATGCAAATTGCTTCTCTATTTTTCTATGTTTGGGGTGTTTCTATAGGGATTTAGGAAAAAGTACAAAATAGATGAGATTGAAACTTGTAGAAACAAACATTTGGTGTGTGTCTATGTGGACTTGTGTGTGTGAGTGTGTGCGTGCATTCATGTGTGAGTACATGTGTGCAAGGATGTGTGCATGAGAGAGAGAGAGAGAGAGAGAGAGAGAGAGAGAGAGAGCTTTCATGTGTGAGTACATGTCCGAGTACATCTGCATGTATATGTGTGTGCATGTGTTATGTTCATGTGCATATAGAAGCTGACATTGGTAGTCTTCCTCACTTTCTCTCCCTTTTGTATTTTGGAGATAGGGTCTCACAGGCATGCTGGCCAGAAAGCCCCGGATCCTCCTGGCTCCACCCCTATCTCAGCACTGAGATTGTATAGTACTGTCTACCCTTGGGTGCTACAGATCTGAACTCCTGTCCTCGTGCTTAGCAGAACACACGCTTTACCTACATGGCCATCTCCCACGGAGCAGCCCCAGAGAGGTCCATGTGCAGGGCAGCTGCTTAGCCTGTGGATGGGGACTGGGGTGGTGAGTGATATTGGGGTAAGAGATGAACCAGAGTCCTATGTTCTTTTTAATCCAAGGAGACCCTTGGAAATCAGCTAAATGTAAGGCAAAGTGGAGGACAGAACTCAGACCCTGGGTTTCTGGGCTGGCCACTGGGTGGTGTCATGAAGCAGATCCCTATCGCTGTGTTGGGCAGGATGGGACTGGGCACGGGAATGGACAGAGAGGCTATCCTTCAGAACAGTGTGGCCAAGGACGTTGAGATAAGCAGATGGCCATGATGGAGTGGGTCCCTGGGGGTAATTCTGGCTGTGTGTGTGAGTAAGCTCGCTACCAGATGACAAATGGGGCAGGGGCTGGGGCCTGCAGTCCTTCCTCCAGTTCCCTTCCGTTGGAATTTGTCCCTGAGGGAGCTGGAGACTGGAACCTGGCCGCACACGAGCACAGCAGCTGCCTAGCACACAACCTGTCTGTGGCTGCACTCCTTTGGGAACCTCCAAAATGAGGTAATTAAAGCAAAAACCAAGGGTTTGGGGGAAACAGCTCAGTGTGTAAGGTGCTTCCTGAAAGCAGACCAAGGAGACGCCGCCCTCTTTCTCCAGCTCGCGGCGCCTGCGCCGTGCTGATTACTCCGCAGCTTTTCCAGACGCCATCCCTCAGAGTTTGGGCATGTTAATTTTCAAGTTTACGAAGTGGCAGTAAAGATAATAATGGATTTCTTCACCCATCGCCCTCCTCCTGTCTACCGTAATTCTCCCCACTTAAAATGTTTGTTTTCCTAGCTCCCGAATACGTGACAGAGGCGCGCGCGGGCCAGCCCACATGGTAAATAACCCACTTCTCAGGCACTTCAAGTCTAGGATTCTCACTCTTCATTATGGTCACTGTAATTTTCCCCGGCTGGTAATACAAGGACATCAGCTGGCATCTCTGGAGTGCCACAACCTGCTCGATCCAGCCTCCTAAGCTGACTCTTGACAGGGGACAGCATCAGCTTGCTGTGAGTTTTTCCTGGGCTGGTGGTGGCTTAGCATCTATCTGCTGGTTCTAAGCACAGAGGCAAGTTAAGCCAGCAGCTTCTCAAGAAGCAGATAGAAGGAGGCAAAGGGCCCTGGTCAGGCTTTCCCATAGATGGACTGAGCTCCTGGCTCCCTGAACACCGAGACCAGGGGAGCAGCCCATGTTCTCCAAGTCTGAAATGGCTGGAGAGCTTTTTACCCTCTACCAGGAGGACACACAGGAGACAGGGATGGGTGGGTCCAGGGACTCTCTGGCCAGTTAGTCTAGCTTACTTGTAAGTTCCAGGCCTTCAAGTCAGCTTGTCTCCAAAGTAAAAGGAAGACAGAGCAAGCTCTGGCCTCCACAGGCATACACACATGCGCACACACACACACACACACACACACACACACAGAGAGAGAGAGAGAGAGAGAGAGAGAGAGAGAGAGAGAGAGAGAGAGAGAGAGAAAGAGAGAGAGATCTGGGTTTGGTGGCACATACCTTTAATCTTGGCACTGAGGAAGCTGAAGCAGGAGGCTTGCTGTCAAGTTCAAGGACAGCAAGGACTATATATCAAGATCTTGTCTCAAAAGAAATACATACAATAATGAATGATGCAACATGAAATAATGAAAAAAAAATAAATATAAGGGAAACTGGCAGGAGATGCTGGATAGGACCGCACCTTAGACTTTGCCCAAACACAGAAGCACTTTAGGTTCCTCATCAGGGCCACGGTCAGCAATGCACAGGACACAGTTTGTGACCAAGACTGTTGCTGTAACAGTAACAGTGTTCCTTCTACCATCACCGAGAGAGATGCTGTTAGTCTCTGCTCACCACAGAAGCCTGCTCCACCCAGATGCACAGGGCGAGGAATGAGTGTGTCCTTGTCTGTGTGTCTGGCAGGGGTATGTGTGTACATAGGGAAGTGTGTGAATGTGTCTATGGGTACGTGTTGTCCACATATGTGTGTACATGTGCATATGCATGGGTATGTGTGTGCATGCGTATGTATGACTGTGTATGTGTATGTACACATGCATGTGTGTATATGTATACATGTGTGTGGGTGCTGTGTACGTGTGCACGTAAAGCCTGTGACGTGTGTCACATCCCTCCTTACCCTACCCAGCCCCTGACATGTGTTCAGAAAGGGTGACTCCAGCCTGTGGGGGCCTCTGCATGTCGTCCTCTCCTATTGTAAAACCCAGAGCTGGCTCAAAGCAAAGATCATGAAGCTTCCTGGGACAGGTAGGGTCTGTAGCTGTCCTCTCCCCATGGAAACATGCCTCATGCATTCATGTAAACTGAAGTTGCTGAGGCCAGCCATGCCCACTTTTGCCCAGTGCAAAAGACCTTAAAGAAGGGTCTCGGCTCTTCATTTGAGCTGGGCACGGTATCACCCTCCAATCTTAGCATCAGGGAGACTAAGGCAGGAGACTTTGAGTTTGAGGCCAAACTGGGATACATAGTAAGTTTGAAGCCAGCCTGAACTGCATAGGAGATTTAAGGTCAGCCTGTATTACATACGGAGACCTTGTCTTGAGAAACTAAATCCAAACTCAAACCAAAAAGGATCCTGATACTTTAGATTTCACCAAGGAAATTGTTTTTTAAAATACTGTCTATCTGTCTGTCTCCCCCCTCCCCCTCCTCTCTTCCCTCCCCTCCCCCTCCTCTCTTCCCTCCCCTCCCCCTCCTCCCCCTTATGTGTTTGTGTGTGTGTGTGTGTGTGTGTGTGTGTGTGTGTGTGTGTAAATGCATTCTCAGGTACATGCCTACTACAGTAAATATGTGGTGGTCAGAAGGCACTCTAGAGTGTTAGTCCTTGCTTCCACATTTCTTGACACAGGGTCTCTTTGTTGTTATTAATATATACATGCATATGGACCTATATATATATATATGTATAAACACATATATGTGTATATATATGTACATATATATGTATATGTAAGTGTATAGGCATACATATATATTTACACATATAGGTGAACACACACACTCCAGACTAGCTGTTGTGCACACTTAGGATCCTCCTGTTTCCCCTTCCCATCTTTCCTTAGGAGCGCTGGGGACACAAGCAAATGCTCCTGCATCCGGATTTCTGTGGGCTCTGAGAGTCTCAGCTGAGGTCCTGGCACTTGCACAAGCTCCTTACAGGACAGAGGCAGACATGACAGTGGTCAAGTGGAACAGGCCTGCAATGAGTTTCATCCCTATACAGGGGAGATAGGCTCCTTCCTAGCCACCCATCAGCATTACAGACCTCTCTGGAGACAGCATTGTCTCTAGAGTGCAGGCTCCATGCTGAGCCACTGGGCACATGACACTTCCAGCCCATAAGACTCTGAGCAAGGATAGTGCCGTCCATGAGGACTGTTGTAAACACTGGACCCGAGGCTGTAAGTGTGAGTGCCTGGCATGGTGATGGCATACAGCAGGCATCTCCCTCACACCCAGTGTTTGCTCATCAGCCTTTAAATCAGCCTTTCTGGTCTCTCCCTCATTTCCTGTAGGGTTTTTGAAGACATCATTAATTTTATTTGTTAGACTCACTCCTTAAGGCACAGGCTGTAACATCCAAAGCAGCGCTGCCTAAGGAGCGGTAGTGCGTAGGGTCTGAGAACACTGAGGGCAAGGGGCGAGGCGAGGCAGCAACGTGCTGCTAATGCAGACCGCGAGCCAGCTCTCTGCTCATGTTCATAGTTGGCATTTGTAGCTCAGAAATCGCCTGTGAGATATTACTAAAGAAAGAGCGGCGGCCTCACTTACTCGAACACCGGGGAGAAGCTTGAGGGGGTAGAAAACCGGCCACACCAGCATGGGGATCTGAGTCCAGATCCTCAGAGCCCACATAAAGTTGGATGTACTGGAATAGACATGAAATCCCAGAGCTTCCGCAGTACGATGGGAAGTAGAGGCAGGAGAAGAATTCTAGGACGCTCACAGGCCAGCTAGCCTGAGCGCACAGTGGTGAAGACCAAGAGACCCTGTCTCAAGCAAGTTGCATCGTGAGGACCAACCCCTGAGATTGCCCTCGGACCTCCGTACCCACACCACAGCATGTGTGCCCCCCCATGTCGGACACACACACACATCTCATACACACACACACACACACACACACACACATCTGACACACATGCACATCTCATACACACACATGAATAAATATGTGAGTTACATGTTTCATTCATCAAAGGGAAGTTCCTGAGCTGATCTATTTTTGGTTAAGTATTTTAGGGAGTGTTTGGTATAAATGAGTACCTATGTGTACTGGATACTGTGTTATATGCACATAAAGTGTGTGTGCCTGTGTGTGCCTGTGTGTGTGTGCATGTGTGTGGGTGTATGTCTTTGTGAGTGTGTGTGTGTGTGTGTGTAGGTGTATGTCTTTGTGAGTGTGTGTGTGTGTGTGTGTAGGTAGGTGTATGTCTTTGTGAGTGTGTGCCTGTGTGTGTGGGTGTATGTCTTTGTGAGTGTGTGTGTGTGTGTCTGTGTGTGTGTATGTGTGTGCGTGTTTGTAGGTGTATGTCTTTGTGAGTGTGTGTGTGTGTGTGTGTGTGTGTGTAGGTGTATGTCTTTGTGAGTGTGTGCCTGTGTGTGTGGGTGTATGTCTTTGTGAGAGTGTGTGTGTGTGTGTGTAGGTGTATGTCTTTGTGAGTGTGTGTGTGTGGGGTGGGTGTATGTCTTTGTGAGTGTGTGTGTGTGTGTGTGTGTGTGAGTGTGTGTGTGTGTGTGTGTGTGTAGGTGTATGTCTTTGTGAGTGTGTGTGTGTGTGTAGGTGTATGTCTTTGTGAGTGTGTGTGTGTGTATGTGTCTGTGTGTGTGTGTGAGTGTGTGTGTGTGTGTGTGTGTGTGTGTGTGTAGGTGTATGTCTTTGTGAGTGTGTGTCTGTGTGTGCCTGTGTGTGTGTGGGTATGTCTTTGTGAGTGTGTGTGTGTGTGTGTGTGTGTGTGTAGGTGTATGTCTTTGTGAGTGTGTGCCTGTGTGTGTGGGTCCACAGGACAGCGCAGGTGTCATTCTTCAAGCATCTTCCCCATGTGTGAGACAGGGTCTCTCACTGCCTTGGAGCATCTCCAAGTGTGCTAGGCAAGCTGGCCAGTGAGCTCCAGGAATCCACCTGTCTCCACCTTCCATCTGGCCATCAGTGGGATTATAAACATGTACCACCACACCCAGCTTCTAGTGCAGGTCCTATGGGTTGGTCCTTGTGATTGCATGGCAAGCCCCTTGCCCTGTGCTTGACCCTTGCAATATCAGCTTAGCCTGTGCATCGTAAGGAAGGAAGCTGGGGCTAAACGGAAGATTTCGGTCACAGCTGGGGATAAGCAAAGCCAGGAGACCAGGGATTTAAAGCCCGTGCTCTCTCCAGGCCTGGTGAGAAGGGGACACCATCCTTTCAAGAGTGTGTAGTTTGGAGTGTCCCAAGACCAAACCCACCTGGCATGCACCTCATGGCAGAATCTCACTGTTAGTCTGCTGCCTGTGTCTAGACACACCTAGGTCACTTCAGAGAACAGCTCCGCAGTGAAAAACAACACCCTCTAATTTCACAAATAAATTGGGTTTTGAAGGCCATTTCTCTGCAGGAATCTAGCTCATTTTATGTCTTTAGATAGTGGAAATTGCGGCCGTGACTGAGGCTTCTGCCTAAGCTAACAAATGAGTGTTCCTCGGTGCAGAGCTATGGGCCTGACCTTTATAAATGAACACATTCTTTGTTTTTTCTTGATTGCTGAAGGCGGCTGCCATGGGTTCTGAGCCAAGGAGTATTTAGGGAGAAAAGCCGGACTGGTATTGCAGCAGAGGGGAAGAAACATTTGGAAATTGATAAATTATCTCTCTATTTGCACCTTCAGAAACAGGTTAATTGTTTGGGTGACTGGCTCCGTCTTGATTAGGCAGCATTCCTAACAATTAATGATAGAACCTCAAAAAGGTATAGAAGAATTAATAGAATTCTCAGGCAATGTAAATTATAGTCATTATCTGCTGTATCCAGAACTATCAGGGGTGCCAGGCTAGTTGATTAAAGAACAAGTGGATTTTTTGGTCTTAAATTCTCTGGGTAATTGAACAAAATTTTGCTCTGTGTGTGTGTGTGTGTGTGTGTGTGTGTGTGTGTGTGTTGTGTGTGTGTGTGTAAGCACTAAATTCCCCTTGGTAAGCGAATAATATTATTTCGTTTAAATACCTCAATCCTACAACTTAATTAAAACCCTTTCACAAGTTAATTTCATTAATATATGCACATTTTACCCACATCTGCAAATATTATTTGATTAAGATGCTGAAACTTCTCTTATTTAAAAATAAGGAACTGCTGAAGTGAGGCAGCGCACACGTGAGGTGGCGGAACAGGAAGCTGAGGCATGGGCTCTCTGTGGCTTGCATTTTCCCTAGCAATCGACACAGGTTCTATCCCCTTCAGAAATGCCAGCACCACAGAGATCCAAGTTACAAATGGAAATGACAGTCTCTAATCCTGAGCACACCTCTCTGTGTACTCCGGCGGCAGCCAGGATGCCACATACCACCCTTTACCTTTGCCTTCATGGTAGAGGAAGGCAGGACATGGGCTGGGCAGCGACATGCTGGCCTTGCAAGCATGAAGACCTAAGTTCAAATCCCAAGCACTGATGTAAAGCAATAGGTAACCCTAGAAATGGACACAGGCGCGTCTAGAGTTTTCTGGTCAGCCATCCTGGCTGGATGTGGTGAGCGGCTCATCTCAAGTCAGGACCTTGGAGAGTGGTAGGGGATGAACTAAAGGGTTGTGGGGAGGACCAAGGAACATGAGAGAGAAGGGGAGAGAAAGAGAATGAATGAATGAATGAATGAATGAATGAATGTGAGACTGCATCAGGGATTCAGGCCAAATGTCTGAACTTTGAGATTATGGAAAGTTAGAATGTTGCAGTCCTGAGCCAGATTGCCTTGGGCTTTCTTTAGTCCCCAGGAAAGCCATTCATTGTCCACACCTGTGCCAGACCTAACATCCTTATGACTACCAAAAGGTTACAAGATATTCTTAGCAAACTGCTCGCTTTCACAGGCCTAAAAGCTAAGAGTAGCCAGCTACTGCCTACAGCGGAGCGTCACCTAACTGTGGGCCCTGCACTGCGCCTGGTAAATGCGTGATTTGTGACCTTCTTAAGTCTGTACCTAATAAGATCTCACATAGCCACTTCCATAGTGGAGCATGGTATTTGAGGGAATCTGAATCTGTGTTCCCAGGTCATGGTCACATTTGATACCAGAATAAAGTCTCTTATTCTCTTATACAACTGTGGTAGGAAATGTGCTTCCACAAGGAAGACCCTGGATGTCACATCTCCAAATGTGTGGTCGTGAGCATGCACACGCACACATTCACATTCATACAACACACACACACACACACACACACACACACAGAGAGAGAGAGAGAGAGAGAGAGAGAGAGAGAGAGAGAGAGAGAGAGAGAGAGAGAGAGAGAGAGAGAGAGAGAGAGAGAGAGAGAGAGAGAGAGAGAGAGAGATTGGGAGAGAGGGGAAGGAGGAGGAGAGGGAGAGAAGGAGGGAGGGAGGAAAGGAGGGAGAGAGAGAGAAAGAGAGGGAGACAGAGACAGAAAGATCACTGGTATGGAGGCCCCTGCTGTAATCTAGTGCTGGGCAGATGGAAACAGATAGATCCCAATATTATCAGCAATTTTCCAGTGAGAGGGTTTATCAATAGAACAGTGCACAGTTCCTAAGAAATAGCCAAGCTTGACCTCTGGCCTACACACACACACACACACACACACACACACACTCAGTTCAACTGCCATGTGGATCCTGCTGGCCTCACTAAGAAACATGCAGTATGTCTCTTTGGCCTTCAGTCTTTGTCCCACTCCTTCTTTTTCAGTGTCACCTGAGGCACCCCTGTCCTTCCTGATGTCACCCTTTGAGAATGTTTGTTCCTGGAGGGACACTCATGCATGGACCCTTACTCCCATTGGAGCTGCTCTCTGGGTACAGTGGCCATGCAAAGATTCCACAGATGCAGTGGCTGGCTCTGCCCTCTGCCCTCTGTCTCTTACAGAGCATCTAACAAGCACCTAGGGGCTGCCCCGTGGATTACGAGACGAAGTCAAGTTTCTAAGTAAATAGATGATACCCTCTTCTTGGCGGCATGGAGAGAGGTTCGGGGCTGCCATAGCAGTTTGCCACAACTGCCTTGGGCCTTCCTATAAGTTCTCCGTACCTACTGTTCACGCCACCGCACAGAAGCTGAGCACCCACTGGGCTTGGAAACTGCATGAGACTCTCGGGATCCTAACCGCCCCTGGCATCCCTGTGTCCGAATCGATCATGTGCAAGGTCCAGATCGGCCAGGCAATTACTGGCTGTCCACGCTTTAACTAGGCACACACTGGCCAGCTTCTTAATGTGTCTGAGCGATGACATAAACTGGGTAGGACTCATGTTTTCACTCCCCTGCCTCCCTGTCTATGCGAAGAGGCTGCTCATGGGGTGGGGAGATGGCTTAGTGGGGAAAAGATTTCAGCAGAAGCGCGACAGAGGAGCTGAGTTCAGATCTCCAGCACTCAGGCCAAGCCTAGAGGGGTGTGCCCGTAACCTTACCACTGAGAAAGTCCCTAGAGTCTGCTGACCAGGCCGCTGAGCCTGGACTGTGAACTCCGGGTTCAGAGAGAAACTGCTTCAGAATAATCAGATGGAAATTGATGGAGGAAGGGAGGTCCGACATCACCTCTGGCCCCCACATGTGCACACAGGGGCAAGTGAACCCATGTGCAACAGAGGGGAGAGGGAGGAGGGAGAGAGGAAGGGAAGAGGGAGAGCAATAGAGAGAGACGAGAAGTACCTGGTTGTGTTCCTGTCGTCATGTTCTCCCCCCTCAACAGCGTTTATGGATGGGTGTTAAGTATGCGTCTTAGGGAAGCTCTTAACTGTTTTCATACACTTAATTCTGTGTCTGTCACCACCCTTAGATTTATGGCTGCTGTGTATTTCAGACCAAAATATAAATGAGATTGTGTTGACATTTGATATCTGTCTCCCACCTTGCCTCACTGCAGCCTGAGTAGAGAACTGGTTGGTCTAAATAGATAAAATTGGGTCATATCAGAAAATGTCTTGTTCTAGCAGAGTGCTCTGTTCCTGCGCTCTGGGACTGACTTTATTCATTTAAAGGAAGCCAGGGCAGACAGGAAAAGAAATATTTTTCTTCTCTTAAGATATCCTGATTTGTTTGTTCCTCTGTTGTGACACCCATGGGTAAGTCTGAAATAGCGACTTCTCACAAAAAGAGAGGTGATGGCAGGAGGGGACATTCCTGCTCTGCTCTGAGTTCCCATTCTTCATCCCGAGAAGCATGCCTGCGCCCCGGCTCCCGCCATAGTCTCGTTTGTTCTGCCGCTCTTCAAGGACAGTGGCCCACCTAATTCCCGGAGATAGATGGCGGTGGGCACAGGAGTGAGAGGACAAGCAGAAACAAACTAGACCCCTTGCCACCTTGTCACACGTGCACTGACCCAAGACTTACTCTTTTCAGGAGTTGGAAACTCAGGATAATAAACATCCAAGAGGCTGATCCCACAGGTTTCCTGAGGCCTTAAGCCGTTGCCTGCCATATTGTAACAAAGAAGATTCAGCCTTACAGCGCCCCCTAGAGTCAAGGAGGACAGAATCTCCACTCCATCCGAATGCAAATAAGCCTGGTCCTGGGCTCAGAAAACAGAGCCCTCTTCCATTGCTGGGACCATTCTGGGAAGGGTACAGCTGTGGGGACTTGATTGAGCATCCCAGTTGTCTTCTTACAGTGTGTTGTGTAGAAACAGTGCTCAGTAATGTTTTATATTGGGCAGGGTAGAAGCCCTCTAAGATTTTGTGACTTTGCCCTCCCCAAATATAAAATTTTTAAGAACTTGATTATCCAGCCCAGCCCAGTGGTACAGGCCTGCAGTCTCAGCTCCTCAGAGGCTGACATATAAGAACTGCAAATTCAGGACCTGTCTAGGTCACAAAGTGAGTTCAAGGCCAGCCTGGGCAATTTTTACAAGGCTCTAGGTTCGGCCTCCTAGGGGTGAAATAGAAAAAGAAGATAAAGGGAAAGGTGCCAGGGGAGATAGCCCGGTGGGTAAAGTGCTGGGTGTGCAAGCACAAGAGCCTGAGGTCAACCCCGGGCTCCCATGTAAAAGCTGAATACATCGGGCACTTAGTACAGCCCCGGTGTATTCTGGGAGGGAGGTGGTTGGAGACAAGCAGATCTTCAGGGGCCTCCCTGCCCAACCAGTCTAGCCAAAGTGGTGAGGCCTGGGTTGAGTGAGAGACCTTAGTCAATAATTAAGTAAGTAAATAAATAAATAAGTGAATAAATAAATAAGGTGCCAAGTAATAGAGGAGGGCACCTGACATTTATCTCTGGTCCTCACATGTATATACACATATGGGAAAGCACACTCATGGACACTCACATACAACACACACACACACACACACACACACACAGAGAGAGAGAGAGAGAGACAGACAGACAGACAGAGAGAGACAGAGAGAGAGACAGAGAGAGAGACAGAGAGAGAGAGAGAGAGAGAGAGAGAGAGAGAGAGAGAACACTAAATACAAATCTAAAAGCAAAAATAAATTGATTTTCTTAAAACAGCTCTGGGGAAATGTCCACCAGCCTATTTGAGTGAGCATCTGTGGGTAAGGTGGGGGGCACAAGAAAGGGAAATGCAGCGATTGATAAAATACTTCTTCAGCTGCGTATTACAGCTTGTCGGCGCCTCAGTTTTTTATAAATCACTAAATATGTAGATGGGGGTTTTATTTGGCTCTAGATGTCTAACTTGTGTGGCTCTGGCTCTTTCCACTACAAACTGAGACCTCAAGAATCTTACCTCCCCAAATCCTGACCCCTTTGGGCCTGTTGGGCTTTTTTGTCTGGCTTGGGCAGTGGGGAGTGGTATGAAATAGAAAACTATTTTATTTTATCCTTCTCCAGCAAAATCTTCAAAATGGGAGCCATCCCAGGCACGATGGCCGGCTCTGTGGCTTCCTAAGCAAGTTTCTTTATAACCAGACTATGAATTTCCCTTCAGCTTCAATTGCTCTAATTTCTGGCTGGTGAGCCGAACAGTGGGTCTGCAGCAAGGGAAAATAACTTCAATTTTGTCTGGCTTTCTAAAGATCTTTCATGTATTTTAAGGAGAGGGCATAATTGCAGTCTTGAGGCTAGTCTCTGAACAGGCTGTGACCCTCTCCCTCTTATTTATCTCCCCCATTCCTTTTCCCTTCTCTCATGTACTCAAAACATTTGTTAAGATAATGCTCTGTTTTCACCAGGGACTCGGGATTGAATTTCTTTGTTCTTGGTTTGTGTATTAAAGGGACTTTTCTAGTCACCGATGCCGTGGGTGAGCCGCACGCCATGGATAGAAGTCTGAACTGCCGCAGAAGTTGAGGCTGGCAGACAGTCAAAAGCGTATGTGGGGAATAGAGCTAAGCTGCCGTCCGACACACACGCGAAAGCCTTGACTTAGGGAAGCCTTGTGTGCCGGGTTGGTATCTATTTGGGGGATGTAGAGCCAGACTCGTTTTAGCAAGGTACTTGCTGTTTGCTCAAAAGCACACACACACGGGCTTTTTGAGAGCTTGTGCCTTCGCATTTGTAGGGAACTGGATTGGGTGTATGTGTGGTTCCAGATGTGCCCATCTGGAAGGGACAGTTCTTGTCTTCTCTTCCCCATTGCCCTCTTTGGATGTGTGGGTGAAGGAAAGACTCTGAGGTGTGCATTAGTGGGCCAGCTGCTGACCCCAGGAGTCCTCAAAGAATCCCTTCAGCAGCCACCTTGTGTCTCTTAGCTGAGGGGAGAAAGTGTGAGCACTTGTCCTTCCTGCAGGGGGCACTGTGGCATGTTTAGATGACTCTGCAGTCTCTTCCCCCTCCTCCCCTTTGACCCACAAGCCTAAGGCTTTCTCAAGCACCTGTCAGTGCCTACCTAAAGCCATTTGCTGGGAGTCTATGGTGGACAATACCACAGCAGCATCTTCCACAGAGTCATGTCACAACCAAGACAAAAATGAACTTGAACAGATCAAAGACCTAAGCAGCATAATACCCAAGACTACAAAGAGAGCAGGGGGCGGGGAGAGCTCCATGACATCGGGTGTGACCGTGGTTCCTTGGACATGATTCCAAAACTGCAGGCATCAAAAGAGTAGAGCAAACCCTCAATCTTTAATTCATCAAAGGACACTGTCAAGGGAGTGAGAACCTGGGCAGGAGAATGCGGCCCAGATGGCAGGGGACTTGCAAGTGTGCAGGGAGGTCTGGCTTACACCCTGAGTACCTTAGAAACCAGGTGTGGTTGCTCATACCTGTATACTCCACATTTGGAAAATAAAGGTTACTACAAGTTCTAGGCCAGCCTGGGCTACACAGTGAGTTCTGGACATCCATAGTAGGCCTCTGTCTCAAACAGAAAGAGAGGGAGAGACAGTGTGTGTGTGCATGAAAGGAATTAGTACGATGGATGGATGGATGGATGGATGGATGGATGATGGATGGATGATGGATGGATGGATGGATGGATGGATGGATGGATGGATGGTTGAAGAATTCCTGTAGCTCAAAAGCAATAATAGCAAGAAATGCAAACCACCTGCTTTGTAAATGGACAAGAGTCGAATCAGAGGTTTCTCCAAAGGAGATGTACATATGACTAGTGAGCACATAAAAAGATGCTCACCCCGCCTATTACCAGGGAAGTGTGACTCAAAGCCACAGAGAGCCACCATCCACACTCAATAGGATGGCCATGAGGAAAGCCAGGAAATAAACAAACAAAGGCTGACCCAAAAGTGACAGAATTGGAGCCCTTCTGCTCCACAGGATGTACACCGAGTCCCAGAAACCATGGGATGAGCATGTGACTCAACAGCTCTACAGCTGGGTTTGAGCCCCAGAGAACAGGAAGCAGATCATTGAAGACACTCCCCTTGCATATTCAAAGCATCATTATTCTCAGTGGCCAAACCACTGGAAGTCAAGGTTCTCACCGACACATGAGCATATAAACAAAATGTGACATGCAGCTGGCATGGGTAATCTTGATTGTCAACTCTTGATGATGTTTAGAGTTACCATGGAAACAAGACTCTGGACGTGTCAGTGGGGGAGTGTCTACAATGGAGTGACTGCTATGGTATATCCCACCTTGGCTGTGGGCAACAGCTGTAGAGGCTGTAGTCTAACTGTGGACACAATGAAAGCAGCTGGATACAATAGAGAGACAATAAAACAATCTTCTAGTTGCCTCCTCCACCATGATAGCCTGCACCCAACAACAATGGACTTGAATAAACCTCCTTTCGTTGTTTTTTGTTTTGTTTTTGTCAAGTATTTTGTCACAGCCACAAGAAACACCTAACATGATACAGATCATGGAATATCTGTAATCTGTAATGGAATAGCTTTAAAGGGGGAAGTACATCCTGACAGTGCAAAAGGCTGCGAAAACCTGGATGGGATCCTTAGCAGGCAAAGGTAGAATGGAGGGAGGGGGGCTAGGAAGCCATATTTAATGGGGACAGGGTTTCAGGTTGGCATGGTAGAAGCCAAGGTGGATACAGATGTTGGAGATGCCACTTGACACCCAGTAGGACGGTGGCCACAGTCACAAGCATGAATGTGGAGCTGGGAAGAGAGCTCACTCGGTGAAGCCCTGGTCTCAGAATGTGTGAGGCCCACAGCTGGTAGCCAGAGCTTCTCTTTTGCAATGTCTCCAGTCTCACTGGATACCAGACATTCTCTCAGATGCCACGCCTCTGCTCTCCTCGGACCTGAGCCCCTCTCCCAGAAAGCTTTGTCCATCCCTACTCCCCAGTCTTCACCAGAATCGTACCAAATTTCCCACCCCGAAATCGTCTGCCCTCTCTGCACTTTGTATCAGAGTTAAATACAATATTTACCACCATATCTATTTCTTTTTTTAAAGATTGATTGATTGATTGATTGATTGATTGATTGATTGATTGATTGATTTTATATGAGTACACTGAAGCTGTCTTCAGACACACCAGAAGAGGGCATTAGATCCCACTACAAATGGTTGTGAGCCACCACGTGGTTGCTGGGAATTGAACTCAGGACCTCTACAAGACCAGTCAGTGCTCTTAACCACTGAGCCATCTCTCCAGCTCCACCATAGATATTTTTAAGTGCAATGCTAGTGTTGTTTTAGCCTGCCCTTCCATGCCAGCTTACTAAATACATCAGTGTTCTTTTCTTGAGAGAGAGGGCCTCCTGTAACCCAGGTTGACTTGGAACTCACTAAGTAGCTGAGAATGACCTTGAACTCCTGATCTTTCTGTCTTCCACCTCCCAAGAGCTAGGATGACAGGCTTGTGCCAGGGTGCCTGGTTTTTGCAGTGCTGGGGATGGAACCCAGAGCCTGCTGCACCCTGGCAAGGCAGTCTTGAAGTGGAGCCACATCCCCAGCCCTGGTGTGGATCTAAGGGTTCTCAGCATGCTTGCCAGTTCCTCTGGCAGCGTCTGACTGCCTGTGTCTTTCCATTAGACTTTGAAGTCAGCTTTATGTCATGGAGCCTCTGCAGCAGGGGCTGGGAATGGGGAAGGGAGGGCAAGAACGAATGTGTCACGGGTCCCTGCCAACGGGGCCTGCAGGCTCCCATTGTCCTTGCCGATAGCCTCAGATGGGCATCGGCTGCGTGCCCAGATATGCATTCTTTGCTTAATGGAGCTCAGAGTGACCTGTTATGCACCTAGTTAGTTCTTAGTGACTTTAGAGCTCCATGTGGAAGTGACCTCAGCCCAGGAAGGTGCCCTGTCGCTCAATCTACACAGCCCCATGTGGTCCTCAGCACACAGTCCCTCTGCCACTAGACAGGAGACTGATCACTTATACGTCTGCCTAAGAACCAGGGCTGTCCGCTCTTGCTCCCGCGTCCTACCTGACTGACTCTCGTGTCCAGCTGTGAGGCTCCAACCTCGTGCTCCTGCTTTATGGTTTATCAATGTGTGCTCACTCGGAACTGAAAAAATAAATACCCCAACCAGAGAGGCGCCTTTTATCACCTTCCTCTTTCTCTGCCCAGGAAAAAGCCGACGAGAATACACCCTCTGCTGTGTTCCATTTGTTGCAAAATGTACTAGCTCCCAACTATGTCGCGAGCAAGAAGGAACGTAGTAGCTGGGTTATTTGTCAAGCTGTCTGGGTTTTTTTTTTTAATTTATCATCTCTTGTCCATTGACGAGTCCAGGAATATGTTGAAATAAAAATGGAGGAATATGAAAAGATAAAATTGTAAGTGGGATGCCCCGAATGTGTTTCCTGCCATTTTTTTCTTTCCCTCCTACCAGTGGACAGTAAACAAGAAGAATGAAGCCAACCAACCAGAGCCGGCTCAGCTCTGGGGAACAGCTGGAGCTATGGGAATTGGGTCTGTCCCCGAAGCCACCCTTCCCATCCCAGCATGCCTCAGCGCATTATCACAAAGCCTTTGAGAGTCGCAGCTGGGTATAGCCGGGGAAGGACAAAGGAAACAGCTTTTAACCAGCTGGAAACAGTTCCTTAGGCTGTTCCTCACCCAACACAGCCTAGAAATAGCCCCCAAAAGGCCGGTTATTACAAAGCCAGGTGGGTGTAGACTGACAAGGGAAAATAGGGGCTGTGGAGCCATGTCAGCTGACGTACATGCATGCTGCACCAGCACGGGGACCTGAGTTCCATCCCAGAATCCGTGTGAGAAGAGAATGAGGGTACGCGATTCCAAGGCTAAAGCACGTAGCCAGGAGAATGGAAGCAGGACTATATATATCCCAGGGCCTCTGGGGTCAGCCAGCCCAGCGTAACGGTAAACTCTGGTCCAAGGAGAGACCCTGTCTCAAAAAACAGAAGGATGGTGCCTGAAGAACAATAAGTACCTGAGGGTGACACGTGGCCTCTACACATGAATGAGCAGGGTGTAATTGCACACACAGACACACACACATGCACACGCCCCTGCGCACACAGAGTGAGTCAGGGGGCATCTAGGATGAGAAGAGTTTGACTGTTTCTGAACACTGTTTTTCTGTCAGGAAAGAAGCCAGCTGTTGACTTCAGTTTTCACAATAAAACCCATCTTTAAATCGCCCCGCTTTGCCTCGAGAAATCTGCCTCTCGGAGGCTGGGGAGTGACCCAGGGCCGCCTGCTGCCTGTACATTTTTCTCCGCTGCACCCTCGAAAACTAATTTCTGCGTGTTACCAGAAAAATATGTGAGTGTCTAAGCCTTTTAAAAAATATGAGCCCTGGGGGCTTCAGAGTTACAGTTGGAGTTATGGAGACTGGGCTCCTCGGGGCAGCGAGCAGACACTCACCTGTTGCTCTGAGATGCTTTGCTGTCAGGGAAGCACTTAATCCCCCAACCGGGCCACTTCACGCCGCAGGGCAGACATGAAAGTTGCAAGTGGCTCCAGAGACCTCGGATGCACAGAAAATCCTCCAGGTTTTCATCGAGTGCGATATTTCCGAGCCACTTTAACTCACCCTCCAGAAGAGCAGCAGAGCCTCCTGCTGTGCTTGAGGGAAGGTCAGGACCTGAAGACAGACGGGCCTGCTGCTGCCCTTTTCATTGCTAGAGGGTGGGTTAGACACTTTGCTCCAGCACTGAACTAAGTAGGACTGGGGATGTGGACAGAGTGCTTGCCTAGGCCATCCTTGGTTACATGGTAAGTTCAGGTCTAGCCTGGGGCATATGAAACCTCGTCTCCACCAAACAAAACAAGAACAGAAGAGAAGCGTGGGAGAAAGCTCTGCAGGTCAGGTGTTTGGCTCACAAGGGTGAGGACTTGGGTTTTGTCCCCAGAGCCCACATAAAGCCAGAGGCAGAACCATGTCTATAATTCCAGCAAGCCTAAAGTGGGATGAGAATCAGAGACAGGAGAATGCCAGGCAGCTAGTGGGCTAGGTAGCTTGCCGTATGCAGCAGCAAGCAAAAGACCCGGTCTCAGACAAGGAAGAAGACAAAGACCAACCCTGAGGCACACGTGTCTTCACAGACACACACATACACATACTCTCTCACACACATGTACACAGGCACATATATACACTCTCTCACACACATACACCCACATATACAGGCAAAACATACATGCACAGAGGCACATATACACACACAAACACATATACACATACAGGCGCACACATATACATACACACACACACACAAATGCACATATACACATATACGCACAAATGCACACATACATAAACATATACACATACAGGTGTATAACACATACACACAAACACACACACACACACACACACACACACACACACACACAGGCTTACTTGGCTCCCATTCGCTCCAGAGTAAAGTCCAGACTCTTCAGACTGTCTCTGTTCTGAGACAGGCTCTCACTAGCCCAGAGCTGTCCAAGCTCTCCAGAGCTCTCTTAGGCTAGACTAATGGGCAAGTCAGCCTCAGTCTGTCTCCATCCCCAACACTGGGATTGCAAATACACACCACCACTCCTGGCTTTTTATGTAGATTTTAGGGATGGGCGTCAGGTCCTCGGGCTGTGTAGAGAGTACTACGTTACCAACTGAGCCAACTGCCAGCCCCACCCCCATCCCCTCGGTGACGGGGCTGAGCTCAGTGGTCCCAGCCCTAGTGTGCATCTCCACTGTGCAGTTGGAAAGCCACAGGCAGCATCCAGTCTGAGAGTGGCGTGATAGTGACAGCCAGCCATGCGACCCTGGGACACTGTTTATGGCTTTATCTATCAAGCACCTGGTGAGGCACATTGTCTGTCCCCTGTCAACCATGAAGCAGAGGAACATGTGTGTCTCTGCATTCCAAAAGGGCTACAGGCACCTGGTAGACAGGCTGTGCCACCTCGCTGAGGTGGGATGGTGTGCTGGAGATGCTGCCTGGTGGACAGTGGCCCCTCCTACTCTTCCCAGGTGGACAATACCCCTGCTTTAATGTGCATCTTTTTTTTTTTTATTTTTATGTTTGTTTGATGCGGGTGACATATGTGCCGTACTACACAAGTGCTGGTCAGAGGAGTCAGTTCTCCCCTTCCGTGGGTTCCGGGACCGAACTCGGGTCATCAGGCTTGTACAAAGAACACCTTCATCTGTTGAGCTGTCTTACCGGCCCTTCGGGCAGACTCATAACTGTCACCCCATTTATTGGATCAGTGCTAGTAAACACTGTTCTTACTGGATGTTGAAGATTCAACGTAAATTCTAGTGCCTTCCTGTTGGGTTTAGTTTTTAGTCTTACTTTCTCTTTGGATTCTATAAGCATCCCACCAATTTTATTGGTAGGTGTGTGTGTGTGTGCGCGCACGCGTGCGAGAGAGAGAGAGAGAGAGAGAGAGAGAGAGAGAGAGAGAGAGAGAGAGAGAGAGAGATGCATGCTTGTGTGTAAGTGTGGATATGAGATTCCTGGAGTCAGCCTTGGGTGCCATACCCTGACCATGCATTTCTTCTCTAAGACAAAGGCTCTCTCACTGTCCTGGGGCTCACCAAACAGGCTGGGCTGGCCAGGGATCTCCCGAGGTTCTCTCGTCTCCACTCCCTAGTGCTAGGATTACAACATGCAAGGACGGGCCTGACTTTTTAAAAGTAGATTCTGGGGATCAAAAACAGGTCCTCATGCTTGCAAAGCAAGCCTTTACTGAGCTGTCTTCGGCAAGCTTTGGAGGTTAGAAAGGGTTTGGTAGACTCCCTGCTCTCTTAGCACTGCACTTTAACAACATTTAACAAAACTGAAAACTCCACAGAAAAGCCAAACCTATAGGCTCTTTGAAGCTGTAGGGTAGTCATGATGACAAAGCCACCTCTCATGTAAGGTCCCTTTAGACTTAAGAAAATGAGTGTTGCATGCTATATGAAAGATCTGTATTGGGTTTTATGTCAGGGCAAATGACTCAGCATCATTTGGGTGGGAGCAAAATGGGTCCCACTATGGCTGTCCTGGTTGTCCCTTCCAGGAGCTGGTTTCTGGGTCCTCCTGAGATGAGTCTGCATGGCCACTCAGCACTGAAGGGAGACCCTCAATGCTAGGGAATTTGAAACAGGATTTTATTCTCAAAGGCTCTGGGAAATCCTACTTCTCCCAGGCTTGGGCTTTTCCTAAAGGCAGCTGTGAGTTTAATGAGCTGTGGTGGACTTTGAAGAGATGGTAAGAGTTCAGAGTTCCAGTGCAGGCTCCAATCTGTGGTTGTAGCCATACAGTTGGCCTTTGAGGAGAAAAAGGGCAGCCTGCCTTGAGAACCCTGGCTCCACAGTGGGGTATAGACCACTGGCAGGAGGACTCAGTAGGCCTAGGCACAGAGTACCTATAAAAGGGCTCTATCTGCAATCTAACATGAAGTTAATAACCACCAGAGTGCAAGCTGCACTAATTAGTGAGCATCCTTCTTGCATACGTGCACACATGCATACATGACACACATGTTCTAGTACATGCAGCACTAATTAGTGAGCATCCTTCTTGCATACGTGCACACATGCATACATGACACACATGTTCTAGTGGGTGCAGAACTAATTACTGAGTATCCTTCCTGCACACATATGTACATATACACATGTTCCATTGCATGCTGTGCTAATTAGTTATCGTACTTCCTATATATAAACACACATGTGTACATACATGCACATGCTCCAGGGCATGCAGCACCAATTTGTGATCATCCTTCATGCACCCATAAGCACATACAAACATTCACACGTGTTTCAGTGCATGCAACACTAATTAGTGAGCATTCTTCCTGTATATGTGCACACATGTGTACATACACACATGCTCCAGTACATGTAATCATCCTTTTTGCAGTCAGGAACCACGCTCTGCCCAGATTTGTTAATCTGTAAACTTTGTATGGAGAGGATATGGGGGAGGGGTGCATGTAGAGGCCAGAGGTCAACACCAGATGTCTTCTTCTATTGCTTCTGCCATGGTTTTTGAAATAAGGTCACTAAACCTGGCCTCACTGATCCAGCTAGACTAGTCAGCTAGTAAGCCCCAGGGATCTGCCTGTCCCCTCCCCACAGTGTGGCAGTTACAGATACATGTCACCACACTTGGCTTTTATGTGGGTCCTGGGGATCCAAACTCAGGTTTTCATGCTTGTGCAGCAGGGGCTTTAGCCACGAACCAGCTCTCCAGCCTTCTGACTCTCCCTTCTTTGTACTCAGGGCTCCGGGCTGGACAGTCACTCAGTCACTCACTGTGCCTCCATCACGCCCAGCAGTGTCCAGGGGGCAGGTCTCTGGTCTGCTGACTTTCCTGTCCTGTGTGCACCTTGCCTATCGTCAACCTGGCGAGCCTCTCTCTTCCTCCACGCTTCCAAACATCAGCACGCCTGTGTTCCTACGGCCCAGATCTCCAGACTTGTCCCTGTCACTGGCCATGGGCTGGCTCTGTAGCCTGCAGCTCTGTGCCTGAGTTGCAAGGAGATGTGGTAACCCTCCACTGTGTTTGTTTGTTTAGGGCAGAGTCTCTCGCCGGCCTGGAATTCATAAGTAACCTAGAAGCTTAGCAGATAGGATTGCCTTGAAATTTGCATTTGCCTGTTTGAGAGACTTGCGCTCTCTCTCTCTCTCTCTCTCTCTCTCTCTCTCTCTCTCTCTCCTGTGTGTGTGTGTGTGTGTGTGTGTGTGTGTGTGTGTGAGAGAGAGAGAGAGAGAGAGAGAGAGAGAGAGAGAGAGAGACTTGTTAGTGTGTACATGTGCATGCACAAGCAGGTGTATGTTCATGTGTGTGCCCATATATACACATGTATAGGGGCTAGGGGAGATCATTAGCTGTTGTTTCTGAGGTGCTCTCCACTGTGTTTGTTTGAGGCAGAGTCTCTCACTGGCCTGGAATTCATCAAGTGTGCTAGACTGGCTGTCCAGTGAAGCCCGGGCATCTGTCGTCTTCCTGGCCCCAGCACTGAGATTAAAGCGCCTGCCCCACACTCTGTTTTTTTATCATGTTCTGGAGATCATGCTCGGGCCCTCTTGATTGCAAGGCAAGCACTTTACCAACTGAGCCTTTTCCCCAGACCCTGCTAATCTTTAAACACCCTTTCTAATTAAGTGTAACCTGAGTAACCTCTCCTTGGTTAGCTTCTTCAAGCATAAAAAGTTCACGTGGGGAAGGGTGGCTGGGATGAAGCCATTCCCCTGCTGCGAGGGTTTATTCCTGAATACTTAGCAGCTTCTCAAGGCCTCACCTTTCTTCCTCTGAAGCTGTCCAGTCTGTGGGTGCAGGCTTCCGTGACCTTCTGCAGAGCCCGTGTTGATACAGTCTTCACCCTCAGACACCCATACGAGCTGCTTTCATTAGGACTTTATTGCTGTGAAGATACACCATGACCACGGCAACTCTTACATGAGAAACATTTAATTGGGGCTGGCTTGTGGTTTCAGAGGTTTTAGTACATTATTATCATGGTGGGGAGCATGGCAGCATGCAGACAGGCATGGTGCTGGAAGAGCTGAGATTTTGCAGGCAGCAGGAGACTGTCTGCCACACTGGGCATAGCTTGAGCATAGGAGACCTCAAGGTCCATCCCCACGTTGACACATTTCCTCCAGCAGGGCCACACCTACTCCAACAAGGGCACACATTTTAATAGTGTCACTCCCTGTGGGCCTGTGGGGGCCAATTACATTCAAACTACCACACCAGGGTAGGCAGGTTCAATAGAAAAAGCCATGGCACCTTCCTTTAAGGACCTGATTAGGAGGGAGTGTCGACTTCATTTGCTTTTGCTTAACTAAGTGCAGGGCTGAGGAGATGGCTCAGTCTGTATGTGCTTGCCTTGAAAGCATAAAGACCTGAGTCTGATCCCCCGAACCCATGTTGGGGGAGGGGCAGTAGAGGAACAGGCAGGGGAGAACACAGTTGTAACCCCAGTACAGGGAAGGTAGAGACAGGTGAATCCCTGTCAGCCTCACCAGTCAGACAATGAATATAGAAAGTTCTAAGCCAGTTAGAAAGTGTCTCAAGAAGAAAGTGGGGCCAGCAAGATGGCTCAGTGGGTAGTCGAAGTCTACCAACCAGATTTCAGTCTCAAGACACTCTTATCAGAAAAGAACTGACTCTGGCAAGTCGTCCTCTGACCTCCACACACACACCTGCACACATGCAAGTGCACACTCATATAGTCACAGAAATGTTGGGGGGCAGCAGTGGTGGAAGGTGGGCAGCACCTGGGGAACAACATCAATGATTATTATCTGGCTTCCACAGGTCTACACACGTATACACATGCACCCCCCCACATACACACACACATACACACACAAACACACCCATAAACAGACACATACGTGCCAAAGCAGACAGCTCTAACATTGTCTCTTTACACATTCTTTTTGAGCACTTGAAGCCCTGCGCCTCCACACCTCACTCTTCTCACCTCTGCAGGGGGTAATACTGTCATCTCCTGGGTTGTCATTGAACATGCATTTGTAAAGCACCCAGGGAAATGCTCAGCTCTGCAGAGGGAACTTGGTGAGACAGAACTCCTTTTCTCTTCCCTGCTTGTTTTTTATTCTTCTGGGAAATATCCTTTGTACATCGGTGTGTGGGTTTTAGAAAAAGATTTGTTATGTGGAACACTGAGGGCGGTAAAGGAGATGCCGTGTCTTGCTGAACTTTTAATGGTTTTTAAAATTGTGCTGTGGGGTGTGTGTGTGTGTGTGCACGTGCATGCGAGAGTTCATGCAATGCATGTGGGCATATGTGGTGCCATGACTCATGTGCAGAGGTCAGGGGTCAACTTCATGGAGTTTACTCTCTCCTTCCACTTTTACGCGGGTTCCAAAGGTTGAAGTCAGGTCACTACGCTATACAGCAGGCTCCTTTACCACCTGAGCCGTCTTGCTGGCCCCCAAGGCAGATTGTTGATAACAGTGGTTCTCAACCTTCCTAATGCTGAACCCCTTTAATATATACATGTTCACTTTTTAGAGCTTACCTAACTCTCTAGTCATACCCTAGAGAGAAGCAAAGGCTATATTTTAAAATTGCAAAAGTTGTGTGTCTATATGTATGTGTGTCTGTGTGTATATTTCTCTGTGTGTGTCTGTATGTGTCTGTGTGTGTATGTCTATGTGTCTGTGTATGTTTGTGTGTGTGTGTGTGTGTGTGTGTGTGTGTGTGGTGTATGCATGCTCACACACCCCTATTTCATGACCTATTGGGAACTAAGCTTGGTTCTTCCCTATTGCATTATGGGAAAGGAAGCCACCTTCCCCTTGAGGTCACCTCTTGCTCTCTCAAGTTGTTCTCCTTGTCCTCCATCATTGTCCACCATTGAGACTAATGACATTCACACCCCATCCCGTGGTCATGGCTGCATCTTTCTAGTTTGACTATTAATCACTAATTGTGTAATTATTAGTGAAAATTGGGGGATATATATATATATATATATATATATATATATATATATATGTATATAGTATTCATACTTCTTTTACTAAGCAAAAATGACCTGCTTCCTAGTATTTAGTGCTCAAGCTTCTAGTTTATATGGATGTTTGGTTTTCCTGGAGTTTCTAGTTTGCCTTGCTTTTCAAAAGGGAGTGTGCAAATATGTGTATGTATTAACTACATATGAAATTTAAGTTTGTATATACCTATATAAACTGTGTTTTAGTATATTTAGATACAATAAATAACACAGAGAGAAAAAGAGAGAGAAAGAGAGGGAGAGGGACTTCATCATGTGCTCCTGACAAACCGGGACATAAACTTCATGTGAGGAACAACCCACATGTAAACTTTGGGAGGACTAAAGCACCGTCCGAGAGGATGCGTGCTGTGTGAAGTGATGTGAGCGCCAGGCTCATCGGCCACACAGAACGTTAATTATTAATGTTTAAAAAAGTTGCTGACTCAAGACTAACAACGATGTATCACATTAAATTCCTAAAAGGGCTTAGAGGAGATTGCCCTTGGTCAGGGAGGAGAGAGTTGTTCCATCTGAGTTTCAGCATGCTAAACTCGTGTGTATACACTTTGATCAGAAGCCTAAAGCAGAGCTGGGGATGTAGCTCAGCAGATAGACTGCTCGCCTGGCATTCTGGAGGCCCTGGGTTCTGCTCCCAGTGCCACCTCATCCCGGGCATGGCGGTCCGTGCCTGGAACCCCAGCACTGGAGATCTGAAGGATTAGAAGCTTGGAATCATCTGTTCTAGTTAGCTTCCTGTTACTGTGATGAGCACCATAACACAAAGTAGTTTAGGGGAGAAAGGGTTTCATTGGCTAATATGTCACAACCGTAGCCCATCGCCGAGGGAAGTCAGGGCTAGAACTGGAGCAGGGGCCTTGGAGGAAGACTGCGCACCGGCTTGCTACTGGGATCACTGTCCACTACTTTTTCTTATACAGTTCAGGCCCTCCTGCCTAGGGACGGCACCACCCATGGTGGGCTGGGCTTCCCATATCAACAAGAAAATGACCCCCCACCCCAACATATCCCAGGGCTACTCTAATGGAGGCAATCCTTTATTGAGGTCCCTTCTTCCAAGATGGGTCAGGATGACAACCAAAATTAGACAGCACATCATCTCAGAGTTCAAAACCAGCCTGGGCTACATGAGAGACTGTGTCAAAAAAATGAAATGAAATGAAATAAAAAAAATGATAAAGTAATAAACTGAAAGCATCCTTTCACAGGAAGAAAGCATGTCAGAACGACATGCTATAATGAGCACTCTCCTTGCTGTCGGGGTGTCTAGATTTCAATTACTTATGCACAATTACATTGCCCTGTTTTACAATCGCAGTAATGACCATGTGGGCTTCGCAATCAGCATTTCCTCCAGCCTTGCTTTGACCTTGCTGTGGATGCTTGCGCAGGTCAGGCTAACCGTTCCGGTGGCTTTCTCACTGGTGTCCCGTGTGTCACAGCTTCATCTGAAAGAATGCAGGAGTTGGGGGTAGGGGGCCTGGCATAGAGAACAGATTCACACCTGGTGACCTCGACTGGGGCAGGTCCCACCGCTGACTCTTGGCCTCTGCTGGGAGACGGTGCCCTGTAATAGCAGTTTAATTTGTGCTTAAAGTAAGATGCCCAGTGAACAGTCCGCATCCCTGGGAGCCCAGGATGGAGGGGCTTCTGTCACACCTCTCCCGTGGTAGCACCGGGCTTCTCCTGCTGTTTAGAGATATTTCTCCCAGTGGGGTGGGAAACTTCCCAATGCCGAAACCCTCCTCTTGCCAAGGGTCCAATGACAAATTAAAGCTCGCACCGAGAGCTCACATGCGGAAGATGGGAGGGGCAGCTGCGCTGGAAGGTGTGTACCCACAGGGATGACGGCTTCCCTGAGGCTGCAGATGGAACCCCCTTCCCCTAGTCTTCCCCAGCCTATCAACTCTAGCTCCCCACACGATAACATGCAACATGCCGAGGGGAGGGGAGTGGCTGCATACTCAGACGAGGGTCCCACGACCTCCCCACCTCTAGGAGGGAATGGGACAGCCTGCAAGCCCCACTGGGATTTGCAAGCAGGCACAGCAGGTCTTAGGAAAGACGCCCAGCTCTGCTCAGGGATGGTTCTGTGCGGTGTTGCCCGGGGTTCAGTCTGGTCAGCCTGAGCGAGACAGGTTCCATCTGGGACCGTGTTCCTCGGGTGGTAACCGCCGGGTGCGGGCATCTTCTCATCCTCTCTGCTGTCTCGGCGGTGCCGTGATTAATGGCCTGTGAGCACGTTGCTCGGTGACCTCTTGGCTCCCGCGGCCGCTCTCCTTCACTCCTCATAATCATTTGCAAATATTAGCTCCCTGTGCCGTTTCTCCTCATCAGCCGCTTTCACAGGTGACAAGCCGGGCGCTCCTCAGACTGCCATGCAGTCTGCGCTCCGGCCCTCGGTGACAGTCTGACATCTGGTGAGCCATCCCTGAAGTCTCTAAGGGAGGCCATCAGCAGGAAGGGCCCCAGGGGAGTCCCAGAGGGAACTTCAGGGGCCTATGGTTTGGGGAAGGCCAGGGCTGCTGCATGCGCCCCAGGAACCTAAGGGGGGGTGTTTGTGAAATAGACCTCCCCTCATTAAATCAATGGATATGTTTAAGAAAATGTATTTGCTGGTCTTTTTTTATATATGGGTATATTATGTGCTAATATGTTTGTGCACCTGTGCAGAGATGGGGATGTGCATATGTGTGTCTGTGCATGTGGGAATTAATGTCAAATATTTTTCTTAATCATCCTCCACCTGGTTTTTGAGGTAGGGTTTCTCGTTGAGCCAGAGCTCACCAATTTGGGCAGACAAGCTGGCTAGCAGACCCCAGATATCCTCCTGCCTCCACCTCCTCAGTGCTGGGATTATAGGGTTTCATGCAGCTTTTTACATGCTTGGGTATCTATCACTTTATTTTCTGAGCTAACAACCCAGCCTCTTATTACTGATTGATTGATTGATTGATTGATTGATTGATTTGATTGATTGATTTTTGTTTTGGAGGTGAAGGTCTTACTCTGTAGCCTAGGCTGGCCTTGAACTTGAGATCCTCCTTCAGCACCCCTGTGTGTGTGTGTGTGTGTGTGTGTGTGTGTGTGTGTGTGTTAGCACAGATATGTGAATGTGCGTGCGCATGCATGTGGGGCTCAGAGGACAACTTTGGAGTATCATTTCTCAGGCACTGTCCACCTTTTCTCCCTCTTTTTAAGAGAGGCAGAGTCTCTCATTGTCCTTGAGCCTCCAGGAAGGCCAGGCTGACTGTCTTACCGAAGAGCCCCAGGTTCGAATCCCAAGAGTTCTTCCTTGGGATTAGAAGCATACACCACCACACCTGGCTTTTCTGCATGGGTCTGGGACTCGAACTTGGATCCTGACGTTCCAGGACAAGCACTTTACTGACATAGCCAGCTCCTCAGTCCCTGTCTCCCCACTGCTTGGTCATTTATATGCACCTCTAGTATAAAGCCAGTTCCTCCGTAAGCAAGGAACACCAGATGCAGCACTCTGCAGGGCTGCGCGGCTGCCGGGCCAGAGGCTTTCATGAGGCAGAATTCTGAGGAGTCATAACTGCCCCCATGCCGCTGTTCACTGTGAGGACCGACGAGGGCGTTTTGATTGCTTCTTAGTCCAGGTCTCTTACAGCCACACCCAGTATGGAAGTCCCTACGCTATAAGCGATTGGTTTTGATTTCCCCTAAAAAGTTAGTAAAGTGCCTGTGAGTAGTTTAATTTCGGTGCTATTTTAGGGGGAAAGCAGCAAAAATTGCATATAGCTTTCTCCTTCTCGTCTCTATAAGTGTGGACTCAAATTATTTATAGTTTGATACTCAGAGATGGGCTCTGGGTATCCATGTAGCAGAAAGCAAAGGGGCGGGAGTGGAACACTTGGATAACTGAATGTATTTACCCTGGGAGTCACCGGGGCTGATGCTGTGACCCCTGTGCCTAGGGAAGTTCCTAACCCATGACAAATTTGTCCAGGTGACCTGATTAGAAAAAAATAGAAAATAGTGGATGTGTGTGTTTTTTGTTTTTTGTTTTTTGTTTTTTTTAATGGCCGTGACAAAATGTCTGCTGAGAGCGACTTATGGGAGTAAGGGTTGATTCTGGCTCCGTTTGAGGGCAGAAGTCTGTCATGGCTGGGGAAGCGTGGCAGCAGGAGCATGCAGTGCACACAGACAGGAAGCAGACTGAGAGCAGGCGCTCGGCTCACCCTCCGCGGTGTATTCGGCCCTGACTCCCCACCAGGCGTGGTGCCCTCAGCACTCACTTCCCTTAGCCTATTCTAGTAAACCCCTCTCACAGACAGGCCCAGTGGTTTGTTTCCATGGTCGTTATAAATCTCATCAGGTTGACAATTAAGATGAACTGCCACCGCAGGGATGGCAGGTGATGTCAATAAAAAAATGCTCAGATCAACGGAAAGAATAAATACATAAAGGGGAACGTTTTGGAAAGTGCCGAGCCCCTGAAAGCTGGCCGCTGCCCAAGTGCCCAGTGGTGACAGGTGTCCGGCAGACAAGACTGGCTGTGCCTAGACGCCATCACACACAGTCTGACAGAGGCCAGGGGTGACGTAAAAATATCACACTCCGGGCTCCCTCGAGGGGTCCTAGACAGTCGGACGGTTCTGAGTTTCCTCTCGCCATAGTGTCACATGCCCCTTTTCCGTCCTTCCCCCATCACCCTGTCTTCCATTCTGAGGAGCGTTCCATGGATGTTTTGTTTTCTCTGCCACAGGAGATACTGGTACCCATGAAGCCATGGCCCCCATCATCGTGGTTGCCCCGGGCAACAGGAGTGTGGTAGCAGGCTCCAGTGAGACCACCTTGGAGTGCATAGCCAACGCCAGGTACAGGGTGTGCTCTGGGCATGGGAACTCAGGGAGGAGGGCACCTGCCGTCTGAAAAGCCAGACCCTGAAATACATGCAAATCTGGGTCTTTGAGCCTTGATGCGAAGCTGCAGTGGAAAATTCCAACCGGACCTCATGTGTCTGATGGGTCAAAGCACAGACGCACTAAGAATGAATGCAGCATGGGATTGCCTAAGTGTGCAAACTGCAGCTGAAACGTAAATGAGTTTCACGATCAGACTTGGGTCCCATCCCTATGCAATCTCACTGTAAATGTATGGATATTCCAGAGGGGGGAAACCCAAAATACAAAGTATGTATAAAGGCTGGGCATTTCAAATAAAGGCCACAGAACCTGGACGAGAGGCCAGGCAGCTAGATGGCTCAGTCAGTAAAATACTTGATACACAAGCAAGAGGGCCCAAGTTCTGTTCCCCAGAATCCATGTAAAAGCCAGATGTGTGGTCTTACTCCTGTGATCCTAACATTGGCGAGGCAGACACGGGAGGATCCCTGGGGCCTGCCGTCCAGCTAGTCTAGCCTATACATCAAGCTGCAGGTTAGTGAGAGACCCTGCCTCAAAAATTCAGGTAGCAAGAGGTGAAAATAAGAACTCCATTGACCTACCTCTAGCCTCTCCGGGTATATACACACACGTGCACTCACACACTCCAGTAAAAAAGAAAACCTGGCCTTGAATATCCTCCTGTGGAGAAACAGTGACGACAGATCCGGAGAACAGCACATGAGCTCCACGCTTCGGATTGCAGCAGGCTCGTTTAGCCCGGGCGCTGCGTGTCACATGTCGGGGAACGCAGGGGACCTCATGCTGGATGCTCCCTCCCGCTGTCTCTGCAGCGCATGGAGCTTCTCGGTTTAGTCCTGGGGATGGAGAGATCTGCTCAGCAGCAGTGACTCAAGCTATGGGGGGGGGGGGGGAGATGAGCCAAACCCCTGAGCAGCCAGGAAAGCCAGCTCCTCTTGCCCTCCTAGGCCCAGGCACGCCCCGCCCACTTCCCGATCCCTCTAGGTTGAAGTTTTGATGGTCACACCTCCCATGTATCTGTGGGTCCCCTCGTAGTATTTATTTTAAGCGTTCTTTTCCTGGGCAAATGGAATCATTAGCATGTATGGTCCATTGCCGCTGCAATTAGCTATCCTTGCTCAATAGCCCTTGAGCGGAATGTCTCGTTGAGGCGAGCCGTGAGGGAGTGGAGCTGTATCTGGATTGATTTTTAAATGTCCATTGTTCAACCTGCCATGGTTCCTGGTAGAATTAGCTTTGTCAAGCTCCTGCTGAATGCCCGAAATTATTATTACCGCCGTCCACGCGATTCACCACTCGCTGTCACCGGTGCCCTTCCGCTCTTTCGCAGGCCCGTGGAGGAGCTGAGTGTGCACTGGAAGAGAAACGGAGTTCGACTCACGAGCGGACTGCACAGCTACGGGAGGCGCCTTACCATCATCAACCCGACATCAGCGGACACGGGGCTGTATGTGTGCGAGGCCACACTCCGGGGCGGCGCATTTGAGCCAGCCAGGGCCAAAGCCTTCCTTTCCATCATAGGTAATGCTCAGACCGGCAGTGGTGCTGGCTGTGACCTCGGGTAGCTCTCCACTCCCACAGCTCCAGGCAGGCAAGAGAACTGCAGTGCATCCCACTGGCTCGATGTCTTGGCGCATGTGTGCCCCTTCTGTAGACAGATGTGGAAGCCAGAGGTTGACATCAGGTGACTCTCCTCTGCTAATGTTTGAGATAGGGTTTCTCTGGGACCTATAACTTGCCATTTCGGCTAGTCTGACTGGCTCCACAGCCAGCAATCAGGATCCAGCTGCCTCCACCCACATCCCCGGGATTGTAGATGATCTACTGCTGATCCTGGCTTTTTATGCGGGTACAACGGGTCCCCAAGCTTTTGCAGTGAGTGTGCTACTAAGTCATCTCCTCAGTCCCCACTCACCTTTATTTTTAATGGCATTGATTGATTGATTGATTGATTGATTATGTATGTTTGGAGAGGGGATGCTCTCATGCCACA
The DNA here is from genome assembly GCA_964023405.1 of Apodemus agrarius. Classification (NCBI taxonomy): domain Eukaryota; kingdom Metazoa; phylum Chordata; class Mammalia; order Rodentia; family Muridae; genus Apodemus; species Apodemus agrarius. The sequence continues at coordinate 35,276,317 of OZ030028.1, forward strand.
GGATGGATGTGGAGGCCAGAGGGCAACTTGTGAGAGTCAGTTCTCTCCTTCCGCCACGTATCCTGGGGATCAAACTCAGGTGGTCAGGCTTGACCGAGCACACCGTTGACGGCCCAGCCATCTCCCTGGGCCACACTGACCTTATTTTTAACGAAGTAAATGGTGGTGTGGTAGAGTTCATCTTCAAAGTTAATCCCATTTGCTTTGGACCAAAGTAGGAATGCCTCTAGAACTTTCCAAGCACAGCTGTGCTTCTCACTTTTCTCATCTCTGCGACAGAACACCTGATAGAAACACCTCAAGGCAGGACAGACTTACTTTAGTTTACAATGGCGAGGCATTCAGTCTTCCGTAGTGGGAAGGCACGGTGGATGGTTTGGCTCTGTTTGTGGTAGTGAGACCTTGCAGCCCCTAAGACCTTGCTCAAAATCCCTGCTAGATTATAGCCCTTGAAGGTCTCTCCCCTGTCACCAGACTCCACCAAAAGTTTTGAAGTGTCCCAAAACAGCACCACCGCCTGGGGAGCAGACACTGAAAAGGGGAACACAAGGGGACAGTTCACCCTCAGACCATAGTCATCTGCCGCTGTAAAGCTGGAGAGTGGAGATGGGCTGGTCCCAGCCATCGCCTGTCTCTTCTGGCCTCTCTTCTGCCCCAAACTTCTCCCTAACTCTCCCCGGCTCTCCCGGTCTGCACTCAGAAGTCAGCCTATGTGGTGTCGACTCAGGAGGGAACAGAAACTGCTGCCTGTTACCTTTGGTTGAACTGAAATGTAAGGACAGCAATCATTTAAAAAAAAAAATTAGGCCAAGTATGACCCGGAGGTGGGGAGGGCAGATAAGGTAAAATGTACCGGTCACCGCTAAATACCGGAAGATGACAGCGGTGGAAGCATAGCCTGGGCTGTGGCCGAGGGACCTGTAAGCTTATCACAAGATGATGATATGGGCGCGTCACACGGGAGGCAAAGAACCGCACTTGATTTCCCCAGCTTCCTGCGCGGTCACAAGCTTGTTCTTAAAATGGCTGCAGCTGCTGTCCTGCTGACCCGCGAGTCCTCAGCAGAAGTCACTGCTGGCCGAGAGTTCCTCCGAGGCAGCTTCACTCTGTCTCTTATCGGAAATGAAAGGCATTGAAATGGAGGGGGAAAAGGCCTCTCCAGAGAATCACTCCTTCAATAATACTTTTTTTTTTTTTTTTTGCAGTTTACCATTTTGAAAAATGAGAAAAAAAAATGCAGATAGGTTGCTATGACGTTAGTCAGCACTGAGGAGGATTGTGTAGAAGGTGGTTGCCCCGAGCAGTCCCTTGTCTGTTAGCCATCGGGAGAAGGCTTTGGACTCTCCCTGTGACTTTGCTACACAGGCCCATCAGCAGCCTCCAGAACAGGTCATGAGGGTGATCAGAGATGCGGAGCCACAGGGCAGAGTCACCAATCCCCGGCGATCCCTCCCGGGGGGGTCTGAGCTCTCCCTCGGCCGGCGGTGTTAGATATGTCTGTGAAAAGCATATCCCACCCTCCGCAGAGGCTTCCACTGGGCTGATCTATGGCCGTCTGAGCGCAGTCCATTATAGGTTGAACCAAAATTAAAATTTGTGATGTGTAAATCTCTGGAAGACAGGACTCTATTGTGTTAAAAAACATTTTAAGGTAATTTAAACGAGGGAGAAAATTTATCTCCCTATAAACTTGAAATGTTTGCCTCTATCACCATTTCTTCCTCGAGTATTTAAATCTATCATCCTAACTTTGATCTCAAATTCATATCAGAATCGGTTTTTGCGTTAAGCACTCGCCATCCTTCATGTTCTGGGCTTGTAAAGGTACAGGAACACACTCCCACTCTTTTGTGTGTAGATGTGTGTATGTGTGTGCACATGTTCGTGTACGTGTTAACAGTGAGTGCCTTCCTCAAGTCACTCCTAACCTTATTTTTGAGATTTAAAAAAATGTGTGTCTGTGTGTGTGTGTGTCTGTGTGTGTGTCTGTGTGTCTGTGTGTGTGTGTGTGTGTGTGTGTGTGTGTGTGTATACAGCTGCCTGCAAAAACCCAAAGAGAGTGTTGGTTTGCCCAGAGCTGAAGTCGAAGGCAGGTCCAAGCCTCCTGATGTGGGAGCGCGGAGCTGAACTCAGGTCCTCCTCCAAACAGGAAATACTCTTAACCGCCGAGCCATCTGCTCAGTCCCTGAGACAGCTTCTCTCACTGAACCTGTAGCTTGCCACTTCCTTCAGACTGACTGGCCGTCAAGCTTCAGGGCTCCTCCTGTCCCTACCCCACCTCATGCCTTAGTACTAAGGTTACAGGGGCACTCCATCATGAGCGCTGAGGGTACACACTCCGGCCCCCAGGCTTGTGCAGTGAGTACCTCCCCACGGAGCCACCTCTTGTCCTCTGTGCTTTCTGCCTTAATGAGGTTGACCCCAATCCCCTTTTGTTTAGAAGTTGTTGTGGCAGGTGGAATTTTGTGGTTGGGTCACACTGGAGAAAAATCCCGAAGAAAGCATTTCTGTGGATTCAAAGGACTCAGGGATTGTCACCAAGCCTGGCCACCACATCAGGGAGGGATCCTGGGCAAGCGTGACCAATCTCCCGGGCTGTCACCAGCAGAGCTGGGCAGAGAGCTAATGCTATGAGCGTGCAGAAGAATGGAAGAGAAAGGGATCGCCTTCCAATTATGGATATTTCACACTGATGAGACGAGACAGACGGTGGCGGCTGTTTGCCCTGCCTGTCAGCTTCCAGCCGAATTGCTCAATTCCTGGAGTCTAAGCGGGACTCCAAGCTCTGATCACGAGAAGGTGCCTGGCCTCCACCTTACAGAGCCCTGAGGCCTGTCCCCTGACCTCCTCACTGCCCAGTGGTCCTGCTGTCCCAGTGTCCGGCCTCCTTTCCTCCTGACCTCTGCTGTGACATCTCCCTGCTGGCCAGACTCAGGGCCAGTGTTCTGACACCCAGAGGCTAATGTATAACATGGCCCCTGCCTCCCTATGGTGTAGGGCTTCCTGCTCTGCCACCGCCTTCTCTTTCTTGGTGGCATCTTCCAGGCATAGGAACCAACTTCGCCCACCATGGTGGGTGGGACGTGCTCGTGCTGCCCCTGAGGAAGAGCTCCACCCCTGCCCCTGCTGACAGACTGCGAGCTATGCTGCTGCCCATGCAGATCGATGCTGGAGATTGCCCGTGGCCTGCAATGGGCCTCGCCTTTCACTTCGTCCTTCTTAAGCAGTTCAGCCCTCTCCCAAGCACAGCCTCTGCCTCTGCATCCAGTGTCTGGGGCCAGCTTTGTTGGAGGCAAACCCCGGATGGGTCCCCTCAGGCTGTGAGCAGCTGTCTGTGACTGACCTTGGATATCCATCCTTTAGCTTCTGGCAGGCTTACCTGTCAATGAGACTAGGTGTCCCTTGGGAATCTCCCAGAAGTCACTGTGCAAGAATCTCAGCTGTGCTCTGTAGCAATCGGCATGTGATAGCAAGGTCTGAGGTAGGGAGATCTAAGCACAGGTTCTAGGGTTCACGTCTGACTGTGGCTACCCGGTCACTGCGCTTTAATGAGTGTCTTTGGTATTCTTGGTCTTGGTTCCGTTCCCTGAATTGGCGAGGTAGTAGGTAAGGCAACTGTCTGAAGCAAGGGAGAGTCAAGGAAGCAGGCTCACCTTAGAAGTGCTGAGAGAACGGCTTCACGTGCCATTAGCATGACCGCCGGGGCACGTGTTGCATTGTGCTGTCTAGTGAGTGTAGACATCATATCAGTGAGTGTATGTGTCACATCAGTGAGTGTCTGTCACGTTCTTTTCACACTAAGAGCCATGATGCTCTCGCCACCCTTGGAGGCATCGGTACTTTGGTCAGGATAAAACGAAAGATGGTAACTGTGACGGTTGGCTTCAACTGTCAATGTGACACACCTGAAAGGAGTGTCAGTGAGGGACTGTCTAGGTTAGGCTGGCCTGTGGGCGTGCCGGTCAGGGATTCTCTTAGTTAGGTTAGCTGATGTAAGAAGACCCATCCTGAAGCCAGCAGCACCATCCTCGACTTTGGGCCCTGGACCGTAGAGGAAGCAAGCTAAGTACCAAGCATGCATGCGGTTGCTGCCTCTGCCCCTGACTGTAGCTATGGCACAACTAGCTGTATAAGTCTCCAGCCATCCGAGCTTCCCTGCTACGGTGGACCGCAACCTGGAAGTGTGGGCTAAAATCAACCCTGTCTCCCCTAAGTTTGCTTTTCATCAGGGTTTTATCACAACGACAGAAATAAAACTAGGCCAGTGGCCCTTACCAATTATAGCATCTCGGATCACTGTGGGGGACCATTGGGTATCTTTTCCTCCTGACTGACAGATTCGGCATGTCCTGCGGGAGCCACAGCGGTTCTGTGCCCACCCCTGCCAGTGTGCACAGAGCTCCTTCACACCCACCCTGGCCCTAGGAACAGAGAGTGGCTGTATTGGTTTCTTTTCTTATTGTTGTGACAAAAATAACACAATGTAACTTAGGAAGACTTAGGAAGGACTGGTTATTTCTTTTGCTCACACTTGGAAGGCCCGTCCTGGTGGGGAAAGCCCCAACAACAGGAGCATAAGGCTGCGGGTCATAGTGCATCCTCAGTCAGGAAGCAGAAAGAGAGGAACTCTGGTGCTCAGCTCTCTGTGTGCTGTAAACCGAGCCTAGCCCACAGCCCGCGGCCCACAGCCCATGGCCCACAGCCCATGGCCCACAGCCCGCAGCCCGCAGCCCACAGCCCGCAGCCCATAGCCCAGCCGGTGCCTCCCACACCGGGGAAGGGCAATCTTCTCTACTCAGTTAAACCTTTCTAGAAACATCCTCAAAGACACTCCCAGAGGGGTGGCTCTGTGGTATTTATAAATCCAATCAAGCAGACCATGAAGACTGACCAATGCAGAGAACTCTGCTTCTTGCGAAGCAATTCTCACCCCCTGAACACAGATCACTCGAAAATTCTGAAATGCGAATTTTAAAACAAAGCCGCTCGCGGTGGCTGGTACTGTGTCACAGACGAGGAGTCATTCTGCAGCCTAGCGTGTGTCTGTGTTCTTCTCTCCCACCCTCCCCTCCCTACCTCTCCTTCCCACCATCTCTTTCCCCCTCCTTCCTCTCTCCCTTCCCTTCTCCCTCCTCACCACTTTCCTTCTCTCTCCTCCCTTCCTCCAGTCCTTCTGTCTTCACCTCTGCCCTGCCTCTCGCCTCTCCTGCTTCCTCATAGAGAACGTTCCCCACTGTCTGGGCTCCTCGTGCCATCAGACCGGGCACTCGGCTAACCCTGCCCTCCCTCTCTCTCCATTTTAACATCGATGACCTTTATCCCACCCACAGAGCTCATCATGTCACATACAGAGCACACAGGCCCCAGGGGATCTGGTGTAGACATCCTCGGGACCAATTCTGCCCGCTCCAGTGGACAAGGCACCCAATGTGGACAGTGACTGCAGCCAAAGGCACAGCATAGCGGCAGAGCTGGGCCGCTAGAGGGCGGGGAAGCCTGTGGGAAATGGATTGATCAGATCAGGCCTGGGGCTCAGTCTGAACCCACCACCAAGCCTGAGGGCTGTACAACATGGACTGGGTATACATTAACACCCGCTGAGGCTGCTCTGCAAGCCAGTGCCTCTGCTCAGAGCCCCTTCAATCAAGGCTCCAGTTTGGGACCACTTGGAGGGACCCTGCTCTGGTTCTGGTACTGCAGCTGGGCCATCTGGAGGACATTCAGCCGGTGCTGGCTTTGTCTGAGCTCTGATTTCACCCAGGGCAAGAGACTCTTCTGATGTCTTCATCTTATTTCTAAAGATGGAAGTGCCCATTTCTATCCTTGGTGAAGTGCCTGTTTCTATCCTTGGGTCTATTGGCTGCAGCTGTGATCGATATTTAACAGTCCGGTGAAGACCTGTGCCAACTGGGCTCTCTCTCTCTCTCTCTCTCTCTCTCTCTCTCTCTCTCTCTCTCTCTCTCTCTCTCTCTCATTTGCCAAGACACAGACAGACTCACCCAGTCACCGCGGAAGGTCAAGTGGTAAAAAGGCACATGCCTTAGATGACTGTCCTCAGGGTATCTCTGAGGCTCAGCTGGAAGTCCCCACAGCTGAAGACCTAGTAAGTCCCCCACTGTCCTCATCCTGTAGACACTGTAGAAACAAGCAAGACCCTTGAGAGCTTCCATTGAACTGGGTTGGTGTGAAGGACCCACACAGAGAAACTGTGGCCCATGTATGGCAGACAAGACGCTCCGTGATGCAGGCAGCACCACTGTGACAGCTCTGACACCTAGCCTGTCAGCTCCCCTACCTGGCAAGCTTCCGGGAACAAGCTGTAACAGGTTCTCTGAAAGGCCACAAAGTTTCCTGGTGCTGCTAGGCCACCCTTCTGCACATGGGTGAGAGAGGTGCTATAAAGTAGGGAGGTGGAGTGTGTGTCTGACTGTGCGCTGTGCACCACACCTACCTGGCCTCTGTGTGTGCTGAGTGACAGCCCCTCACGCATGCCCATCCCCAGGAGCACGGTGTGGACTCACTGTTTCCATCCGGTCATGTGCCACTGTGCGCTCCTCGGAAGCCAAGAATATAAACAGCACCCGGGCTGCTCAGTAAAGTTTTTATTGCCATGATAAGACACCACAACCAAGACAGCTTATTTAAAAAAAAAAAAGAATTTATTGCAGGGCTTACATTTCAGAGGAAGAGTCAATGTCCAACACAGCAGAGAATGCAGTAGCAGTTAGCCATAGCACGGGAGGAGTATCTCGAGCTTACGTACATCCCCATCCAAAAACACAAGGCAGAGGGAGAGTCAACTAGAGGTGAGGGTGGAGGCTTTTGAAACCTCAAAGCCTGTCCTCAGGGACCCACCTCCACTAACAAGGCCACACCTCTTAATCCTTCCCAAACAGTTCCATCAAATGGGGACCAAGCATGCAAATATATGAGCTCGCGGGGGGCGGGACGTTTCTATTCAAACCACCATACCATGGCCCTGGAGCTGTCAGGCATCCTCAGGACTGGTGTATGCTCTCAAGTGTGTCTCCCATTGGACACATTTTGACGGAATTACACAGAAGGATCCAAGAAGACGTAAGCAAGATCTATACCCCAAGGCAACACTACAACAAAGTCTAGCTCAGTGAACCAGTGAGTTTCCAGGTTACTTGTAAGGCACTGGTGAGGGGTCACTTACAGAAGCACAGTTAGCCCCAAAGTAGCCGCCTCACCAAGAAGCATGCTGTTGTGGATGGCAACTCCCATGGGTCACACAAACGGAGTCCCCACTTCCATTAACGTTCTGCCTGGTCTGCACTCCGGCCCCTCCCACAACCATGTTTATCTGGGGCAGAATCATATGCACTGAGCTGGAAGGTGCAGGAGGGTGTGGCTGAAATTCAGATAAGAATCTAAAGACTTTACATGCCTCCTCCTTCTACAAGGGAATGTCAAAAGGCACGTGAGGGTCTCCTGGGGAAGTCACAAGGGCTTTGACGAAGATGGTTATAGCCAGTATCCTAAGAGGACAGAGTTCCACAGGGTAAACTGAGGAAAGGATATATGGTCTTTTCCTGTATTATGACTTGCAACTGCCCGAGACTTTGCAGTTATCTAAAAATAGAATGTTTGACTGAGGAAATGGAAACTGTAATTAATCATGAGCAAATGTTGATATTTAACTTAATTTTTCCCCTTTTGCCCTCACATGCCTTTAATCAGAGCACGATGGTAGCTATTGAATTTAGCATCCACTGATGAATACGGGTCGTGACCTGTGCGTAAGGTCCTTGACAGGCTGGACCTCTGTGGAGTTGGACCATAAATAGTGCTGCTAGCGTTACTATTGATTAGCGAGACGCGGCTGAACAGGGACTATCTGCGTGCAAAGACCGGCTAGGACAGGGAAGACTTCAAATCTTTACAGCTCATCTCCAGGCCCAGTCTATACACATGAAACCCGTATCAGAGGTTTCCGCTTCTGTCTAGTGAATCCACAGCCAGCTCCATGAGACACGTGGGTTGTTGGGGCAGGGCTCCTGCTCCAGAGGCCCAGATAATTGCAGAGCTGATACCTACTTTCTGCCCACTCAGAAACCTTCAGCCCTTCCTTCTTGGAACTCATATGTTTTCATCTCCGTTCCCTATACACACACACACACACACACACACACACACACACACACACACACAGTGGTGTGTGTGTGTATATATATATATATATATATATATATATATATATATATATATAATATGGGTTTTATTTTTCTTAAGATATAGTCAATATAGGAGACACACCAAGCCTTATTATCTACATTTAAGACTATTACAATGAGAAGAAGATGTCTCCAGAAATTAATTATCACGCAGAAAGCTAACACAAGAGCCTTTGTCGTCGTGATAATGAAGCATCACTGCCGCCTTAATGCTCCTGAGTCCGGCCATGCTTCTGCTGGATTCTGCTGAATAAACTGGGGGAAATGTTGCAATTTACTCTCCAAGGAAACTCATTGTCTAACGCCACCACCATTTCCTCTTCCCTGTGCAGCAAGGGGGAGGCTAGAGTGCCTGGGAGTTCCCCTCCCTGCCCAGGACGGATGGGAGTCTCTGCCTCACCACCACCCCCACGATTATTTTGCATTCCATCGAAGTATTAAATTTACATTCTGGAGGAGAACAGCTAAGACTTAAAAAAAATAATAATAAGTTAATAGGCTGCGCTGTTCCGTGATACAGACCTGGCCCCTTGTTACGGGGCTATTCAACACGCCTCACGGTGGTGTTTAGTTTAGATATGGAAACAAACTAGCCTATAAAGTACTGTGCTGTAAATATACCTTTATGAAGCTCTTGGGATGCCCTTTCTAAAATGTGAATTAAGATATTCCATGATTTCAAGCCCATAAACTGAGAAGTAGCCATCGCCCTGAGTGGTAATTTGCTTTCTGAAACCTTGGAATATAAATCGCCTTTGCCTGCTGCTCCCCGACTTTGAGTTTGTGCGCATGATGGTGACTAACGATGATGTAGTTAGAACAATCCTGAGAGCTCAGACTGGGGGCCGGGGAGGCGGCTCAGTCAATAAGGTACTTGCTACACGTACACGAGGACCTGAGTTCAGGGAAGAAGCCAGGTATGGCAGTGTACATCGGTCATCTTGGTGCTAGGGTAGAGGAGGGTGAGACAGGAGGATTCCAGTCTAGGCAAATTGCTGAGATTCAGAGTCTGTGATAGATGTCTCAAAAAATAAAGTGAAGAACAACTGAAGAAGACACCTGACCTACACACACACACATGCACACACACACACACACACTCACACATGCATACACACATAGACATACAGACACACACACATGCAGACACACAGACACATACACATAGACACATACAACAGAAACACATACATGCAGACACACACAGATGCATACAGACTCACACACACAGAGACACACAGAGAAAGACACATATACAAACAGCCACACACACAGCCACACACAAAAAGGCACAGTCAGAGAGACACACAAACATATACACACAGAGACATACACATGTGTATACACACACACACACACACACACACACACACACACATATACCACGGGGGAGAAAGAGAGAGAGATGTGGGGAGGGGAGATGGGAGAAAGGGTTTGCGTTGCCCACAGTTCCAGCAGGAAGTCAGGGAAGCCGCGGTGGCAGGAGCGGAGGGCTGGGTGTTGGGCACTGCATCCACTCTCTGGAGGCTGAGAGTAAACAGAACATGGAGTCTGGCCACAGAGCCTCAAGCCCCTCCCCATGTGCTCCCTCTCGCAGAAGTCCCCAACCTTCCTCCACAGTGCTGCCATCTGGGAACCGAGAGTGAACCTGTAGAGGACATTTCACAGTAAGACTAAGACACACCTTTACTTAGGGGTTGTTTTCTTCTCCTTGTTTAAAGAGCCGCCATATTTCACCGCTGAGCCAGAGAGTCGCATTTTAGGGGAAGTGGAAGAAACCGTGGACATCCCGTGTCGAGCCATGGGTGAGTATGGCAAGTCCCAGATGGGGACCTGTGGTTGATGACTGTGACTTTCCAGAGTAGCCTTTAAGTCCTTCTGGAGGGACAGAGAGCATGAGGTTTGGGAATACTGGACAGTGGGGCTCAGGAACCAGCCTGCGACCTTGCTGAAGGAAGTCATCACAGTGAAGATCCCGCTTCCTTGTTTGTCTGTAGCACAGCCCAGGGGTGGCAAGATGTAATGTCTACTTATCCTCAAGAGGGGGAAGAAGCAAAGGGAGCTCTTACCCCTTGTCTGCCCAAGAGACCGAGGACTCGGAAGACCCTGAGACTCCCTCAGGGTCTGGGTTCCCCAGAGTATGTGAGCGTAAAACCATGGCTCTCAAGAAACCCATCTTTATCCACCAGATGATAAGGACTAGGGGACCCCCACCCATCTTCAAGAAAAGGAGAGTTCTTTTTATTATTATTAATTAGTTAATTAATTAACTTTTAAAGACAGGCTCTCATAGAACCCAGGCTGGCTTCAAACGTGCTATGTGGCCAGGGCTACCCTTGAGCTCTTCTGTGAGCTGCCTGTATCCACCTCTGAGTGCTGGGGTTATAGGTGTGAGCTACCACGCGTGGCTTATGCAGTCCTGGGAATGGAGGGTGGGGCTTGTAGGTGCTAGGCAAGCCTTCTCCCGGCTGAGGTACATCCCAGGCCCCATCATTAATTATTTTGAACAGGAACGTTTCCTGCTTCTCTGCCCTTTGAGCTCTGTGGCAATTCTCACGCTCCACAAGTCATCGTGCCGTCCTCCCTATGGCTCACTGTACCCATTACTCTGTCAAGAACTTTATCATATGGTTTCACAGGGAGTTACAGAACGCTGCCCCTCCCACCCTGTACACACACACACACACACACACACACACACACACACACACACTCTATCGGCTTTACCAAGACCTGTACAGATGAAAAGGCTCTCCTGTCTAGATCTGGCATCATAAAAAATGGTTTTCCTCCTCTCGCTGAATGCTGGAAGTGGAAGCTTTGCTTTTGTGGGAAACAATGACCCCCCCCCCACTTCCTAATGAGAGTGCTGGAGAGCCAGAGTGAAGCAGTTTATTCTATGACCTTGCTAAGTCTGGCATCGGCCTATAGGAAAGGCAGCAAGAAAAGAAATGTCCTAAATTCCCCATCCAATTGGTTCAGGATAAAAAGCTTTTATCTAATGGGTGTCCTGGGGCTGGAGCCTCCCTCCTTTTCTGAGCCGTGGCTGACTGCCTGTGACTTTTCTACCCTAGCATGAACTAGGAGCACCTGGACGAGCAGATAGCGCAGCTAGCTAGGGAAGACAGGGGGCTTGTGCCTCCTGCTTGTCTCTGGCTCTCCGACGAGCCTTAAAGGCACCTCATACTGAAAAATGGACCAGGCTGACATATTTCCCACACTACCAGTTTAGCGAACGGTCCAGTTTCTCAAGAGAGATGTTATCTCTCTACACACGGCTGACATCTTTCATCAGAGAAAGCACGGTTAAGAATTGTGCTCAGAGCCTTCAAGATGAAGTAAGTTATGTATTGGAAAATTGTCACCAAGAAGTGTCTGGCATGTAGAAAGAAGCTACTCACCAAGGACTGGGACCATCAGCAATGCAGCACAAGTCCAAAACCCAGTCCGTGGCCATGTGCCCCAGCACAAGCTCCTGCCAGGACACTTAGATACCCCCGAGAGACTAAGAGTCTCTGTATTCAACCAGCCCCACCCTTCGGTTCAGAAATGGGAACCATGGAGCTCCCAGCAGCTCTTGGTAAACACAGTTGCCTCTGACCAGAAGTCCCTTCCAGTGATTTTCATCAGACCCACTCTTTGGCAGAGGACTTGCAGACTCTGGTCTCCATTCTTGGTCACCTCATCATGGTCACTCTCTAAGCACGCTGTGTTTCTGTTCTCAGCCACGCTCTATTAATGCAACCATTAGAGCAGGACAGGAGCGGGGGGGGGGAGGGTTGGGAGGGGGGACAGATGCTGAGTGGAGACACTTCCACTCAGTGGAAGGAGTGGTGGCCTTGTCCTCTTCCCCCTGGTGTAGCAGCCTCTAAAGTGTGGCTCTGAGGATGAGAAACTAGGCGAAGTCTGTAGTTCAGAAATGAGTGCACACTCTACTACTGCAGGCCTTACGGTTCCCACTTGACATTAAATTGCCCCTAATAGGAACACGCCCAATCTCCCGTGTACTATTATTTCTCAATAAATGACAATCTCAACATTCTCCCTCTGACAGGCGAAGGCTCTCTTCTTCGCATAATTCCTGCAGGGTAAACTGTTAAGCACGAGCTTGTAAATGTGTATTGAACAGGTCTCCCCCCCCCCTTCCTCTGCCATCATGTGATTTACAGCTTTCCCTTAACTCTGGCGGCTAGAGAAACCGCACGGGAGGTGGGGGTGGAGGGGTATACCCCGTGAGAGCTACATCATGTAATCGCCATTACGAGGCTTTACATGGATTGCATATGCTTTTACCTTGAAATGGATTTTAAAAAGTTGTCCTGATTTAATGAGAGGTGACAGGAAATGTAATTAAGGGAAAGGGCTGCCTGAGAACACATCATCTGGAAACGCTCCCAGCATTACCTCTATTCATCCAAATGGGCCTTCTACACCCACGTACGCTGAGACAAGAGTCAGGGCTCTGAGTAAGCCTCATAGGATCCTGGCAAAATGTGCTCTTTAAAACTTTAATCCATTTTATAATGCCAGGCCTGGAGGCACGTGCCTGTAATCCCAGCGCATAGCGGGGCAGAAGCAAGAAGGCCAGCCTGGCTGTGTAGCAAGATTTGTCTCAGAACAAACAACAACAACAACAACAACAATTTGTTTAGCTAAGGAAACTGAGGAACAAAGGCACCTAAGCTAACTAACTGCATCTCCCCGGGTTCCCATGCCCACTGCATTTCTGGAGTTTGTTATGTCATATGGGTTTGGGCTGGTTCTCTGTGGAGCATCCTGGACACCTAGCTCACACTTTCCCCGTAGGTGTGGTCCTCATGGATTTTAGGAAGGGCCTAAAAGTTCCCTACTCAAGATTGGGCTGCCCCAGGCACTGAGCTGCTGTTGTCCACCAGCCCTGGGCTATGTGAACGGCTACTGTCACGGCAGACAGGCTTCAGAAGTCCACTAGTGCTACGTGGGCTGCAGGCAGTCCCCTCCATGGACCACCTAGTTATGTAAGCCTGTCTTAATGCCCACCATGGAAGCCAGGCCGTGTTTCTCACTGAGATACCACACACACGAGGAAGGGGAAACTAGGCAGGGATCTGGTTTCTGAGCCTGTCTGGTCCTCTAGTCCTCCACACTAGTATCCTGCCATGTTGTCAGTTTACTCAGCTCTTGGGGGACAGGTGCAGGGCCCCCTGCACCCCTACTTCCTGTCATCATAAGGATCTTAGGGACAAAGCAGGTGTTTCAGTATCCACCAGCTCACAGCCTCTGAAGTCATGTTATGAATTTTGCTTATTGGCGACTTGTTTCACTGCTGTGACTAAGTATATCTAACAGTATGGGAGTTCAGTCCATCACGGCAGGGATGGAGGGCGTCAGGCACTGATGGTCACACTGGATGCACGGTCGAGAAGTGGAGAGAGGCCCGTGCTGGTACTCTGCTCACTTCCTCACGGGTGTTCAGTTAAGGGCCCCAGCCCGTGCGATGGTGCCACCCACGTTAAGGGTGGGTTCTTCCCACTTGGGTGCACCCAATCTAGAAGCTCCCAGTAACCCTGGACCAGACTTCTGAGCAGGGACAGAATCTCAGAGACATCAATCCTATCCTAAATTCAAGGGCAGTTACAGTTGGAATCTTTCTAAACTGGAAACCCAGGGCCCTGGTTGGAGAGTGGGGAGGACCCCTGGCCCTTGCTTAGTCCTTCTTCCTCTTCAGACCTCTCAGTGTGGGTTTCTTCACGTAAGACGAGGGGTGTGTCCCCAATAGATGGGATGCGGTACAAGAAGATTGCTTCAGAAGACATTTGGTCTTTACCCACCTACAGAGACCTCCTGAAGTGCGATCATGTTCCTCTCTGTTCCTATGCAGGGGTTCCTCTTCCCACCCTCCAGTGGTACAAAGATGCTGTCCCCCTCGGCAAGCTCCAGAACCCCAGGTATAAAGTTCTCCCCAGCGGAGGCCTGCACATTCAGAAGCTCAGTCCAGAAGACTCCGGAATCTTCCAGTGCTTTGCCAGTAATGAAGGAGGAGAGATCCAGACTCACACTTACCTGGATGTGACCAGTGAGTAACAGTATGGCCAGCCTTCAGGTCAGATAGAGATGCCCCTCTGCCCAGACACAAAGTAGTAGCATCCTGTCGGCTCCTGAGGTGAAAGAGTAGGGCCCTGTGATGGATGAGTGGTGAGCCAAAGAGAGCCACGCCCTAGGCACACCTTCGAGGCTGAGTTGTCAAAAAAAAAAAAACCTCCCTTTTTAGACAAGTAGAAAAATATTTCCATTTTCTCTCCCTCTGGACAGAATCAAAAAGACTATTGAGTATATAGTGTACTACTAATCTTTTCCTTTTGATCTTTTTTTTCTCCATTAAAAAAATTTCATTCTGCACTTTAGTTTTATTGAACAATTATAGTTCTTTTGTGGGCTTCTTTTATTATCCCATTAGCAGAAATACCATAGCACCCTGTCTTTGAAAAAATAAAATAAAAGTACGGGTTCTCACTGTATCTGCGGGTTTTCTTTCTAATCTCCCGCAGCTGTAACATTGTTCTTCTGAAATGAAATGGAATTTAGCGGTTACAGAATTGCACCTTTCAAGTTTGCCCTTTTAGAGGCAAAGTGCTGATATTGCAGATGTGAGCGCCACTGGAGAGTGTGGGCATGCACGAGTGTGTGTGTGTGTGTGTGTGCACATGCGCGTGTGTGCACCTGTGCATGTGTGCATTCACGGCACTGGCGGCTCCCTATAGTGTGTGAAGAGATGGCCAAGTTCCTAAAATGCATTGTAGTGTGTGTATTGATAAACTGGGAGGTCACTGTACTTGATCCCATTGCCAGGAGTTACATTTGTCCTCCACACCAGAGCACTGGAAACCTATCTTGCTCTAGGCAGTAGAAATAATATTGGGGTTTGACCCTAGAAACTGAATTTGCACCCATTAGAATTATTTAAAATCTACCTTCCAGCTGTGGCCAGGGTGTTCTGAGGCAGAGATGACCAGATTGTGTGTATGTGTGTGTGTGTGTGTGTGTGTGTGTGTGTTCTTTGAGGGGTCTGGTAATAGATGTTGTAAACTTTAAGGGGCATGGTCTATATCACAGATACATAGCACAGAATGGATGCCTGTGCAGCAGGTAAAGTATGATATGGATCATCACTGCCACCACCACCACCACCACCACCAACAACAACAACAACAACAACAACAACTTCTGTCTTGTAGAAAAGAGGCAGGTGCATTGTCTGGAAAACACTGGTATACAGGCTGCATTCTATCCTAGCATGCCCCTGTCGTATTCCTTTTATGCAGGATTGCGCGGCCCTCACACTGCCTGCCTGTCCCCATGAATAAAAAGAAACCACAGCATGGAACAGGAGTCCTTAAACATGAATTTCAGCTGTCAGAATGCTCCCGGGAAGTGTGGCTGTGTCGTCCCGTAGTTGGCACAGTCTGTCACCTAGAGGATAAGGACAGTTGGTTTCTGTAGATAAACATGCTTCCTGGACCTTCACACATGACTTCTGCTTCCCTATAGACACTAAACACTGACAGGTGATTCCTAGAGATCAGTAACACAGGGTTGGAGCCACTTGTAGTATCCTTTCCTCTGATTGGTCCTTCAGATTCTGGTTTGACTAGTATCCTTCCCTCTGATTGGTCCTGCATTTTCTGTGTCCAGTCAGGCTTCTCTGAGGTGGCGCCACAGCTCACTGTTTCCTCCCCACTCCCCCCACAGATATCGCTCCTGCCTTCACCCAGCGTCCAGTGGACACTACAGTTACTGACGGAATGACGGCCGTCCTGAGGTGTGAGGTGTCCGGGGCTCCCAAGCCCGCCATCACGTGGAAGAGAGGCAGGTGGCTCTGCAGCCGCATGGCTGCTGTGGAAATCACAGGGATGTTGTCCACGCTTTCCCCTTCTCAGTCACTCCTTGGGGAAGACTGAGTAACATTTATTCAAATACCTCTGATGGGAACTAGATGCCAGGGTGCGGTGTGAGCGAGACAGACGAGTCCAGGCTTCTAGAAAACTTGGGGACTGGAGATACACTTCAGTCAGTAAAGTGGGACATACGCATGAAGACACGAGTTCGGTCCCCAGCACCCCTGGGTACCAAGCTGTGTACCTGTCATCCTGGAACAGGAGAGGCAGAGACAGGAGATCCTGGGGGCTTGTAGCCCAGTCCTCCGTGGGCTCCAGTTCTCAGCTGTAAACCTTGTTTCAAAAATAAATAGATAGATAGATAGATAGATAGATAGATAGGTAGGTAGATAAATAGATAAATAAATAAATAAGAGCTTCTATATATGTGCACACCATTTACATGTGGACCTGTGCATCTACACACACAGAAACATCCATATGCAACCTGTACACCAGTGCTTCTCAACCTGTGGGTCGCAACCCCTTTGGGTAATCAAATCTTTTTACAGGGACTTAGAGCCAACAGGAAACATAGATTTTTACATTATGATTTATGTTACAAAATTACAGTTATGAAGTAGCAACAAAAATAATCTTATAGTTGAGGGTCACCACGACATGAGGAACTGTGTTGAAAGGTCACAGCATTCAGAAGGTTGAGAACCACTGCCATGGACGCATACAGTTTTTTTTTAGGTAAGCAAAGTCAGTGGGAGTTAAAAGGTAGTAATAACTGTACATATGGCTGCCCTCTACATGAGCCCTCAGCGAGGGCCATCTGCCCGCTGGGCTCCTGGAGACATTAAGCCCTGGAGGTGAGGTAAACAGGAGAAGCAGACACCCGAAGGCAAGGATTTCATACACGGATGTTTAAAGAACTTCACAGTGCCAGGCAACTAGCATGTTCCTGGTATTCATGATTCCCAGTGCTGATGGGAAACCCGCTTCGGTCATTGTGCACGCAGGATTCTCCCTTTGCCTGGAGCCGCCACCCGCCCGCGCAGCCACTCTCGCCCCGCCCCAGGCTGTGCCCCTGACGCTCCTCTCTTCTGCTCTTCAGGGAACCACATTTTGGCCAGCGGCTCTGTCCGGATTCCTAGGTTCATGCTGCTGGAATCCGGAGGGCTGAGGATCGCCCCCGTCTTCATCCAGGATGCTGGCAACTACACCTGCTATGCAGCCAACACGGAAGCCTCCGTGAACGCCTCCGCCTCGCTCACCGTGTGGAGTAAGGACCGTTCCCTGAGAACCCACTGTGAATCCCGCTCTTGTCTCTGCACGATCTGTGTCCTGGGGATATCAATACCCCCGTAGATGTTTCCTCACTTAATCCAATGAAAGTGATTATTTTTACAACTAATTTATAGAAATCTGTTGAGTAATTAAATTTTCTGAATCTGAAAGAATAATTAGGAGACGAATCCAGAGATTCACTGGGGCTATTTCAAGAGCCGTGACAGATCGACTTTTTAAAATCTGTAGACTTATTATACCCGGTTGGCTGGAATAGCTAAAGTAATGTTTTGATTAATTTTATAGGAAAATTGAATTAATCATTAATATCCTAAAGAAAGTATTTAGAAAGCTAAGGAGATTGCTCCATCAATAAGATGCGTGGTCTGCAATTATGAGTTTGATCCCCAGCATCCACATAAAATCAGGCATATGCTACTCACCCCAGTGCCACAGAAACAAAGACAGGAGGATGCAGGGGCTCAGTCCCATCTTGTACATCTCTGGGTACATCTCCAGGTAGACCAAGAGACTCTATCTCGTGAAATAAAATGGAGAGTAGTTAAGAAAGACACTCGACAGAAACCTCTGGCCTCCGCATGCACACATACACACATACGTGTGCACACACATGCACACACACATGAACAGGTGTGCACACACAACAGGAAGTCATTTTTCTATACCATCTGATGTGCAACTGCATCAAACAGGGATGCCTCTTCTTGTAAGTAGAAGCGAGCAGCGGGGACACCCTTCGCTCCTCCGGCTCTTGCCAGCCTTTGTTGGAGGTCGCTGCTTCTTGAAGTACAGAAAGGATTGCTTTCTGTAACGTGACGATCCGCACACCAAATGTCTCCTGCCTCTAGTGCATGAGTGCTCTTTCCTCTCGCTTCTCCTGTCCACTTCACTCACAGCTCATTTTTCAAACGGAGGAAGCCGGTGCGCACTGACGATCTCTGTAAGGGTCTCTGGAGAAAGAGGAAGTTCAAACTCCCTTGAATAATATGTGAAGCTGCAGTCAGTTCTAAAGACACATACACGCATGCATGCATGTGTACATACACACACACACATACACACACACACACACACACACACACACGCACACACACCCGCAACACTTCCAATCATATCTGGCATATTCTCTCATACCATCACTGTACATTTTGATAAATGACCCTTTTAATGGAATTTTTGAAATTTCTTTCAATTATATGTATGCCTGGGGGTGGGGTATATAGATGAGAGTAGGCGTCCGCAGAAGCTGGAAGAGGGCTTTCAGTTCTCTGAAGCTGGAATTACGGGCAGCTCATATGGATGCTGGGAACTGAACTCAGTCCTCTGCAAGAGCACGCTTAACCACTGAGTCACCTCTCCAGCCCCAAATAAACCTTTACAAATGTTTTATTGGGTATTCTTGAAACATCAAAAAGGGTTTTTTTTTTTCAATAGCTTACTTAAATGCCTATGATACTGATGAAGAAAGGAGGTTTCACTGTGTTTGGAGGTCGGAGTCATGCAGGTCCAATGCATGGGGAAACATTAGCTTTACATTCACAAGCTTGTGGAAAAGGAAAAAATGAGGTGTGGCTTCCCATAGGTCATGTTCCAGAAACTTCTGTGGATCTGTTGAGAAGCAAAGTTAGGACCGTGCTAAGCGACGCCAAGCCAGCTACCTCAGTGCCCAGTAGACTTACCCAGGTTTCTCAGAGCTGTCCGTAATAGTCACGTGACCTCTGGTAGGCAGAGACTGTAAGACTCAGGAACTTTCCTGATACACAGCTGGCAGGTCACTACACCAGGCCCCAGGTGAAACCCTGGGGCTCCCAAGTTCCAGTTCTGTGTGCAGTACTAGAGTCGGGTCCCTCAGTCAGCATGTGGCTGACTGAGGAGAAGCTGGCACCTGCTGTGGGGTCTGGGGTCCTCAGACGTGGGACAGTCAATAGGCCCTGTCTCTCACCATCAGTGTCGGCTTGGGCATCCACGCTCACTCTCAAGAGTTAGGATAGCCGAAGACAGCCGCCACATGTTCGCTCTTTTGATTAAACCAATCAGCCCAAATGAAAGTCACAGGGTGCTGTGTAGACACTAGAAATTTTTAAGACAATAATTAGCTTAGCAAAGAATATAAATTGTATTTATCTGGTATTTATTTACTTATGTGATCTTTACAACACCGGGGATTAAACCTAGGACTTCCACCTCCAGGCCACACCCCCAGCTCTCCTTTTACCTTTTCTTTTGAAATAGGGTTGCACAATGTTTCCTAGGCTGCCCTTAAACGTAGCCCGTAATTTGCAGGGCATGAGCTCACTCCATGGCCCACACTGGACTTGTATTTGTGATCCTCCTGTCTCCCCCTCCATCTCTACTCCTGGTTTAAGAATCCAGACTTTGGGCTGGATAGACAGTTCAGATAGTCCAGTGCTTAACCTGCAAGCATGAGGGCCTCTGAGTGATCCTTAGAACCTACATAGACGATCTGGGGGTAACAGCCCATGCCTGCCACCCTGTGATCGGGGAGTAAGAGGCAGGCAGCTACTGGGAGCTCAGTGGCCAGCAGGCCTACTCTACATGGTGAGTTCCTATCTGGCCAGAGAACATATCAGAAACACAAGGTAGACAGTTTCAGATGAGCAACCCCGGAGAGTGACCTCTGGTCCTCACACATCCACAGAACAGAGACAGACACTCCTTAGGGTCCAGACTCTAACCTGCAGCAGTCGACTCCTTAATCGCTCACACACGGTCTTTGTCTCTCTGTTCTGGGGAGTCCGGAGATCAGGGATGACTTAGGAGTGTTAACGGGCTCTGCTGCCATCCGGAAAGGCTTGCTTTTCCATTCCCCGAACAACATCGCAGAGCACTTCCATTTACACCCATTTTTGCCAAGATAAGAGAGAGTTTGGAGGCTTTGATGTCAGATGACCAATCCATTATCCCCGAGGGCACGGGCTCCCACACTGCTGACTTCATCCGGCTGTGACTTGTGTTGTTTCAGATCGAACGTCCATCGTTCAACCTCCAGAGGACCGCGTGGTGATTAAGGGGACGACGGCCACCCTGCGCTGCGGAGCTATCCACGACCCTCGGACCTCTCTCCGGTTGCTCACACTGTTTTCATTCTTTCCGACTGGTTAAGATTCCTTGGGTTAATGGGGGGAGAAGTCCCGATGAGAAGGGAGAGCTTGGGTGGGTCTTTGATTTTAGCAGCAGACCTCTGATGATGGCATCTCCCAGTGGCGAGCTCCATCATTAATCACAGGAATCCGTCTTCCGTTCCAGACTTATGTATTATTTACAGTGGGCTATGCTCCACTCCATGGCTTCAATACAGCTTTTTTTGTGTGATTTTCCTGCCAAGGTTAATACACTGTCTGTAAAACGCACTTGTCAGGGGCTGATACTTAATGAGACAAAAATCCAGAGGGATGGAATAGGATTTCAGCGGTGTTGACATGGAGGCTCTGCAATGCTCAGGGGGAGTTTTCTATCCTGCAAGGACAGTTTTCCTGCACGGCAGGGAGAAGAAGGGAGGCATCAGGCATCCAAGGCAGTAAACGGGAAACTGGGCAGAGGAGGGAGCCAGGAGACTTGGAGATGCTCCAGGTGCCAAGCTGGACATCACGTGGACTGGAAGTTGCTCGTGGTAACTGTGACACTTGTGCTGGGTGTGTAACTCAGTTAGAGTGGGCTCACCTGGCATGCGTGAAGCCCTGGGTTCCATCCCCCGCACTGCATACACTGGGCATCGGGGCATGTGCCTGTAATCCCGGCACACCCGAGGTGGAAACAGGGCGGTCAGAAATGGAAAGCTGTGCTTAGGTACATAATGACTCAAGGCAGGGTTCATTGTCTCAAAACAAAAACAAGAACGAGGTGGGCTTGGGGCACATGCCTTTAATCCCAGCACTAGGGAGGCAGAGGCAGGGAAGTCTCTGTGAGTTGGAAGTCAGCCTAGTCTACATAGCAAATTTTAGGACATCAAGGCTTACACAGCGAGACCTTGTCTGAAAACCAAAACAAAGTCCAAAACCAGGCCATTTCGGGTAAGCAAGAGCCTGGCTACAGATGGTGGCCCTCAGCTGTGAGCTCTGTCTCAAGGAGCGGGGATAGGTGTAACTTCAGACTCAACCCCGAAAATAAATCAAGCGGGAGGAAGGGTAGATGGAGAGACAGAGAGAGAGAGAGAGATGTCCCACAGCGTTGTCACCTGCCTTGGTTCTAAAAGGCTGCCCTTAGCCACAAGGCTGGAACTGGAGCTCACACTGAGCAGAGGGGATCTCTCTTGAAGCACACACTGAGGCCTGGGTCAGACCCTCCTCCTCCCTCCAGTGCAGGTATCTGCAAACCATTTCTCCCTCCCCACCTGGCCCTCCAGAGTCTCCAGGACTGGAATACAGCTGTATTCCAGCAAATGCAAAAACCAAAGAAACAAATAGGAAGCAAGACTTTAAAGGTTACTGAGGGAATCCCGGGAGGCCTGCCCAGAGATCACGTTCACACCTAGAGAAAAAAAATCCAGTGATGGTAAAGGCAGCAGGACATGGTTTAAAAAAAAAAATGCTTCAAGAGCTCAGAGGCATCTGCTTGGATGGTCCCTCTGCAGCACTTCCGGAGGCCAGTGGAAGAGACCTCCTTTCTGTGAAGGACTTGGGCTGCCCCCACTATGGAGGGACCCAGGTTATTCAGAGCAATCTATTCTTTCTCTTCACGTGGACTCTTTCCTGTTGTCTCTTGTGTTGAGAGGTGACCTCCCATGACAAATTCACGAAAATCTGGGCTGTGAATACACAGCGCAGCAAAGGCTGGCACATTTTGAAAATGTGATCAAATTTTTCTAATAAAGAAAACCAGAACTTTTGTCACTCCAGCCATCGCTGGGGCCTCGCCCAGGGACATTTTAGTACTGGACAGGCTCTTAATTGAGTCTATATTGGAAAAGAAATATGTGCCAAAATGAGCGTAAAGATTAAACGAGGAAGAAAGTTAGCGTCAGAGATAGCTCGCCCGTGTGGTGGGCCTTTAGCAGTTATGCACCGAGCTTAGCTCAGGGGGGAGGGATGCCTCCCTGGGGGTCTTAACCGAGCATTACTGAGACCCAAAAGCCAGGCAAGTTCAGCTCAGTAAGTGACAGGTCCTACCCACAGAGTCCCTGTCTCCCAGACACACGCTCAGATATTCACAGACTTCATTGTCCTATTTGGAGATTGTGTTTGTTCTATGTATGAGACATCCGTGGTGCACTTGTATACAGGTGTGTGTGTGTGTGTGTGTGTGTGTGTGTGTGTGTGTGTGTGTGTGTGTGTTCCCATGTGCATAGGCATATACATGTGCAGGTGCAGGTATACCTGCTTGCACATGCACGGGGAGGTCAGAAGTGAATGCCTTTGATGGATCTCCACCTCATCTACAGAGACAAGGGCTCTTGCTAAACCCCAGTTGAGCTGGTCTACCAGCCAGCTCGCTCTGGGGATCCCTTCCTTTCCTGAGTGCCTGGATCACAGGGAGGCGGGCTACCATACCCACACAGCTCTTATAGGTGCTGGAGAGCTGAAGTCCAGTCTTAATACTTGTGCAGAAAGCACTTTAGACCTTGAGCCATTATTCCGATCCTCCACCTTGTTTTGAGACAGGGTCTTCCACTTAACCCGGAGCTCACTGGCTAGGCTAACCTGGGAACCAGCAAGCCCCTGGGCTCTACCTGTTTTTGCCTCCCTAGTACCCAGGTTACTAGTGTGTGGCACCATCCCCAGACTTTTCATGTGGATTCTGGGAATTAAACTCAGACCTTTTTGGATGACAGGCAAACACCAACTAAACAATCTCCCCAGCCCTCACTGTCCAGCTTTGGTAACCAAAGCATCCACCAACTTTTATAGATTATCTGAGATATCTGCCTGGTCCCCCACCCCCTTTACTATAAAACTCACCTTTTTAAAAGATTTATTTTTATTTATCTGTGTGCCTATGTGTATCTGTGTGCATGTATGCTACATGTGTGCTGTGGTCCACTGAGGCCAGAAGAAGGTGTCAGATCATCATAGCTGGAGTTCTAGGTTGTGAGCCACCTGACTTGGGTGCTGGGAACCAAACTTGGGTCGTCTGGAAGGGCAGGGCACACTCTTAACCACTGAGCCATCTCTCTACTCATTATTTTTTTTTAAAAGTTTAACTCGGTAATTTTTACTCTGTTCTCCAGTTCTCCAGCTGCTTGCACCTTGCCATCAGGGAAGGGGTGGGGACCCTGCTCCTGTGGGTTTTGTGATGACCCCTCTTCTTGGCCCGCAGCTACGTGTGGAAAAAGGACAACGCAGTCATCACAGCATCCAGCAGCTCCAGAATTGTGGTGGAGAGGGACGGGTCGCTTGTCATTAGCCAGACGTGGTCAGGGGACATCGGCGACTACACCTGTGAGATCGTATCGGAGGGAGGGAACGACTCCCGAACGGCACGGCTGGAAGTGATGTGAGTACCGACTGGGCCTCTCCCGTCTCCAGACATGTCTTCCACATGACCACACTTGACCCATGGCTGGCTGCCCACATGCTGTCGCACGCCCTCAGCCTGAGGCCAGCACACCCCACCATTCAACTATGTGTGATGGCAAGATCTTTTGTGTGTGTGTGTGTGTGTGCATATGTGTGTGGCACGTGTGTGTGCATGTGTATGCACGCACACATGTGTGCACGTGTGTGCATGTGTGTGTGCATATGTGTGTGCATGCGCATGTGTGCACGTGTGTGTGCCTGTGTGTGCCTGTGTGTGTGCACCTGTGTGTGTGCACGTGTGCGCGCGCGCGCGTGTGTGTGTGTGTGTGTGTGTGTGTGCACATGTGTGTGTGCCTGTGTATGTGTGTGTGTGTGTGTGTGTGTGTGTGCATGTGTGTGTTTGGAGAGATGCATGCACATATGTTAGGGATAGGCCAGAGGTCAACCTCAGATGTCATCTCTCAGGAGCTATACACCTTGTTTGTTTGAGACAGGGTCTCTTATTTTTACCTGGCACCTTCTGATACGGCTGTTCTGGCTGTCCAGAGAGCCCCAGAAGTCTGCCTGCCTCTACTTCCCCAATATCGCAATTACAAGCATGTGCCACAACATGTAACATTGTTTCTTTGGTTTTGAGGGTGAAATTCATGTCTTCATGGTTCCAAGACAAGCACTTTACCAACTGAGCTATGGCCTCAGCCCTTCCTTCCTGTCTTCCTTCCTTCCCTCCCTCCTTCCTTCCTTCCTTCCTTTCTCCCTTCCTTCCTTCCTTCCTTCCTTCCTTCCTTCCTTCCTGTCTTCCTTCATATCCCCACCCTGCCTTCACCTCTCCCTACACCCCATGGCCCCATTCTTTATGTGGCTTCAAAATCAGAATGTTTTGTTCTTATCTAGATAGTGTACTCATAGGTCACCGTGCCCATGAATCCTTCATATCCCTGCACAGACACCTGTCATGAATGCTGTCTACCTCATTGCCATTATGTGGGGATGAGTGGTGACAATGTCAGGTCACCCTATCCAAAAGTTTAGAGCCAAGCTGCCAGCTAGGCCTCCGAATGAAGTCAGCCCCAGATGACACCTCCCATTAAGTCTTTCACGGTCCCTAAGATAGCTGTCCCGTTGCTTCTGATCTAGACCTCTCTGTGCGTCCTGGACTCGCGTGTGAGCCATTGATAGCCCCAGTGCCCCTCTATTTCCTTGGGCCCCCTCTCTGCTCACAGATCAGGAAGTCGAAAGGCCTGCTGCTGGCAGTGCCCACTTTTTCAACATGTATGTATGTATCTATCTATCTACTTTATAAAAATGTGCCCTCCCAGAGGATCCCTGGGCACAGGGACAGAAAACACAACTTGCAAAGGGAGAATCGAAGCCTCATGGTTGCTAAGACAGGATCTGGTGTGATGCCCATCTGGCCACCCACCCCATCCACTGCAGGGCATGCTGGGCCCTCAGAAGGCAACCATGAGAGGCTTCTCCTTCAGCTCTGCCCACCTTGATGCAGGACGGATTCTGAACAGAAAGCATCCCCTAAAAATAGCATCAGAACGCTTTGCATCCAACCGAGTCTCATTTGTCTTTGAATCCCCAGTGTCTGCAGAAGGGATTAAGAAGGAAGAGAAAACCTGCAGAGAGCCAAGCCAGGCCTTCTGCATGTCCCATGCACTCAAGAATGAGCAAATAGGAGCTCTCCAAATCGGAGGAATTTAAAAGGTCGATGACCCTGCTGGAGAGACGGGTCAGCAGCGAAAAGCACTGGCAGCTCTTGCAGAGGGCTGGAGTTCAGATCTTAGCCCCCACATTGGGGATCTCAGGACTGCCTGTGACTCCAGCTCCAGGGGATCTGACACCCTCTTCTGACCTCTGCCAGCACCCACACACTTAAGGCGCAGACACACCTACATAAAAGATACAAAAGATACGAGTTTAATGATAGGGCTGGGATGTGGCTCCATGGGAACCCTTGGTATGCATGCATACACACACTGAGTTTGGATGGGAAACAGTGGATACCCATAATCCCAGCCCCAGGCAGGATCACTGAGGCTGGCTGATCAGGCAGTTTATCAGAATTGGTTAGCATAGGCTAAGTAATAGATGCTGTCTCTAATAATGAGGTAGAGAACAATGGAGGGAGATTCCTGATGTCAGCCTCTAACGTTCATATGTGAGCACATGAGTACACACTACACCACACACATACACACACAACACACACATACCACACACACAACACACACACAACACATACACACACAACACACACATGCCATACACATACACACATCACACACACCACACATACACACGCCACATACACATACCATACAACACACAACACATAACACTTATACACACCACACACATACCACACACATACCACACCACACATACACACACACCGTGAACACACATCACACACACCACACATAACACACATATACACACACAACATACACATAACACACACACCACACACATACCACAAACATACATACCACATAACACACAGACACACACCACATACCACACATACCACACACACATACCACACCACACACACATATACCACAAACATATATACCACATAACACAGACACACACCACATAACACACATAAACACATACCACACACCACACACACCACACATACCACAAACACACATACCACATAACATACACACACCACATAACACACATACACACATACCATACCACATACACCACATAACACATATACACACACCACACACATACCACACACCTACCACACCACACATATACACACAACACACCATAAACACACATCACATACCACACACCACACAGACACGCACACACACACACACACACACACACAGGCGCGCGCGTGGGGGGGGGGACTTAATGATGTGTAGCACCCAGTCCAGAAAGCTCTAGTATACATTATGAAGCTGAAACAGCCCCATTCTACCTCCTGTTTGCCCCTCCCCAGTGTGACTCCGATTCTTCTTAGACGTCTCTGAGGAGCAAAGTCACCCTCATTAGCCAGGATGAAACTGGAGCCCAGTTTAGACCTTAAGAGCAGCCTTGGGGCCTATTTGCCTTTGGGCATCCAGGGTCTCCTTGACCCTTCCTGTCAGCCTTGGAGCCCTGAGACCCCTGAGCCCTCTCGGTCCTGCCCTGTCCTCCGTGGTGTGGTGTGTATCCCTCCTGGTGTTGGCCATGGGCTCCTGCCTACATGCCATCTAGCATTCGGCCCCAGGATGGTTTCCTGCCACTCAGCCACAGGGCACCCACATTTGTCCTGGCCCGTCCTCCTCCCAGCATCAGCCACACTTAGAGAAGGCCACCATCCAAACCCTTCCCTCCCAGAAGTCCCTCCGCATAAATGTTTGCATTCTGGGAGCCAGACATCCTAGCAGGGACCCAGCAGCACACACGGAGTGGTTGTTGGCTGAAGGCGTGTCGGGATATGTTGGGAGTACATGTTGTAGGCCGTTGGTTGGCCTCTGCCCCTCTCTCGCCTTCAGCGTATGTCATAGGGATAAACATTCAGGAGCCTGCTGTCTATCCAGAGCCCAGCTCCGCTGCCCCCTGCCCCCTTCAGCTCCAGAGTTTTTTTTTTAAATCACTTTGATGATGTTGGAGAACTTGGCCAGTGAATTCGCATAATTCTCCATGCTATTCACATTTTTTTAAAAACTACCTTGGAGAACTCTTAGATCATCCAGTCTGGGTATCAAATAAATAAGCGTTAGCAGTTCATAAAGGCTCCGTCAGCATCATCCCAATTGCATACTTTCAATACAGCACATTCTTTTTATTCTGCGCCGTTTTTTATGTTCTGCTGATTTACATATCTTCCCCACTATTTACTTATTTGATTTCGTCTAAGTAAAATACATTTTTCAGCAAATGTTGCTGTATGTATAAAATAATAGGCTTTCTGCGATGGTGAAACACCTCATTGCTAAAGATAGAAATATTTGCAGATCTGTGATTCAAACCAATTTGGGTGCCACAGGCTTCGGAGCTGATTCAGAAGGCTGTAGGCCCCTGGGAGTTGCGGGTGTAATAAACACAGCGCTCTTCCAAGTCGGGATGAATGGGGGAGTGCGACATCATTACATCTGGAGAGCTCTTGGGACCGGGGAGATGGCTCAATCAGCAAGATGCTTGCCAGGCAGGTATGTGGGCCTCATATAGACGTCCAGTGCCTTTATGAGATGCTGGGTGTGATAGCATGTGCCTGTAATCCCCAAGCTGGGGAGGCAGAGACAGGCCAATCCCTAGAGCTTACAGGGCAGCCAGTCTAGCTGAACTGTTAAGCTGCAGGTTCAGTCTCTGTTCAGACTCTGTCTCAGAAAATGAGATGAGCAGAGACAGTGAGATGACGCAGTGGGTAAAAGGAGCCTGCCATGCAAGTCTTGTGACCAGAGTTCGATCCCCAGATCTGACAGAAAGATGGGAGGAAACAGTTCACTTTGTACAAGCTGTTCTGTGGTCTTCACACGTTACATGTGTGCTTGCACACAAACCATACACAGACACACACACACACACACACACACACACACACACACATCACAAAGACAAGCCACTCACGCATATACAAAGATCTGGGGACACGGCAGCACCTGCGATGGCCAGAGTGATGATGATAGTCACAGCTCAGAAATGGAGGGCATCGCATGCTTCTCAGAGAATCTTCCAGTCCAGCGCTGTCACAGTTCCATGATTACTCAGATAGCAAATAAACAAATAAGGAAGAAAAAAAATGAATATTGCCAAAGGGATTGAGAGGTACTTAGGCCTAAACAGCGTCCTTCAAAAGCCTGAGAGAGCCCGAGTCCCCCCTTTCCCTCCACTCCAGTTAAAAGCCACTCTGTTAAATATAGGAATTAGGGCTGGGAGATGGTTCAGTTGATGAAATCCTCACCCAGCAAGCACAAGGACAGTTCGATCCCTAAAACCCACATTAAAGAAGAAAAAGGGAGGGTCCCTGGAGCTTACAGCCCAGCCAGTGTAGACATCTCCTGGTCTGAGAAAGACCCCATAATACAAGTAAAAACACCAACAGCTCCGGAAGTGCAGTGTGTGAAATGTTGACCTCTGCCCTTCATACACAGGTACATATACACGCACACACACATGTACACATACATAGATATGCACTTACACACATTATATTTATATATTGAGCATTTAAAGTGAGCTTTTCAAAATTCCAGTGGGCTGCCCCCACGCTCCCTTGCTCCGTGGTTGATCAGCTCCAGCAGGAGCTGGCCGAGCGATGCTACCCACGTCACCGGTAGGAACAAGGCTGTTGATTACAGCAGAACCGTCACGAGCCAGGCTGACCACAGGTCTGCCCCACCTTCCCGAGGGACTTGGAGCAGGTTGCCTTGCTCCTCTACCTCAGCTGGCTCGGCTTACAGACCAGACATGGTGGCACTGACCTCACAGGGCTGTCGTGGAATGGAATCAGCCACCGTTTCATCAGTTCAGGGTTGAGCCCAGGAGAAGAGAGACTCTCAGGAAAATAAAGCTCCTGGTTTTCCCCCTCCACCACAGAAAGAGCAATGTTGCCTCCTGTGTTGTGGGTCTCTTTGTCTTGAAGCTGAATGCTTCCATCTTGAGACTGTGTGTTACTTTTGACCATGGCCTCATGACCATGTGACATGACTCCTGCCACTGAGTCCCCTCAGTGCCTACCTCACCCAAGTATGTAGTAGGTGCCCAATAAATGTCTAAGCATGCCTCACGCCACTTACTAAGTTAAAACAGGAGGGTGTGTTTGCATCATTCAAGACAAGCAATGTGTGCAGGCTCTGACTTATCCCCTCTCTAGAGTTCCAGATGGTTCTGTGACGTGTCCTATACATAAGCAGCAGAGATCTTCATCAGTAAACATTGTCACCTCGAAGGCTAGAGTTATAGCTCAGCTGGTAGCATGCTTGCCTAGAACACACGAGGCCCGAGGATCAGTCTCCAGCATGGGATAAAGCCAGGCTTAGTGATACACACTTGTAATGCTAACATTAGGAAGGTTGAGACAGTAGGATCCAAGGCTGGGCTGGAGCTCAGTAGAGTGCCTGCCTGGCATGCACAAAGCCTTGGGTTCGGTTCCCAGCACAGAACAAAACTGGCTGTGGAGGTGTGAGTGTGCAACCTAAGCTTTTGTGGGGGAAGAGGCAAGAGGATTAGAAGGGCACAGTGCTGAGTTCGAGGCCAGCCTGATCTACAGAGTGAGTTCCAGGACAGCCAGGGTTACACGGAGAAACCCTGTCTCAAAAAAAGCAAAAAAAAAGGGGGGGGCACAGTGACTCAGCCACATAGTGAGTTCAAGGCCAGCCTGGGATACTTGAGATTGTCTCAGAAGGAGTGATTCAGTGAATGAAGGGCTGTGCCCCCCACAAGAGCTGCCTGGGCATGGCGGCCTACCTGTAGTTTTAGCTCCCTGAAAATGGAGGTAGGGGATGCCTGGAGCAAACTAGAGAGCTAGATAAGCCAAATCAGGGTGCTCCAAGTTCAGAGAGAGCCCGCCTCAGTGAATCATGTGACGGGTGGTCAAGGAAGACACCTGAAGACACCTCAGCCTCCACCCTCACATGCACACATCTGCACACACGTGCAAGCCTGCACATGTACACACAGACACCGGACAAAGTCCAAGGTCATCCTTGGCCACATAGCAAGTTCAAAGCCAGTCTGGGACCCCTGAGACCCTGTCTCAAAAACAACACGGCAAACAAAAGCACTGTCATTTTGAGTTTTGGTCCTGTCTTTCCTTCTAGTTTACTGGTGCTACAGTGGCAGGATCACAGTCCTGGGGTGACCCTATGTCCCCCCCAAAGCATCTTGCCCTATTGAACATGCCAGAAAAACCAGGTTCCTAAGGCATTATAGAGTGATTAATTGTTCATTTAAAGACCCAATTAGCATCACCTGGCTCCTCCTGCAGTCAGAATCTGATTCTTGGGAGCCCGAAGAACAGAGAAAATCTAATTTACTGAGCTGACTGGAAGGCTCAGACCCCGAGGCATCGGGAGAAGATTCTTTCAATAAACTACTTCTGACAAAGACATAATAAGGAGCGAACAGTCTGACGCCATCCCCCACGCTATCAGGCCCCGAGTCTTCCTCCTCAGAGCAAAGTGGAAGAAGATGGGTTTGACCAAGTCACGGTTTGCGCATCAAAGGGGCAAAGCTCTCCTGATGGAGAAAGACTGACCTGCTCCTCTTTCTCGGGAGCAATTCTCCGTGGGCCACAATTTTACCAATTGTTCAAAACTGTTCCTCCCTCGCCAACACCGCCCTGCCAGTCTCTCCTGCCCTGTGCGAGCTCCAGTTACTGTGGCCGTTGTTAATGCCCAGTAATACTGTGGTGTAAGTGACTTGGTGCCAATTTCTCCGTTCCATCTCCATCGCTCCTTTTCTCTTTGACTTGTCCCCATTGGGCATTGTCAGGTCCAAAAGAAACTCAGGACAAAAGTCTTTAACTGTGCGTGCCTATTAGCATACCAAAGCACAGGGTGACCCAAGTTCCCAAGGCTCCACCCCACCCCTACCCTGAACTTCCCCAGTGCCTGGGCTTCCTTCTGATATGTTTTTGTAAAACTCAGTATGGTGCAGCGAGAGGGGGTGCCTTAGCGGCCCGTGCTGAGGTACCCCCACCCCTCACCCCATCCCCTAACCTCCACCAGGTACCAATCATACAATAAATAGGTCAAGAATAAAATGAAGTTTATTTGGGAGCATGGGAAGGAGGGTTGAGAAGTGAAAGAGACTGGGCAGAGAAAGACAGAGAGGAGAGAAAGAAAGAAGGGAACACACAGAGAGGGGGTGTAGGGGAAGGCAAGAGAGCGGGGAGAGGGGGAGGGGTCAGAGGGGGGGTCAGAGAGAGAGAGAAGGCTGAGAGAGCACAGAGAGGCCAGTCTTTTTGTAGTTAGCCAGACTCCTACCTGGGTCCATAACTGTTGGGCGGAGCCGAGAAGGAATGCTAACAAGCCAACCCCTTCCTCCAGCCTCTGATACCGATATGACTGCCATTTAGGCCACGTACTCTACACACACACCCTCTCTTGTCCCTCTCTCCTGGTCTCCTCTTCCTCTCTCAATCCCCAACCCTTCCTCTCACTTCGGTCCACGACTGTCTCCCCCTGCTCTGGACAATCCCATATGCCTAGGGCTATATTTCCCTCATATTTACCATAAAACCTTCCCCTCATGTCCTCACTTTACACGGTCATAGCCATCTGAGAACCTCCTAAAACAGCATTTGCCCTCCTCCTAAAGCTGGCAGTGACATGCTGGGGTATAGTCTACTCCTATTGGATAAGATTTTCTGGGATGGGTTCAGAGTGCACGAAAGCCGTAATTATCCTTTACTGACCTGTTGTTGCTCAAGGGTTCTCCCATGACAGCCACATTGAAGTTAAAGAGAAAGCCTCGTGCTGGGGATGTCTCAGTAGTTAGACCACTCACGGTACACACGTGAGAACCTGAGTTCAGAGTCCCAGCACCCCTGGGAAGAGCCCCCTGTGGTGGGAGGCAGAGACAGGCGGACCCGCTGGCCAGCCAGTCTAACGGAATCAGTGAAGTCCAGGTTCAGTAAAGAGCCTGTCTCAAGGCAGAGGCTGACTGGGAAAGGCATCTATCTGAAAGTGACCTTTGGCATCGGCATGCACATGACTATGACGGAACACACACATACATACAAGCATGTACACACACACACATAATACATGTGAGAAAAAAAAACCAGCCCCATGTGAGCTCCTAGGGTCTTACTGCATGTCCACAGGGCCAGCCTGGGCAAAGGCTGCCTCTGAGGTTTGGTCTGTGTGTGTGTATTCATCTGCTGTCGGGAACCGCTCGGTGTCCACCCAGTGACCTGGAGCACCGGCCACTCCTGCCGCTTTCCAAGTTCATGTTTGTTGTGTCAAACCAATGTCTATGCAGTAGAATTCAGACACTAATTAATTGGAATTAGCGCAGACCTCACAAGTCAAGGGCATACACTCCAGAACAGCTCCAAGCTTCAGGCAGCAGCTGGGAGCGCTCGGGGCTTCCATACCGCCTCCCAAGCTAACCAGCTGGGGCTCCCCGTGTCCTCAGCTGCAGTCTCTGCGCAGAGCTGTGGCTCTGACGGCAGGTTTTTATAAAGGAGGAAAAAAAATGCATGAGCAGATCAGTAATGAGCTTGAGAGCAGGGAAGCATCTGAATAGGGACATGCATGGGACGGCTGTAGTGTGAGGCTATGTACACACTCTACAGAGGTAGACATGCATGCATATGACCTATGGGGCAAGATGCAGCCAATTCAATTGAGGCGATCAAGGCAATCCCCTATAGACAAGCCCATGGGCTAACCTGGTCTAGACGATCCCTCATTGATAGTTTCTTCCTAGGTGATTCCAAGTTATATCAAGTTAACAGTTAAAACTAATTGCCATAATACTTGACTCAACCTCTAGCCTCCACATGTATGCACAAGCACTTACTCAGACACACACACATACACAAAACAACAAGACAAAATAGAATGTAATAAAAAGTTAGTACACACAGGGCCCCTGTGAAGTTACCTGTGTTGTGATTGTGGAACTGCAAAGATCACAACAAATTATGTTTGAATTGCACCACCAGGGTTGGGTCTGGTCTGTGTTTGTTCTTGGGGGACCACAGAGAGAGGGGGCAACTCATTCTCATTCCGTAACAGCACACCCCAGCTCTCCACAGCACGGGCATCAGGTGACCCACCAGACTGACTTCCCCATTTTCTTGTTCTTTTTCCTTCCTTGCCTCTAGTGAGCTGCCTCACCCACCTCAAAACCTGCTGGCCAGCTTGAGTCCCGCACGCAGTCACTCGGTGACACTATCCTGGGTTCGGCCCTTTGATGGAAACAGCCCAGTCCTTTACTACATTGTGCAAGTATCTGAAAACAGTAAGTAAGCAAACTGTTGACCCCAAACATAAACATAAAATGTGTGTGTCTTTGTGTGTGTGCATGTAAGAGAGTGTGTGTGTCTTTGTGTGTGTGTCTGTGTGTGTGTGTGTGTGTGTGTGTGTGTGTGTGTGTGTGTGTCAGTGTGTCTGTGTGTCTGTGTTATGTGGCTTAGGGTGGTCCTGTGCAAGCTTGGCAGCCAGAGGAGGACATCAGAGGTCCTGCTCTGTCACCCCTAGCTTAGCCCCCTGAGACAGGCTCTCTCACTGAACCTAGAGCTCAGCCGGTGACCAGCACGCCAGAGTGATCCTCCTGTCTCTGCTTGCCAGGGCACAGGGGTTACACAAGTGCCAGAGATCTGAACTCAGGCCCTGTGCTTACACAGCAAGTGTTCTCACTAGCAGGGCCATCTTCCCAGCCCCAGACTTCAGATCTCATGTGTTCTTAATGCCCAGTCCTTCCCACCGACCCACAGCTGACAGGGATACTTGACCATGCTTCACAGGTAGCAAAGCCAGAGCAAGCCAGTGTGTTGGAGAGGAAAGAGACATGTGGCAGAGGGAAAGGGGGCATCCTTAATGGGCTCTTGAGAGGACCTGGACTTGAGACCAGGGCTAACAGGAGTAGCTCAGTCCGTGAGACTGCCTCAGAGGTCCTAGTTGACAGTATTCGCCCTGGGACATAATGGAAAGGGAGTAATGGGGCCTCCTGTAGCTGGCGTCAGAGTGGGCAGTAACAGGCCTTTGCATCTTGGGAGGGTTTTGCAACTTCCTGCCTGCCATTTGTAGATGCCCATGAACAGAGACAGGAACTGAACCTTTAGATCTGCACTTTGTTCAGAGAGCAAGGCCTCTGAGAGGACAGTGGGTTAGCATCCTAAATGTCCGCCTACATCTCGTCGACAGTGACGGATCCTATGGGGGAAGGGGAGGGCAGTCAATCATCTCAGAGCTGTCCATGCCCTCAGGAGGTCAGCAGGTTTCTGAGACCTGCAGAGTCTGTGCACCTGCTGCCAGCCCTGGTCCTCTTCCTTCTGTCCGCATGTCAGGCACACACACAGTGCTTGAATCCAGTTAGTGCCTGCTGTTGTCAACCTTGTATTCCTCCAGGGCACCTGGGCTGGGAGGGGTTAACTCAGAACAGTGTGTGTGTGTGTGTGTGTGTGTGTGTGTGTGCGCGCGCGCGCGCACACACACGCACCCTAGGCTTCTGGTAATCTACATGGGTAGATTCCTTCTTGTGACAGAGCCAGGTGTGCCTTTACGATGCAGGGTAAGAAGGTCTCCATCACTTTTCTCTGATGTAGACGTGGTACTCAGTAGAGCATAGCCCTGGGGCTTTCTCCCTGCTTCCAAGACACTTCCTTAATTGACCCTGGCTTCCCTCCTCCACTACCCTCAAGCCTTTTCTTCCTTGCTCTTCCCTGACCCCCTAGTGACTCTGTCAGCTCCTAGGTGACACCAGGGATGGGGGTGTCAGCAGTGACGGGCACAGAGATGCAGCTACACACCGTCACCCTCAGCATCCCAAGAAGTCCCCTTTAATCTTTTAGGGACCTCAACTCAAATAAAGCTGGATTCCTGATTTCACCACAGAAAAGATTCAGGATGAGCCAGCAAGAAGTCGAGTCTGCGTTTATTAAAAGACAATTTTAATATAGTTTTTAAGCAGGGGGATTAGGAGAAAGTGAGATACTTGGGAAAAGATGGGTAGGGGCTTCTATCCATCCTACCCTTTTTAATACTCATGCAAAAATCATCTTGGTGTTATTGATGCTGTTACCCTCAAAGTGTCACCAGGGGACCTAGATGAAGTCATCAGGGTCAAAGGGTAGGAAGCCGAGTGGCACCTGACGAAACGGGCAGAGTGAGACACTGGCTGGAGGGTGCAGGACAGTGGGGCATCCTCTCTGTAAAAGTTAGCTGTCTTGTTTAAGATTCCCAGAGAGGAGTGAGACCCCAGGCAAGGCCCACACAGTCAGGCCCCAAGCCTGCTTCATGGCTAGGTTAACATTCTTCTTGGAGATGCCTCTGTGGAAGAGAGCATTGTCTCTGTGTTGGCCACCTTCACAGCAGACACTGTTGCCTGAGTTGGAATTCTTGCCACTCCACTGGCCATGGCTGAAGCGGGACTCCAGTGTGATCGGATCCTCTCTTCCCTGTGTCCTCCTCACTGTCTGTCCTTCCGTCCTTCCTCAGACCCCAGCCCAGAGACTTCCCATCCCTCCCTGGTCGTTGCAACAGACGTAGTTGCTTTCACTAGCATCTTGCCATCATTTCAGTCCTAACATCTGTCCTCTTTTCCCACCCAGCATGTCCTTTACCTGGAGCCCAGTTTCTGTCACTCAGGCCAGCCTTGAAGCAGTCCCCCATACCCTCCACCCACCCCACCCAGCAGCAGCAGTTCTGGCCTTCAGTCCTAGGTTTCTCTGACACTCTTGCCCAGGCCCTGTCAGGAGCCCAGTAAGGACACCTCAGCTGCCCCACCTGCCTCCCCCAGGCCCTGTGTCCATTTTTCCTTCCTTAGCCATTCTCTCTACAAACATCAGTGGCGATTTCCTCCAAATAGCAGTGGGCCTGGTCTCTCTCCATATGAGTCCCACCGGGCTCCTGCAGCATCCAGGATGAAGCCCAAAGGCTCCAGTCCTGAGTAACCTCTGCCTACTGCAAGCCTCCTCTTTCTCACCCTGCTGGGCATGCAATTACAAGGGTTCCACATTGTCCCTCAGCCCCTGCCAAAAGGGCCATGGACCACCTCCATGTTTTATCCTCTACTCAGAATGCTTGCAGGGATAGTGTTGTCCCTCAGCCCCTGCCCCCCTCCCAGGGGCTCTACACAGCACAATGCAACTTTGGGATTATCAGCTAGAGTCTGCCTTAACATCGTTTTTTTCATCAGAGATGGGTTCTAGGTAAGAATTCTACCACTGAGCACACCCCCAGCCTTTCACTGGTGGGGTCTAGGCCAGTGTATTCCAGCCCCTCAGTGGGGTACTATAGGCAGCCACTCTTCCTCTGAGCCAGGCCTCTTCACTACAGGATTCTAAGCATGTGCTCTGCCATAGAGCTATATTTTATATCCACTTTCTGGATCATAAACCCATGCCGCAGCTGCAGAAGCAGGCTGGGACACAGCTCACAGGAGGTCCTGGAGTCAAGCCTTCCTCCCTCCTTGACCTCTGACCTCGCTTCCTTCCATAGAGGAGGAAATTCTGGGACTGGGCTATATGATAACGGTGTTTCCATTTAACCCCCAGATAGAGAGGGAAGAGACAGCGTTATTTATTAAAATAACTTTCAGAAGACAAGGTTTTCCTGGGGATGTCATGGCTGCGTGGCCTTTGACGATAATATGTGCGGAGAGACTGTGACAGGAGCAGAGCTCTTGTCATCTGAAGTTGACAGATATCCACCATAAGAACAGCTTCCGGCAGGCATCCATCTCCTGGAGACAAAGAGCCGTGTTCTGCTCTCTTTTGTGTCCCTGTCCCCGTAGTTTAGTAGCTACTCTGCAAATGAGATAGCATGAATCTGGCAGAGCCACTGGGAGAGGCTGCCGCATGACACTATTCCCTGGGGAGATGGGAACAAACAC
Source organism: Apodemus agrarius (assembly GCA_964023405.1). NCBI lineage: Eukaryota > Metazoa > Chordata > Mammalia > Rodentia > Muridae > Apodemus > Apodemus agrarius. The sequence goes on from OZ030028.1 coordinate 35,313,685, forward strand.
CCACTCACCCAAATAGGGAACCAGCAGCAGACCACAATGACAATACTACCAAGATACAGTGAGTGCTTGGGGTCACCCACAGGGTGACTTACAGGAACAGGTACCAATCAAAGGCAACTGTGTATCATCAAAACCCACCTGCCATGACTGACAGGTGACAGTTCAAGAAAGCTGGAACCCTGAAGCTCTCTGCACAACTTCCAGGCAGCTCAAAGGGTCAGAGAGTCCCGTCCCCTAAGCCATCTTTATTGCTCATGTAGCTTTGGGGGAGTAGGGGCCATGTGCGTCTGGTAAGTTTCAGGAACTTCCTGAGACTTCCCATTTGTTTACTTCCTTAGTCCTAAGGCGCCTCCCCCTAGCATGAGATGGTTAAGTTTGGAGGAGAATGCTATACAACACGATACTCGGGGCAGTCTCCCACCAGTAAACTGTTCCACCTTCTCTTCTTGACACCAGAACAGGCACTGATGAAAAATACCACACAAGCCATTTCCCAACTGACAGCAAGACTTATTTTTCCAGTCAGGCATACTGCCTAAATCAGAAGCAAACTTTTTTATGTAACCATCCATCCATCCACGTTGATTGACATCTGCTCCTCACCAGGCAGTCTGAGGTGTGCTGGAACACAGACAGCCTCAACTTCAGACAAGGACGTGGTTAGACACATCAGCACTCAAGGCTCAGTCAGTAAAGAACCTGATTTGCAAACCTGAAGACCTGAGTTTGGCCCTGCAGAACTGACAATAGCAATCTGAGAGTGGTGGCACACTTTGGTCATCTTGGGCCTGGAGACGTGGAGAGCAGTGGATCCCTGGTGCTCACTGGTCAGCTAGTGCAGCCGAACCAGTGAGTCCAGGACTCACTGAGAAACCCTGTCTGGAAAACCAGTGAGGACAACCAAGAAATGGTGCCTGATACTGACCTCTGGCCTCCACGTACACATGTACACACATGCACCTGCATACATATGTACACACATAACACATACATATGTAAATTTACAAATTTAGTGTGTGTATACGTGTATGTATGTATATACATGTGTACATACACATACACATATTTTAGGGTCTTTTGCTACTTTCTGTTTCTTGTGTGTTGAGGTTCTGCACTAAACCCAGTATCTTGCACATGCTAGACAGGCTCCCTATCACCCAGCCACCCTGCCTGCCCCCATCTGTCATTACACTTGACCAGTGGTCAACAAGAGCACACAATCGTCAATTTGGCAGGTGTTTCTCAGGTTTGCTAAGAATGTCCCAACGACTGGCACTGACTGGCCCCTCACTGACCAGTTGACCCTCTCATCTGGACCCAGCTTGGGACCAAGCACTGAAAGAGCAGGGGAGTTGCTGCACGCCCGTCCCCGACTTCAAACCCGTAAGGTAAATCTATGGCCTCGATGGAAGCAGCATGTGTGGTTACCAGTCGCTTGGTCATATGCCTTCTTATCGGAGGATCGCCTCAGTCGCCTGGACCTGTGATGAGCTTTTCATTTTTATTAGGAACGAGTGCCGTTAAGAAGCAGCTGAACATGCAGGCTAATTACAGGCAGAGAGAAGCGCTTAGCAGCAGGCACACTGAAATGGAGATTGTATTTGGCCCACACTCAGCACCGAGAAGTGGACAGTGCTAAATAACCCCGGCTACCCACCCAACAGGCCAGCTACTTGGGAGAGCGTCTGCTGCCAACTCTAGCAGCCTAGCAGGCTGACAGGGCTGCTGTTCTCCTGAATGCCCTGGATCCTGCAGGAGCCAGACAGGTGCAGCTCAGTGGCTGAGGCAGGGGCCTCCTTAATGCTTGATTTCACCATGACTCCTACCATTACAGAAACGCTTTCTCTGAGGTTTATAGACAGCCATGGAAGAGCGTGGTTCCATGTACTTAACTAGAGTCGAAACTGCGTGGAGAATGTCTGGCCCCTGTAGTCATATTTGGTTCCTCTTGTCATGAAGTTTGATGGTTCTCTTGTCACGGGTGCCTCTCGGTAAGCTAGAGGCACAGACAGAGCTGGCACCGTCATAAGACTGATTCAGGGTACCCACCTGCTGAACTGGGGTAGGCAGGTCTGGGGATACAAGCAGAGAAGGCTTCTCCATAGAGCTGAGTTACCCCAGACCTTCGAATAGCACGAGAATTTGGTTGTAAAATGAAAAGCAGTTTTCTCACTCTCTAAAATCTGTACCGACTGTGGCCAAGAGCGATGTGTCTGTGGGGTCAGGGTTGTTAAGGAGAGCTGTTGGGAAAAGAACTGGAACAGCTCTGAAGTGGACCAAAGATGCAAATGAACGCGGGTCTCGCCAGGCACCTCCTCGGGCTCGATTTCACGGAGGCTTCTCTTTGGGCTGTCTTACAACTCTAAATTCTATAAAGTTGCTGCCATTCAAATAATTCCGGTCTGTAAAAATACAGATGGATTCAAATAGGTTTTATGCCATAGAAGGTGAGGCCGTACCTGCTTGTAGCTCTGTAGATATTGATCGGTTTTGCATCTGTTTTGTCAATTCATTTTTTAGCATTATTGATGGAAGTACGTGTGTGGTTTGTTTCCCTCCTGACACAGTTGGAACATCTTATTGGAATCAGTGAACTAATTAGAACTGTGGTACAGGGATAGGGAGACCAATCAGGTTCAGGGAGAGGCCCTGTCTCAAAAGTGTGCACGCATGCATGTACACACACACACACACACACACACACATGTTCACACACACACACACACATACAGGCATGCATGTGCACACACACACAGCAGGCACTAGGTTCATTCTGTGTTTGTAAAAGAGCCATGATGCTCCTTTTTATAAATTTATCACTACACTGAACTTAAATGAACATTTGGCAATATTAAAAATGCACATTCTCAATGAAACACCACAAGTTTCCATAGAAACCCTGATATTTCGGAGAGGTGATTCTCGTTCCTAAACCGAGACCCTGCCTGTTTTCCATGGGCTGGGCCAAGACATCCTCCTGATGAACAAGAGTTGCAGTAGCCTTTTACCAGTCAGTAAGAAAAATCAAGTAATTTTCTCATGATAGTTTTTTAAGCTTAGTGCCTACTACTGCTACCTCCTGGTATCCATGCCGTATATATATTAAAAAGGCATAAATACCTTATGATACGAGTTCTTAGGTTTTGCTTTTAGTAATAGTGAGTGTTCATAACTGCAGTTTTGTCTTTCTAAAGTTTAAAAATATCTTTGTACTTTAATTACAGATTTATATATGCTCATAGCCAAGTATGGTAGTGCACACTTGTAACTCCCACACTGAGAGAGTTAAGGTCTGAGGATTGTAAGTTTGAGGCCAGTCTGGGCCATCTACAAAGTGATACCCTGTCCCAAAAGAAAAAAAAATAGACTAGAAAATAGTCACTCAAGTCCTTCAGTCCGTGCCTGGGTCCCTCTTGCCTCCATCCTCCATCACGGGACTGCTGTGTCCATCATTCATTCCCTTTCTGCCTCTAGGTCTCCCTCACTCCGGGCCCCCTCTGCTCTGCTCGTCACCTCAACTTCCCAACCCTCCCTCCCTGTTCTCCACTGGAGCCACACCCTGCCACTCCCAGCCACTCTCCTGCCACTCCTCCATTACTCCCCGCCACACCCCTGCCACACCCCGCCACACCCCTGCCACACCCTGCCGTCCTCGGCCTCCTCCTTGATTGCTCCTTCCATCCTGGAGTCATCCCGAACTCTTCGCTCCTGTGGCCCCACCCCTGCCTCTTTCTTCACCCGTGTATATGTTGGGGCAAGGGTGTGCCTACAGATGTCCATTCACGTATGTGCACACGTGTGTGGAGATCAGAGGACAACTCAGGTGTCATTCCTCAGTTGTCATCTACTTTGTTTCTTGAACACAAGGTTCTCACTGTCACAGAACACTGTCACAGAACACTGTCACTGTGCAGTCAGGCTACAGTGGCTGGCCAGTGTGCCCCGCGGGGTTCATCTGCCTTCATTTCCCCAGCGCTGGGATGACACAGACAGACTACTACAGCCGGCTTGTTAGGAGGTCCTGGGAATTGAACTCAGGTCCTCCTGCTTGCTTAGCAAGCCCATTACAGGCCGAGCCATCCCTCCCCTGCTCCTCCTCTTATTTCGCTACGGCTCTACTTGCCCTGACAGACTCACTCTTCTCCCCTGCTGCTTATGTGTTGGTCCCTGAAGCCTCAGGAACACAGCCTCCTCATCCAGCTGCTTGCCCAATGACCCCGTGTGTCTCTGCTATTCTCCTTCCCCACAGTGACTCTCCGATGTGTCTCTAACTGAAACCTCCCCAGCCCCAATCTGGAGTCCAGCTGTCTACCGGGAGGCTGTGCCTGGACAGCCTCCATGCTCAGACAAGTCCTCCTGTCTATTGTAGTACTTTGCCCCAGAACACTGCTTCCTCTTAGCTAGACATGTGAAGCTATTCGGGGTTCCTGCCACGTTCCCCTCCCCCACAGTCTACTCCCCTTCTCCCTCTCCACAACTGCTGATGGAGTATGGCTGCCACTCTGTCCCCTTGCCCTGTGTGCCTCCCTCAAGGCCATTCCTCTTTGAGTCACTGGGAGCAGCTCCAGAGCAATGCCTAAAGGGAGCTTGGCTTGACTAAGATGGAGGGTAGGACGTGTTATGTCCATTTCCGCCTATAGGGGGCGCTATTATTGGCGCCGAACCGTGCATAGGGCCCAACCAAGGGAATTCCTCCTCCGGAAACCCCTTTAAGGGGGCGGCTGTAAAGGCTCCAGGGAGCCCTGTGCAGCAAGGCTGGGAGCCTGCTTCATAATCTAGGCTACATTATTATAATGTAACCCAGAGGTTACATTATTTCCAGCCACTGGCCCGTCTTCTTATCATCTTGCTATCCTAAGTCCGTCCTCTGTAGAACTCGTCGCTTGAGGAATAGATCCTAGGCTGATTAGCATGGGAGACAGCACCATTCATCATCCGGCCACCGCCTGCCTCTCCGTATTTGTCTCCAGCCACTTACTGGTTCGCTTTTTTTGTGCTTCGGCAGCAAGCATTGCTTGTATTCCCCTGAGCATATCTGAGAGTTATATCTTCCCCCAACCCCCCACCCCCCAATTCCTGACATTCTGTGATCCACTTCTACTTATCAAGTCCTGTCAACTGTGCCCAGAAAGTGTCAGAGCACTTTGTCTCCCTCCTATGTCTTTCCAGAGGGCCTAGGTTGTGTTATTCCCACCCTCTCCTCTAGGAGGCGCAGCCACAGGCCGTCTCTGGCATGGTAAACACCCGCGCCTCTGTGTGCTCTCCGTGGTGCTGAACCACGCAATGACCAATGCCTGTCCTTAGGGTAACCCCAAAGGCAGGAAACAACTTCAGTAACACCACATGGCAATTGGTTGTACTAGTCCCATCTTTCAGGTTTGCAGAGACGCTCTCCCATTTTTTTCAGCAGACTCGTGGTTGTAACCCATGTCTTCTGAGAGCTGCGTGCGTGGACATATTTTTGATCCCCAGCACAGCTGGACCTATTTTTTTCCAAGTTGCTTGATTTTTTTCCCCCACCTTTCCTGCTCTGATCTGTCAGTTTTCTTTCCCCCATCTTTCTAACCAGGATTTGGAATTGCTTCCTTCTGTCACTCGTGACAAGTCTTTTTGCTTTGGTTTAGTTTGGTTTGGTCTTTTTCCACTTAATTGTTGTAGATTTTATTTATTTATACTGTAGTAAGGTTTCATGTATCCCAGCCTGCTCTCAAATTTACTGTGTAGCCAAGGCTGAGTTTGGAATTCCGATCCTCCTGCCTCCACCTCCCACGGGCTGAGGCGGTAGCCATTTGCCAATATGCCCGGTTCGTGAAGTACCGGGGACTGAGCCCAGAGCTCAGCGCAGGCCCCCTACCAGCTGAACTGCAGCCAGCCCAGCACTGTGGGTTGCTTTCGACAAAGAAGTGTTTGATTCTTATGTAGTTTAGTCTGCTGGTATTTCTCTTATGTTTTCTTCCTATCGCTTTGGTGTTTGGATATTTTAACATTATCAGGTATAATAAAATAAATTTCATAGATTTGTCCCTTTACTTTAAGCAGTTAATTTTCCACATACATAACTTTTTAATTCAGCTGGAATATAGGCCTACCATACAACCTTTTTCTGGATTTCATTTTACCCGAATAATTTATCGAACGATCACTTATTTATAATGTTAATTTTCACTTGCTAAACGTTCCTGCTTTTAAGAAAAGAACACCTGAGATCTGACATGGGGACCCATACCCTTGATTTCGGCACTGTAAAAGGGAAGCAGAGGCAAGAGACTGTCTTTGAGTTGGAGACCAGCCTGGTCTGCATAGCAAGTTCTAGGACAGCCAGAGCTACACAGTGAGACACTGTCTCAAATAAAAAAATAAAAAAAATAAAAAATAAAAAAAAAAAAAGGTCTGGGATGTGTTTGGACCTAGTGGGTCATCATCAGGTGTTTTTGGTCTTGTGTTTTTTTAGGGGGTGGTTGGTTTTGTTTGTTTTTCTACTGGTAGTTCTTATAACACTTTAAATTCAGTGACTCCCCTCATCCTCCCAGATTTTACTATTTCTCATCATGAGAAAATAGAACTATTTTGTGAAATTACAAAAAACAGACAAAACAAAAAAAACAGCTCCACCAAGGAGCATCTGTGCTTTGATCGGGCCTCATAATGTAGTCAACAGTGGCCTCCGACTTGCTGCGATCCTCCTGCCTCCACCTCCCAAGAGCTTGGGTCACAGATGTACGTGACGATGCCTGGTTTTCATTGCGGTTTTAAGGCAGGAGTTAAAGCCATGTTGAGTTATGTGAGGACAGACTTCTTGGCTGTTCCATCTGCCCATTCAGAGGGCCCCACACTTATGCATTCACTCTCCAGATGGCTGTCCAAACACTTGGTGTCGGCAGCCAGGAGCATTCTGCTCTTGCCATCAAGGTTGTCACCCTAAGGCAGAGCTTCTCGGCCTGTGGGTCAAGCCACCCTTCCACGGGGGGTCTCACAGCAGATGTCCTGCATGTCGGAAATTTACATTACAGTTTGGGACAGTAGCACAATTACACTTAGAAAGTAGCAACAAAAATAATTTTATGGTTAGGGGTCACTACAACTTGAAGAACTGTATTAAAAGGTCATAGCATTAGGAAGGTTGAACCAGTGTCCTAAAGTGTCAACTCCCTGCTGTGTACCCTGGGCTTCCCCTCCGTCCCCTCCCAGCTCACCACTGCTGGGACGCGTTTGTCAACCCTTTTCCTTTTCCCCACTTCCAATTCCCTTGTTATTCTAATGATCTTTCTGTTGATCCGCTTAGTTTTCAAAGTAAGCAATCATATCTTCTTCCATAATAGAATCCATTGTCTTCTCTTTGTTTTTCCTATCTTGCTGGGCTATCAGAATACTTTTAAATGATAATGAGCCTGGTAGTGCCTCCTGTTGTTTTGTCCCTCCTGATCTCAGTAGAATATCTTCTAGGATTTCGGTGCTTTGTGTAATACGGATTTCTTTTTTGTTATATATTGAGTCATAATTTGTATAGAACAAAACACAGAGTTCTAAGTGAGCTCTGACAAATATATCTATCTATACCTGTAGTCATGCTTTGAACATCTGTGAATCATTTCTATCTTCTAGATCCACTGGGTCGCTGTCCCTGTCCCTTCCCCCTTCGAATTCTTACCTTCACGAGTGAGCTTTGTATTTCACAGACACCCCCTGCCCCCCGTGTGTGTGTGTGTGTGTGTGTGTGTGTGTGTGTGTGTGTGTCTTTATCTTTAGAATTTTAAAACTTATATGGAAGGTTTTCTTATTTCTAAGTGCTTGTCACCGTTCTGTAAGGGCAGCTATGTGAGAAACTCGAACCTCGCATCTCTTCAGCTTTAACTCCCCCTCCCACAAGCCTTCCGGTCCGAAGCCTAGCAGAGCAACTTCAGCTGGGCTGTAAGTGATGCATCCTCTTCCAGCCACTGCTGCTGTCACCTAGACAGAGCCTAAGTTCACTGGGAGACAAAGGACACTCAGGGAACTAAATCACAAACCCAGGGACACAGAACATGGCCTAAGTTGGCATATGAACATTTTACCAAGGAAATGCTTCTGAGAGCCAGTGAGGACCCTCAAAGGAGGGTCTGTCACTCCACGGGAGAGGCCAGAGAAGCCCTCTTGGAAGTGAAACCACATGTGGAGATTTGCAGGACCTGGGTATGTGTGCCACACTCCTAGAAGCTTCTGGATGCAGGAAGTAGTGTGGAGTCCCTGACATGCCTAGCATGTGTATTTGCAAGAGCAGAAATTTCCCCAGCCCAAGAGAAGCCAGTGGCAAGGATTAAATGGAGTCTTTTTTGGGAAAAAGGCATTTTTCTATGTAGTAATGTATATTTTAAGTCCAGGGTAATATATGCTGATTGCAGCTAGAAAAATGTTAGCAGACATACAAAGAAAGACTTGCTTATCTGCCTCCACCACAGCCAACTGTTGCTGGCAGCCTAGTGAATTCCCTTCGACACTGAAAAGAGAGACCTACGAGGAATACCAAGGGACCACAGGATGTCAGGCACATCCCACACAGAGCTGTTGAACAAGCTCTTAGGCAGCAGAACTTGGCAGGAGCAGAGGGAACAGAGTGTGCGGCTCCAGGCTGGAATGCAGAGGGTGGTGTGGACAGTCGCCTGCCCGCCCCTTGGTTGCCGATAGACGTCCCCAGATGGGGGAACCAGGAGCAGCCTGGTCCTTGGGAAGCCAGAGGCAAAGCATCGATGGCCATGATGAGCTACAGCATGTGAGAGTCTGTCCCGGGGTTCTGGCAATGACAGAGGGTGTAGGATATTCTCAAATGCGCAGTGGGCTGCTGTTTTGCACCCAGCCCACCTTTTAGTTGTGTGTTATCGGTCAGTCAGTCAGTCAGGCTGCCTGTCTTTGTCTCTCTCATACTGAAGGCTGACCTCAGATGCCTATGTAGCTGAGGATGACTTTGAATTCCTGATCCTCCTGCCTCTACCTTCTGAATATTGGATTGGCAGGCCTACCCCACTAGTCCAAGTTTATGCATTGCAAGGGTTGGAACCCTGGACTTCATGTTTTCCAAGCAGTTGTTCCACCAACTATCCATCCCCAGACCAGCCCTCCTGTGCTGTGTGTGTGTGTGTGTGTGTGTGTGTGTGTGTGTGTGTATCTGTGCACAGGTTGGGGGGGGAGGGTGCACTCACCCATGCATGTGAGGATAGAGGATAGAGGTTGACAGTGAGTGTCTCGCTCTATTCTTCTCCACCTTGACTTTTGAAACAGGATCTCTCATTGAAATTGCAGGCCACCATTTCAGCTAGACTGGCCAGGCAGTGAGCGAGCCCTGGGTCTCACCTGTCTCTACGCTGCCCCCTCCCAGCGATGAGGTTACAGACAGATATCACTGTGCCCAGTTTTTATAAGGTTGCTGAGAATGTGAACGCAAGGTCTCATACGTGTACAAGGAGCATTTCACCCACCAAGTCATTTCCCAGCACCCCTTAGCTTTCTGAAGTGGAGCTTGGTGTCAGCTTCTGGTCCAAGGCTAGCTTCCAGAGAACACCCTCTGAGGCTCCACACCCCCCTGAGCCCCCTCGCTAGCATCACTGGAGGCCAGGACTCTCCCGACCCAGGGAGAACGTGGAAGCATGGTTTTGTTCTTTTCCCTGATGCCACAGGTGTCTTTTCCTGTACGGCCCCCGCTGCCTCACGCACCGCACGGCGTGAGCTCATCTGCTCTGCTCTGCAAGCCGCTGCTGGCCGTCATCACACAATATGTTAAACATCTTCCTCCACGCTCGCTATTATGTCCTTAAACGCTGATGGGCTTTGTGCTGTTTTGCTTGCCTCGGTGGATGGCAGAGGCTTTGTTCTCCACGCTTCAGAGCGTTCTGGTGTTCTCTTTGAAACTTGTCACACTGGGGTCCTGCTGATAGCCTCTGGAGCTGTTAGGGAGGGCTTCCAGCGGGCCTCGTTTTCCTGTGGGATTTTACATATTGAGCCTCAAACTAATAGAGTGTGCTCTCCTTTTAAAATGCAGCCCAAGGGAAGGCACCCGTCACCGGTATTGATGGCCATTGTGGGTGCCCAGAAATGGACTAGGATGTGGGTGCCAGGGCTCCTGTCCACGTGGTTCTCTCCCTTATGGAGAAGATGGTTGACCCACATCTCCTCCATGGGTCTGCACTTGCCTTATGGAAGGCTCTAAATATCATGACCTGCAGAAGAGCCTAATTTCTTACTGTATGCATATTACATGGCAGCCAAAGGTCAACCTAAGTTGTCTTAGCTCCAAAGCGCACACACTCTCTCTCTCTCCCTCCCTCCCTCCCTCCCTTCCTCCCTCCTTCTTCTTCCCTCTCCATCTTCCTCTTTCCTCTCTTTCCCTCCCTCTTTCTCCTCCCTCTCCTCTCTTCCTCTATCTCTCTTTTTCTCTATTTCCTCTCTCCCCTCCATCTCTCTCTTCTCTCTCCCCCATCCTCTCTTCCTCCATCTCTCTCTTTTTCTCTCTCTCCTCTCTCCCCTTTCTCTTCACCTTCTCTCTCCCCTCCATCTCTCTTCTCTCTCCCCTCTCTTCCTCCATCTCTCTTTTCTCTCTCTCCCCTCCATCTCTCTCTTCTTCACTCTCTCTTCTCTCTACCCTGTCTCCTCCCTCCCCTTCTCTTAGAAAGCGTCCCCCACTGGCCTGTAAACACCCGTGTGAGTCTATACTTGCTGACAGAAAGCTCCGGGACTCTGCCTGTCTCTTTCTCCCCACCATGGCACTGCAGGTGCACACTACCTCCCCTGCTTATTACATAAGTGCCAAGGACCCAGACACACTGCACGCTTGTGCATTTCCTGTTCTTTTTATGGTGGAGAAAATAAGGACTGAGGGATGGAAAAATGGTTCTCTAGGGTAGATCCTGGTTTTGCAGGGTTTGTAAAATTCTTGAGCTCATTTTGACACACATGTATGTGCATACACATATATGCTTACACACATGCATGTACACACATGCATGCACACGTGTACACACACACACACACACACACACACACACACAGCATTCAAAGGGTCTCTGCTAGGACTTGTCCTGGTGTCATTCCTGTTGTTCTGACAGAACACTCTGACCGAAAGCACATGCGTGGAGGAGAGAGTTTATTTGGCTTAGAGTCCATCATTTCAAGGCAAGCAAGGCAGGATCTCACGGCATCACACCCACAGTCAAGAGTGGAGAGAGATAGACGCACCCATGCTGCCTGCGTGCTGCGCCCACTCAGCTGGCTTTCTGTACTCAGATACAGTCCAGGGCCCAGCCCATAAAAGAATGCTGCCCACATCAGGGTGGGTCTTCCCACATCAACTAGCCTGATCTAGAGACTCCCTCAGCGATGTGCACAGAAGCATGTGTCCCAGCTGCATTTATGTCCCATCAGAGTGACAGTCAACACTAACCTCTAGCCAAGGGACATTTGGTGGCCACTTTTGGTGGTGGGTATAGGTCTCATCCTATGCTCCTGCTATACCCCCCCCCACACACACAGCATGTCTCCAGGGCTACAACATGAAGAATGAGCATGCCTGTTTCAGCCGGCGCTCTCAAGCATCCCGTGCTCCAGCTGTATGCATATGCATGTGGACTCGGGCACTTGCATGTGTGCACACCAACATACTCATGTCTGCCCCTCTTCTTTTTTGGTATATGTGTGTGCCTATGTGTTTGTGTGAAGAGATTCCTGTGTACTTGTGTGGCCATGTGTGTAGAGGCCAGAGGTCAGCCTTGGGTGTCCTTCCTCAGGCACCCCTCTGCTCTGTTTTACAGACTATGTGTTCTGTTTTGCCCATAGTCTCTCTCTGGCCTGGGAGTTCACAAAGAAGGCTAGCCTAGCTGGCCAGAAAGTCTCAGCACTCCTCCTCTGTCCACCACATTGCCTGATTTTGTGGGTTCAGGGAATTGAGTTCAGGTGTTCCCGCTTGCAAGGGGAACTCTTTATGCACCAAGCCATCTCCTCACCCCCTTGCTAGAGCCTCTCTTACAAAACACCCGGAATGTCTTAGTGCATACCTTACTCAGGACATAGTAACTGGCCTCCTCTTCCTTCACTTAGACCAACAGTTTGCCAACAAACCCACCTTGGTTTTTTTCTTGTAATAAGCTTGATATTTTAGTTTAGCAGACTTGTCCTGTGTCCCCCGCCTTGAGTCTCTCTATCTGACACCCCCATTGGTGCCGCGTGTGTCCCAGAGCTGAGGAGCCTATGCCGACACATGCCCAGACACCGGTTCCACTGGCCGTCTGCCCCCTGTCCTTGAGCTCCTCCCAGAATCCCTCAAGATGCTCGGCCATCGCACCTCCTTGGGCTTATGTGGCAGGACGGTTTCTCAGCTGTCCCTCGTTTGTGATGACCTTGACAGCTTGGAGGAGCTCTGACGGTTGTAAGAGCTCTGCTCAGGTGGAGTTCGCCTGGTGCTTCTCTTGCGGTTAGCCTGGGTAGGAGAATGCCCTTCTCCTCAGATCACGTCAAGGCTCTCCCTGTCGATTTGACTTAGCACCATCATTGTTAGATATGCCGTGTGTGTGTGTGTGTGTGTGTGTGTGTGTCTGTGTGTGTGTGTCTGTGTGTGTGTGTGTCTGTGTATCTGTGTGTGTGTCTGTGTGTGTGTGTGTATCTCTGTGTATGTGTGTGTGTGTCTGTGTGTGTGTGTGTGTGTGTAGTTTGACTTAGCACCATCGTTGTTAGATACACCATGTGTCTGTGTGTGTGTATGTTTCTCTCTCTGTGTGTGGGTATGTGTATACACACACACACACACACACACACACATGTGCATATGTTCATGCGTGTGAGACCCTGTTCATGTGTATAGACACCAAAGGACAATCATAGATATTGTTCTCAATCCCCACACACCTTGTTCTTTTGAGACAAGATTTTTCCTGGAACCTACAGCCCTGGCTGGCTGGCTGGCCAGTGAACCCAAGTAACTTCCTGTCTTATCTCCCTAGCACTGGGGTTAGAGGTGCGTGCCACCATGCCTGACCCTCAAAAAACAAACAAACAAGAATATGTGGTCCCGGAGGTTGGTCTCAGCCCCTCATGCTTGCCACGCCAGCGCTTTACTGACTGGGTTCTCTCCCCTTGATGAGTCTTTCAAGCTCTGGCAATGTTAGTTCAGCTGTGCCTGGGTTTGGCTCTCAGCTGCACCTGTCTTGAGTGTGCAGCCTGATCCCAAGGAAGTGCAACATCTGTGCTCACATGCAACATCTGCAAAGACAGCCTGTGTATAGTGGGAGGGGTCTCTGATTTATGTGACACCTCTTCTCTGTGACACATCTGGGATCTTTGTGGGCACAGGAGAATGGCTCACATCTTGGCCATCTCAGCAGCTCCTCTAGTTTCCACAGCTGGGCAATAAAGAGATGTGGCTGGGTTCACCAAGGCGTGCTAGCACTCCGTGACAGTAGCAGCTGGGGAGGCACTAGCTTGGCTTCAGTGTCCCCATGTTTCATTGAGGCCAGCTATTCCCTCACCTGGTGAGGAACTGTTAGCGCTTGAGTGTCATGAGCTTCAGAGTGCAGACCCGGGCATCGAGGCAGAGACATTAAAACTAGAAAATAATTTTAATTTATTCTTTAATTATGCCACTGAGCTCAGTATCAGATTTGTTTTGTTTGTGTATGGGGTGTGCATGTGTCCGCAGGTGTGTATATACAGGTGAACATTATAGGTGTGAGTGTACAGATGTGTGTGCAGGTGTGTGTACAGGTGTGCAGGCATGTGTATACAGGTGAGCGTGCACAGGTGTGAGTGTACAGGTGAGCATTACAGGTGTGAGTGTACAGATGTGTGTGCAGGTGTGTGTACAGGTGTGCAGGCATGTGTATACAGGTGAGCATGTACAGGTGTGAGTATACAGATGTGTGTGTGCAGGTGTGTGTATGCAGGTGAGCATTAGAGATGTGAATGTACATATAAGTGTATGCAGGTGTGCTGGTATGTATGTGTGCACAGGTGTGCGGGTACAGGTGTGTATGTGCCCCTGGAGGCCAAGGCCAATGTCAAGTGTCGTCTTCCATCTCTCTCCACCTTAGTTTTTGAAGCAAGATTCCTCAGTGCATCTGGTGCTCACTGACTGACCCAGGCTTGCGGGCCAGTTAACCCTACAGACCCCCTTCTCTCTTCCCTTCCCAGTGATGGAGGTACACCTGGCTTTTTAGGTGTGCACTGCATCCAAACTCAATTCCTCACGTGAAGCAGGTGTTTCTACACTCCAAACCATCTCTCCAGCCCCTATTGCTTTGTCCTAACCAACAGATCCCCCACTAGCTCCCCCCCCCTCTCTCTCTCTCTCTCTCTCTCTCTCTCTCTCTCTCTCTCTCTCTCTTGCCTGGTCAGGGGCTATAGTATCTATCCCAAGGGCGTCTAGTGCCCTGGATTTGGGCCACCATGTTGCGGAATCCATCCCTGCATCTTCCTTTAGTTGCTGGAGACTGGATTTGAGTCACATTCCATCTGTGCATTTGTGCATTCCTGTGCCTCTCTCTCTCTCTCTCTCTCTCTCTGTGTGTGTGTGTGTGTGTGTGTGTGTGTGTGTGTGTGTGTGTGTGTGTGTGTGTGTGTGTGTGCATACCTGTGCCTCTGTGTGTGTGTGTGTGCATACCTGTGCCTCTGTGCCTGAGTGTACAGGCAGAGGGGGCAAGGACATCTGTGCACACCACAAATGAGGGGAAAAAAAGAAACAATAAACTCAACAGTCATCTGAGTCCAGGCACAGTATAGAGTGATGAAGTCTTGAGACTCTCAGCCTTTCAGAGTCGAGTAACAGCTACGAGATCAGGCACGGGTACCAGATCAGGCTTGAGATGAGCACTCGAAAGAAGGAAAGAGGCAGCAGGAGGCAAGTGTGTCAGGCCCCTTCAGATCTGCCCTGGCTCTTCTGCCCCTAGGAGGAACCTCATTGGTAGTCTTATGAGGACTGGTTTAGGGGATCATCTTCCGAAAAGATTTTGCCCGTGGCCTGTTGGCGCACTACTCACACCCTAACAGTCCTCAGCAAGTTACGGCCCTGGAGCTCGTGAATGAGTAAATAACTTCCCAAACTACTTTTTGGTGGGAGGGGGAGGTGCCTGTGAAATAGACTGGATTACCTGAGTCTGGGTAATGTGTAAAGAGGGGAGGTTATGTCACACAGAGTGGGAAGGCAGCAGGTACATAGGAGGCAGCCAAGGAAAGGTGCCAGGTGCACGTAGAAACCAGTCCAGCTCCAAAACAGAAAACTTGTTCCTACAAGAAAGGCACTAAACCTTTTTTGTTTAAGTGATTGTTTATCGTTTTGTCTTTTTTGTTTGTGTGCTGAGGATTGAACCCAGGTTTCATAAGTTAGGTAAGCCCCAAATTAGGGTGCCTGTGAAATAGACTGGATTCATTTTGATCAGTTTTACAGTTTAATTGTTCTACCTTCTAGAAGGGATGGATGGATAAATAAATAAACAAATCTATAGACAAGACTGGAGCAGTGTGAGGACCAGAGACACAGAGAAGACCAGGGCTCTTCGGCAGATCGAACCAGGCAACAGACTCTGTGCCTTAGGTTATGGGCATTTAAGAGCTAATGCTGATACAGGGGCAGCAACGACTTAGGGTAGTCTGGGTACCCTGAGTCTGGGTAATGTGTAAAGAGGGGAGGTTATGTCACACAGAGTGGGAAGGCAGCAGGTACATAGGAGGCAGCCAAGGAAAGGTGCCAGGTGCACGTAGAAACCAGTCCAGCTCCAAAACAGAAAACTTGTTCCTACAAGAAAGGCACTAAACCTTTTTTGTTTAAGTGATTGTTTATCGTTTTGTCTTTTTTGTTTGTGTGCTGAGGATTGAACCCAGGTTTCATAAGTTAGGTAAGCCCCAAGCCCCACTCTTCCCTCTTAAAGGTCTCTATGCCTCCCCAAAGTACTGCATGTCAACAGCATGCCCTGGCATCCTAACTTCTTCTCTTGTTGTTGTGAGAAATACTCCAACACAAGCAACCCCAGGAGGAAAGGGTTTGTTCTGGCTCAAGGTTCAAGTGTACAGTCCATCACGGCAGGGAAATCAAGGTGGCGGCAACTAGAAGCAGCTGGTCACATCACATCCGCAGTTGGGAAGCGGAGAGCAGTGAATCCTTGCTGCTGCTCTGCCTTTTCTCTACTTATACGAGTCAAGGATCCTGAATAGGAAGTGGTGTCGCCCACCGTGGACAGGTCTTCCCACCTCAGTTAATATAATCTATGTAATCCTGAAGGCATGCCAGAGGCTTGGTTCACAGATGGTTCTGGATTCTGTCAAGTTGCCAATTAACACGAGCCATCACACCAGGGAAGTCAACCTCAACATGAGGTTTGGGAGGGACATACCGGATTGAAGGCCTGGCAGGCAACTTCCTGTCCTAAGCCTTCTCTGCCCTTCCCTGGCTCTGATTAACTTAGTCCACCAGTCAGCAACCTCATCCTTCCAATTTTCTCCCTCCCTGCAATGACAAGGCTCATGCAGGGTTTCTAAGCAGAGTCGCTGCTCGCTTGCAGACAGCTGAAGAGAAGGCTGGGCTGAGTGGGCTGAGAGCGAGACCTCCAGGGCTCTGAAGGAAGTAGGTGGCACAGTGCGCGACCCCTGTTATTTTCTGTTTGTTTCCTTGCTATCCGGTTTCACAGTAGATGTGAGGTGACAGGTCCTCGTGACCTTCGTGATCTCTCAATTTTACAGAAGCTCAGAGGAAGCGGAGGACCTGTAAGGGAGGAGTTGATGGCAAATGCTGTTCTTCGGGTTCTTCCTTACACCAGCCGACTTAGGAATGAACCTAATTCTGTAAATGTTAACCTTGGCGAAGGGAGGCTGTGCTCCTACCAGCCTGGCCCGGTTCCTCAGTGCCAGGGACACTTTGCTGACCTTCTGCATTGTCAGAGACGCGTGTGACGGACTCTGCTAAGTAACTGCAGCCTTTGTGGGCTGTGTAATAGTGAGAGTGGCTCAGAGGGAGAGGCGTTTTCATCGCTAATTAAGGGTGTACACATTGTGGGCTTGTGTGTGTGTGTGTGTGTGTGTGTGTGTGTGTGTATGCATATGTATGGTACATACGGACAAGGATGTCCGTGTCCATACACGAGCAGGCAAGAGCGTGATTCCGGGCCGGGCATCTTTTCTTGCTGTCCACCTTACCGCCTCAGGACAGGGTCTCTTACTGAGCTGAAGCTCACCCTCTTGGCCAGACTGGCCAGCAAGTTCTCGGGATCTGCCTGTCTGTGCCCCCAGTGCTGGGGTTTCAGGCACACACCGCCACTCCTAGCTTTTTACGTGGGTACTGGGGATTCAAACCCAAGTCCTCTTGCTTCCAGAGCAAGCCCTCTTACCCCTTCAGCCCAACACTGTGCTTTTTTAAATGAAGCATAAAGGAATCCTTGTCAACAGCTAATTACCCAAATCATTGAAAACCAATCAGCAACCTGATGGAGAAAACCGTATTCCCAGAAAGCCAAGCAGCTTTGTCTATAATAATTTAAAACAAAAAAAATTCCATCTTTACAGTCCAACTGGCACCATGTTGGAGGCAGCTTGACTTTTGTGTAAAGGAATCTCAGCTAACAAATCCTGTCGTGGGGCGAGGCATCCTTTTTGGTGCCTTTGGGGAGCCTGGGTTCTATTTTGGGGCAGTATAAGGCCGCTTCAAAGTGACCTGCAAGTAGCTGGAGCTGCAGGTACATTTCCCATGAGCCCCTGATGCATGCCGTGACCTCCAAGTCAGCCATCAGCTTTCTGCAGAAGCAGCTGTGATTTTTATGGGTGGTGTTCACGTGTAGCTGATGTTTGTTGTCCACAGACTGAGCAGAACCTAGCCCACTGGGAACCAGGCATCATCTCTCTCTCTCTCTCTCTGACCATTTTTAGTGTGGGTCAAAGGGGGTTGCTAGGAACACTGCCTCAGAGGGACAAGAACAGTGGATTGGTTCCCAGGAGAGCCTGCCAGGCGCCTGTGTGTTCAGAGTAGAAACCCACAGCAGATGCTCAAAGGCACAGCCAGGTCACCCTTGGCTAGGCTGAGAGGCACACTTGAGCTCCACAGAAAATCATACAACGGCGGCAATCCTGCCAGAACATTCCCAAGCATCTCTTACAGGCAAAACAGCCCATTCTGCTGACCAAGGCATCCTTTCACACCTGCAGGAGAGCGGCTTCCAAAGGATGCACAGTCCTTGCTATGGATTCTGTCTTTCCCCAGCCAGCTCAGCTCAGGGCGTGGCAGAAACAGGCTGCCGCTCCCTGGGCAGATGGGTTGCGAAACGCCCAGCCCGTCCGTCCGTATTTATCACAGTAATTTCCTTATTAAAATGTTAATGAATATAGTGCTTATTTATCATTCCCTGATGTGTGGAGCATCCTCTTCCTGGAGACAAATCTCCGACCAGCCTGATGGCAAGAGACAACTTTCCCCACTTTCCACTGAGCTCAGGAGTTAAGCTTTTTCTTCCTTCTCTCAGAGTGCCATATGCGGGCCGGGGGGAGAGCTCAGTCAGTAAAGGGTTGAGGACCCAAATTTAATTCCCCAGAATCTATCTAAAAATGTCCGGTGTGACGGTGCAGGCTTGTCATCCCAGTGCTGGGGAGACAGAGACAGGCTGAATCAACGAGCCCCGCACTAGTGAGGGGCCCTCTCACAAATGCAGAATGAAGCCCAAGGTTGGCCCCTGGCCCCCACATGCATGGCTGTACACATGCTTGTACGACATCACCTGTATTCATAGAAACACAAATGCAGAGGAAGCAAGAAAAGAGGGAGGGAGAGAGAGAGAGAGGGAGGGAGACATTCATACTTTCTTCCTCAGAACCAATAGAGGGGTCTTTCTGCCCACTTGTCCTGGAGTGTCCATAGGAGTAACAGGAGGTTGTGCCCCAGTTCTGCCCCTGGACTCCGTGCCAGCACCCATGTTGCTAGCCACCCAGCAGAGAGCCTAGGTTTGCACATTCGTGAGGTGGCTAGCCGCTGCCTCTCCTAGAACTGTCTGGGAGAGCGAACAGGATCATTCTTGTCCAGTCGCTGTGGATATGCACGCTCACGTGTGTCTGACTTGTGTGTCTGACTCGCCCTGTGCATTCTTGTAGACTCTCCGTGGAAAGTGCATCTGTCAAATGTTGGCCCAGAGATGACAGGCGTCACTGTGAGTGGCTTGACCCCAGCCCGGACCTATCAGTTCAGGGTGTGCGCTGTGAACCAAGTGGGCAAAGGCCAGTACAGCACAGAGACCAGCAGGTGAGCGAGCCTGACCTCCATCTAGAGCGAGGGTGGAGTGGGTTTTAATGGTGGACATCGGGGTTCTGGCCGGAACCTGAGCAGGGTAGACCCTGGCATGTATTACATTGACTGTATTTCCCTGTTACCTGCTTAGAGGCAGCTGTCATAGATCCTTCCCATGATGCTCTATGCCTTCACAGGTCACTCCCGACAGCACAGCCTTCTAGAGGCAGGAGTGGGGGTGAGAGTTTGGGGGATGGGAGGCAGGGTCTCATGTAGTCCAGGCTGGCCTAGAGTTCACTGTGGAGCTGAGGATGATCCTCCTCCCTCTACCAAAACAGAGTGCTGAGATTACAGATGTGAACACCACCCCCAAATTATATAGTGCTGGGGGTGGGGCCCAGGGCTTCATGTCTATCCTACTGTAGTTTCTGTTGCTGTGATAAAATACCCTGATAAGAGCAATGTAGAGGAGGAAGGGTTTATTTCAGCTCACAGTTCCAGGTTACTGTCAGTCAGGGCAGAGCAGTCAGGACAGAACCTCAAGCCACTGGTCATATCACACCCAGGGTCAAGAGCAGAGGGAAACCGACACACACATGCTTGCTTGCTTGTGCTCATCTAGATTTCCCCAGGTCAGGGTCTCTTTCCTAGGGAATGATACTGCCCACAGTGGGCTGGATCTTCCCATGTCAATCAACTTAAGACACTCCCCCACAGACCAACCTAACGCAGGTAATTCCTCATTGAGACTGTCTTCCCAGGTGATTCTAGGTTTTGCCAAGGTGGCAGAACTAATCAGAATGGAGATGAGGGACATCTGCTGTTGCCTCCTGACTGAGCTGCTGCCATGCTGACTGCCGTACCTCATGTACACGCAACCTCAGTGGGGCTAGCTGCACGCTTGGGCTGGTTTCCGCCTCAAAAAGGCTCTGGGCTGGGCACCTCGCTGCTGTCCCTTACTTCTCTCTCTGACACGTTTTCATCTTTAGGTTGATGTTACCTGAAGAGCCACCAAGCGCTCCCCCAAAGAACATCGTGGCCAGCGGGAGGACCAACCAGTCCATCATGGTACAGTGGCAGCCACCACCTGAAACAGAGCACAATGGGGTGCTTCGGGGATACATCCTCAGGCAAGTCCCTAGAACAAGCCTTCAGGCTGTGCCGTTGACTGTGCAGGTCAAGTGGCAGATTCCAGGGAGGCATGCAGACTGCAGCAAAGCAGAGTTCAAAGCTAATGGCTGCCTGGTGGGGCCTCTCTGGGTATGGTCGCCTTCAGAGGCCACACAGACTAGCATAGAGGCTGCGCTGAGCTGAAGAATACAAGGGGCATTGTGGGAAAGATAGCAGACGTGTTCTTCCTGGTGAAGCCTCCCACAGCGGACATTGATAAGCACAATCACTTAATGAATACTAATTAATTTGATGTAGCTATTAACCTATATTCACCATGCTAGCTTGTTACTCTGTTTTGCCAGATCATCTGGCATATCAAAGAAAAGAAAATTGACTGTGTGTATATGTGTGTAGGTGTGTGTACCTAAGTGCAGTACCCAAGGAGGCCAGAAGAGGGTGCCAAGTGCACTAGCCCAGTGGTTCTCAGCCTTCTCAATGCTGCAACCCTTCAGTGCAGTCCCTCATGTTGTAGTGAGCCCCCCCCAACCATAAAATTATTTTTGTTGCTACTTCATGACTCTAATTTTGCAAAAATTACATAGAGGTCTCTGGCTTAGAACTTGAGTTGCAGACAGTTGCGAGCTGAGAGCTTAACTAAACTCAGGTCCACCGCAAGCGCTTTAACTGGGGAGCCATCTTTCCAGCACCCCCAAAGAAATGTGAATGCACACCTGTATATAGGTGATCATGCATACACATCCTCACAACTTGGCAACGTTTAGGTGTTGGGAAAGAAAACGATGTGTTTTTGAAATGTAGGGCACGATGAGTGGATGTGTGCGCCAAGCAGATGTCGCCAGTGGGGGCGGGGAGGAGGGGCGGGCAGGTTGCTAGCCCAGCCGCAGCAGGGACTCTGGGCTGCGGAGTGTATTGAAGGCAGGTCTGAGAGACGCCAGATCCTCCCTGATCTGGCCTGCCACCAGTGTTATCACTGCAGAGCTTATGTTGGGACAAATTATAAGAAAAAAGAGTCGATTCAAATTCAAGGATAATCATTATGTCTCCTCTCGTAGTTTGTACTGTTATTTGTTAATTTTATCAGGTTCACTGAGGCAGGAATGGGCCTATTATCCCCCCACCCCTCTCCAAATGCCTCCCCTGGCTCACACTGGAACTGGGATTCACGAGTGTTTGATCAACAGAGGCCCTCACTGGATGAGTGGGCTCCCTAGGGAGAAAGCTATGAACAAGTTCTCATTTGTGATTCTGCATTTGTGTTTGAGAAAGTAGCCCTGTAGCCCAGGCTAGCCTAGAACTCACTAATGTAGACACTCCTGACCACCTTAATCCTACTGCCTCCAGATCCCAAGTGCTGTCTTTACAGGAGGCATCCACCACTGTAAATGCCTCTAAACCAGCAGTTCTCAAACTGCGGGTCACAGCCCCTGGTGGGGGTCGATGGACTTTCCCTCCAACTTTAGACATCCCTCATGGCCACAGCCATCAAGTAATGGAAATAATTAGCCTGCCCCCTGAGCGGTCACCGCCTTTCTCAGCAGCAGAAGAAGGTTTCCCCAGGCTGAGCCTGTCAAGTAGGAGCTGTGATGTGTATCCTACTGAGCACGCTTGGGGCACAGAGCCTAATAATAAAACAGGAGTCACCTAGGACCCTCAGAAAACATGGCAGATGCTTGCATCGTGATGCATAACAGCAGCAAAAGTTCAGTTAGGAAGTCGCAATGAAAATAACTTTTATGGTTGGGGGGGGGGGCATGGGCGGTCACCAGAGCATAAGGAACTGGATTAAAGGTCACAGCATTAGGAATGGTGAGAAGCGTTGTTCTAAACAGATATTTTTGAGAGAGAAGTGGACTTTTTCCAATAACTCATAGAGCTAAGGTACCCACTGAAGTCTTCTTCTTTCGTCCCTTTATTATTTGTAGGCTTATTACATTTCTTTCTATTTAGTGTATGTGGGGGCTTCAGAAAACAACTTGTGAGAGTCGGTTCTGGTCTTCCACTGTGTGGGTCTGTCCCAGAGATCAAAGGTCATCAGCCTAGCAGCAAAGGCCTGTACCTGGTGTCATTCCCTTAGCCCTATTTTATGTATTTTTTCTATGCAATATAGCCCAGGTTAGCCTCCAACTGACAATGTAGCCAGGATGATTTTCTACTCCTGATCTCTCGCTTACTCCTCCCAAGGGCTGGAAAGACAGAAGTGTGTCACCACACCCGGCTTGAAAATGTCGCTCCTTTAGCTCTATTTGCTTTGTCTGTGAAGGACTTATGACTTTAGTCACCCACTGTTCAGTTAACCATGGAGCGAGAAGGGAAGCGGGACTTCTAAGTGCAGTGAGAGAACCTGAAATAAAAACAGTTGCTGGAGAGAAGTCTCCTTTACCCAAAATCCCTTGCTCTGAGCAAGTCAGAGCTGCAAAGTCACGGCCAGTTCCCCCACTGTCCCTAAGGCTCCCTCCAGCCCACTATCTTCCCTTAACCAGACACACAGCTTTGTCTGTCTAACGGGGCTTAGGGGGCCAATGGAAAGTCAACGCCCACGGTTCCTCAGATCTCTACCCACAGCTGTCACCCTCCATTGACAGAAGGTCAGAGAGTGTTACCCTGCAGTGGTGGCCCTGGGCTCTGTGCCAGCTGGTGGCACTCGCCAGTGGCCTGACCTTCCTGCCCATCCTCCCACTAACTGTTCCTGTGTCTCATGGATGGACTTTCCTTCCAACTTTAGACATCCCTCATATCCACACCCATCAACTAATGAAAATAATTAGCCTGCCCCCTGAGCGGCCACCGCCTTTCTCAGCAGCAGAAGGAAGTTTCCCGAGGCTGAACCTGTCAAGTAGGGGCTGTGATGTGTGTCGCACCGAGCACGCTCGTGGCCTCATAATAAAACTGTCTGATATTGGGAGGCCTCATGGTAGACTGCGCATCTCTCTATTTTGCGGGATTACTGTCCTTAAAGAATCCTTGGTGACAGTGCTCTTGGAGTGGAGTAGGGGAAAGGGCATCTGTGCTGTTGACAGCTTAAATCCAAGAAAGTCCTCAAAAAATGAGGACACACCACCCCAGGCCTTAAATATCAAAGCGTGTGGAAGTTAAAGACCTGTACCAAAATGCATTTGCCTGCAAACATTTCTGAGCAAGGCTCCAGCTTGCATGCCGTTGTTTGCGACCAAGAACCCTCCAGGGCACGGGCTCTGTGTCAGATCCAACAGGCAGCGCATGGGAGCAAATGGAAAATAAATCACCTTGGTGGCTCACGCCGAGAGAAGTAGTTAGGATGCCCTCTCTCGCAGCGATAAAATATTTATAATAATAGGCAGCGTGTTTCTCCGAGAGGCGCTCAGGGTTATATCCTTAAAAAGAAAAAAAAAATGCCTTCCTGTTTATTTCCGGATAAAAACTCATCTGTTCTGGCTCAGCCGGTCTCCAGGGTAACAGATCCTCCTGGGGGGGGGAGGGGTGACACTCTGAGAGCTCCTCCCTCACCTTGACGTCCTCGGGCATCCAGTGTGATGGGCCTGAGTGGACCTCCCTGTCTCAACTACTTTCAGTAAGTGAATCCTAGAGATAGCTCACTGAGCCACTGAGGAGACTGTGTAGCTGGGACAGGCTTAGTGTGCTGGACAAGGACTTCAGCTTGCGTGCCCCAATACTAACTTCATAATTTTTCCTTGGAAAGTGTGTTGGGTAGTTAAGGGCTCCCTGGAGCCTGCCCTTTTTAAGGCTTGTTTTGCCATGTCTCCTAGAAGGCTGTAAAGGAACATCTACTTGGGGCCTGGGGAGAAATGGCTCAGGGGGTGAGGGGGGGCTGGCCCTGTGGACAGGAGGGGCTGAGTGTGAATTCCTAGCAGCCACGTAAAGAGAACTGGGTGTGGTACCCCATGTCAGTCGCCCCAGGGCTGGGCCTGGTGGGGGTAAGAGCCAGATGGGGGAGCCCTGAAGTTCATTCTCCAGCCCACCTAGCCAAATGGATGAGTTCTGGGTTCAGCGAGAGACCCCTGCGAAAGAGAGGGTGGCTGATGTTGACCTCTGGCCTCCAATTGCATTGGTACATAAGTAACACATGCATCCACATGCACATCTGCACATACACATATCCACATATGGACACATATGCCATACGTACACAAATAGCAACAATAATAATTAAACATGTCTTCATGCTTAATCTTAAAGGGGGTGCACTTTGGCAGTCATAAGGGAAAGGATGGTGGACGGTCCCTTGGGTGCATCTTTCTTGAGAGAGTGCCAGCGAGCTGACCTTACAGTGGAGATGCATATCCACTCTCTCTAGGGGCTCTCTAGGTTGTAGATCTTATAGGATGCGTTAAGATGAGAGTTGAAGAAAGAGGCACAAGGCCTTGGTTTCAAGCCAAGCATTTCCTCCTGTCATTACAATCCTAGGCAGATTTCTGTGGTCTGCTCAGATCAAGGAGATGGGGAGTAAGACACTGACACTTGGGACTACAAGTATTTTGACTGTTTGCAGTCTTTTCCTGCTTTGTTTGGTCGGTTGGGTTTGAGGCAGAAGCTCACACAGTTCAGGCTAGTCCCAAACTCATTATACAGCCAAGGATGACCTTGACCTTCTGATCTTCCAGTCTCCACCTTCCAAGTGCTAGGATTATAAACTGGCACCGCTTTATCCAGTGGACCAGGTGCTGGGGCAGAGCCAGGGGCTCCAGCTTGCAAGTAAGCTTCCTGACATGAGCCACACATGCTCCTAACTTGTTGATTTAACACCCTTGTCTGAAATCTCTCCCTGGGTATTTTGAGCATTATCTGCTGATGTTTCTAGATGCTCAGTCAGCAGGTGACACAACCTGGCTCCCAGGGTGGGAGATGTCTTTTCCTTCTTAGGTCCCTCATTACCCCCACATTTCTAGCCTGCCTCTGTCCATAGTCACTTTGTTCTGTTATTTCTGGGCTTGAGGTGAGACGGAGTCAGAGCAGAAAGGCCTATAGAAAGGTTATAGAGGAGCCAGGTACAAAGTGTACATTTTAAAGGTCTGACCGCAGTGCAGTGGCCTGCCTTCTCCAGCAGGCCCCGCCTGGTTCCTGCCAACTCCTGAATCAGTTATGAAATCTCCTGATTAAATCAGACTTCTCCCATCCGACCACCAGGGAGGAATCAGGATTTAAACACAAGAGTTTATCTCAAAACACAACCTCCACCTCAAATGGGTAAGGGAGCTTATTCTAGAATCAAATCTAAGTGACTGTGGGGACACAGACTTAGGTCACCTCAAATTCCAGGTTCTAACATGGTTACTTTGAAGTTTTGTAATCAAGGAACAAAAAAAAGTCATGAATCAAAGCACTTTTTTCAGATACAGAGGTTGAAAAATGGGTAGGTAAATGGGTAAGGCGGGGCCAGGGTGGGGTCTCGGCTAATGCCCTCAGATGCTGGCCTTTTGGTTGGTGGGAGCTAGCGGTCTACTAAGCTAATGTTAAGTCAGACATAGAGGTGGGCAAGGAGTGGGTATCAAGGCAAGGCAGCCAAGATTAATTTTAATTAGACTTCAGTCCTGCAACACGCCAACCTCTTCCACAATCCCTGAAGTTCTGCTGGTCAGTCAATGAGCCTTGCAGGGCTCAAAAGAAAGTACAGGCCTTCCCGGGTACTTCCATTCACGATTGTTTGGGAGGACGCAGAGAAAGGCCAGCTTTGACCTTCATGCCTTTAATCTGTCTGCCCTTCATCATTTCTGTTCCCTACCAAGTGGGCCTTACCAAGCACAAAGACAGGAAGAATGTCCCAGAGAGTCCTGGATTGCAAGAAGAAACTTCTCTGACCTCATCTGCATATCCCTCAGGGAAGTCTTTGTATCTAGACACACCTGCATTTCCAGGCCTTATTATGTGTTTTCTCCAACCACAGTGACCTCTGGCCTTGAAGTCCCTGTCCTGGGTGTGTCCCCTCCCTCTGCTCTGTCAGACCCTGGTGACTCGGGCAGGCTGTGAGAAGTTAGGGGCGTGCTGCCTCTCTGTCTGAGGATGCTTGCCAGTCATCCTCTCTCTGTGTAGCACACAAAAGACGCGCCTCCAAGAGGCAAGAGCTAGTGCTGGGCTATAAATTGGACGCTTTGAGACGCTTCGGGATGACTGTGCATGTCTCTCAGGGGAACTGATCCAGAAAAGCTCTGTGAATTAACTGAGCCACTTCAGTACATTAACTTCTATAAACGGAATCATGGAAAAACATTTGCTAATCAAAATAATGCAGGAAAAAAGCCTTTCCACAGTACAAAAGCTGTTCCCTGAATTCATGCCTCTTTTTTTTTTTTTTTTTTTTAAGAGCTGCCCTGGGTAAGCACCTTGTTAATAAATACAACTTTAAATTTCTGCTTCAGGGCACCGAAAGACACGTTACCCAAGAACTCATGAAGCCCACCCCACCCCCGCAAAACAAAATTTGTCATACTTTTAGCCCTGTAGATGTTTTAGAAGTTTTAACACCTTTTCAAAGCCACTTACTGTAGGTTTGGGATATCTCTGGACAAACCTAGACTATTCTTAAATGGAAACAGAGCAGAGGACTTGGACACAAGCCAGGAGCACATGGCCCGCTGGCGTCCTGGTGTCTCCCCACAATGCAGCCTCAAGAGGCTCCCTTCTCGCCCTCCCTCATGGCGCTCAGCTGTGCAATCCCGACTCATAATCACTGTACGCACTTGGCAGTTCACACCTGACAACGCAGGATTTTTTGAACACGATGGTACACATCTGTGTCATGCGGGTGTTCAGGAAGCTGAGGCGGGGGATCAGGAATCCAAGTCAAGCATAGCAAGACCCTGTCTCAAAAGGAAGGGAGGAAAGTGGGAGGGAGAAAGGGAGGGAGGGAGGGAAGGAGGGAAGGAGGAAGGGAGGGAGGGAGGGAGGAAGGGAGGGAGGGAGCCATTGTTTGGGTTCTAACAGCCCCCCCTCCCCACATCCTCCATCCAGCAACAGGGGTAGGCTAAGCCTTAACTGGCTGGGAGGCTCTAAGCTGACTTTGGCTAGTCTCTCTCATTTTGGGGGGGCAGGGGCATTTCTGTTACATTTCCTCAAAAGGAAAACAGGCTGGGTGTAGTGGAGCATGCTTGCAGCCCCATAACTTAGGGGATTGAAGATTACTGCAAGTCAGAGGCCAGCCTGGCCTGCAACAGTAGCAAGGATCTTTCTCAAAGCAACAGTAACAAAAATCAGAACTTTCCCAAGACCACACAGAGTTTCACGCCTGCCCCACTTTACCTGGTGTTTACAGCCACCATGAGATTAGAGTGTATGTAGCCATCGAACAAGGCAAGCTCTGGGCAGGGCTGAGCTCGAAGCCCAGTTCATGCCTTCTTCCCTCTGCCTACCTCTCAAGGTGATCCCAAGCCACTGCAGGCGGGGTCCCCAGGTACTCACACCCACACTTCCTCTCTGTGCAGGTACCGCCTGGCCGGCCTGCCTGGGGAACACCAGCAGAGGAACATCAGCAGCCCAGAGGTGAACTACTGCCTGGTCACCGACCTCATCATCTGGACACAGTACGAGATCCAGGTGGCTGCCTACAACGGGGCAGGCCTGGGTGTCTTCAGCAGGGCGGTAACTGAGTACACCTTACAAGGAGGTGAGCTGCGAGGGCGCGGGGAGCCGTGGGGGAAACTGGGGGCTGGGGTCGGCAAGGCCTGACTGAAATGTGGAACTCTCTAGGGAAGTGTCTAGAAAAGCACAGGTCTTACCTCACTATGGGTCAAAGCGTGTTCATTTTGGAGCCAGATATGCGTGATATAGACAAAGAATACAGATTTGATTTGGTCCAAAAGACATATTCCACTGTTGCAGAACAAAGAAAGTCACAAAACTGTTCAGATTGTTCAAATGCCGTGGTGAAAAGCTCACAGCTCAGAGCAAAGCAGGGCAGTCGCTGTCCCAGGCCTCGGACGCTGTCTGTTAGCATTCCGCTGTCCCAGGCCTCGGACGCTGTCTAATGGCATTGCTAGGCTGGTTTGGTGGATGCTATATAGCAAAAGGATTTACCCAGCAGTCTTAAGGATGTCAGGCCATCCTTGGAGATGATGAAATCGAAGGCTAAAGAGAGTCCAAGGTGCTTTGGCTCTGGACCTGTAACTTTCCAACTCACCAAACTCACAGGCATTCTAATCAGCCAGTCGACCTCGTAGAAGGGTGAACGTGGATATGTGTTTTATTTCTCTGGGAGCATCCGTTCCCGAGAGCCTTAAGGGAAAATCTAACCCTACAGACACCGATGGGATTTGCTCTCCTCATCAATTCCTTGACCACGGTATCGCATAGCTTCCTTGCAGCGTGTGTTCCTCTGGGATCCGGGGACAGAAGAACCTGTGCATGTCATCTATGGGGTCTCTGGAGGGTCCGGGAATTCAGACTTTCCTAAATGGACCGCACTTGTGGTTTTGACCAGGAGGCCGGTCCGATTCACCATGCTGCTGTGGTCACCTTTGGAAGCAGACGGCCATTCACAATTCTGCTTTAGTTTATGCCATATGGTCACAGGGGATAGAATTCATAAGTTCGTGCTTTTCTTCCCATAGTATACATGCCAACAATGTAAAATCAGTAAAAGCCCCCTCACCCCTCAAATAACTAATCAGGAAGAATGCCAGAAAGCCAGGAGGTCCTCAACATACACAGGCTAAGACTCAGCCCCAAGGTTTAGAGTTAAGCCTTTCAGGAGAAAATATCTCCTTCTCTGCTTTCTGGAAGATTCCCCAGTGGCAGCCCCAGGCAGCTGGATGACATTCACAGGCACATGGCATTATTGTCCTGAACGGTAATAAATAGGCCCTTTCTTAATGTCCACATTGCTCCTATGGCAACCCCAGTCCTGGCTGGGGGACACAGTTTCCCCTCATGGTCTCAAAGCCCGTCTTTCTCACGCAGTGATATCTAGGGTTCTTGGTTCACAGGTGCAGTTTTATTTGCTTAGGCGTTTTTATTGCTACGAGGGCCATGACCTTTTCTCAAATGATAAGGTTTCTAACTGCCCGCTTCTCTCCCCAAATCCTGCCTCAGACCTAATGTTCCTTGATATTACATGCTGTTATTATCAGCCCTTATTGATTGGCTGTCGGTTGTCATCCGCGAGTCCATAAATCCTCCTTTATAAATTAAAAACAGTCAGCGCTGCCTGCCCAGCAAGTAGTAGAAATATTAAAATGCTGGACAGCTGGGCAGGACTTGCCCATCTGCAAAGGACTCCTGATCACCCATTTACAGAGGCAAACACTAGGCGACCTGGCCAATAAATGCTTGCTTTAATAAGTCTGTTTAATAAAATAACAATAAACTTGGAGGCATTTAAAATGACTAACATGGGGGCTGGAGAGATGGCTCAGTGGTCAGGAGCATCTACAGCAGTTAGCTTAAAGCTATCTGTGACTCCAGCTCCAGGGGATCTAGCGCCCTCTTCTGGCCTCAGTGAGTATGCCACTCACGTGCAAATGCATGTAATTAAAAATAAATCTTTATAAAATTATGAACATGACTATGGGTTATACCCTATTATCAGTAACTGCGACTCCCTCATTGTATTGCAAGAGCCCTTGAGTTCTGTGTACTGCCAAGGAAATTGAGGCCTAATTAAAAAGAACTTTGAGATTAGAGACATTGGCTGGTATATAGTTGGCCCTTGAGAGCCGTGATAGGTTTAAGTGGGAGTGGCAAGTTGAACTGGAAGACGTCTTAGAGTTTCTACTATTGCGATTATAGTAACAACAGCCAAAGCCAACTCCTGGAGGAAAGGGTTTGTTTCTACTTACAATCGTCATCCCTGAAGGAAGTCAAGTTTTATTAAAGTTAGGGCAGGAACCTGGAGGCAGGAGCTGATGCAGAGGCCATGGAGGGGTGCTGCTTACCGCCTGCTCCTCGTGCCTTGCTCAGCCTGCTGTCCTATAGAACCCGGGACCACCAGCCCAGGGATGGCACCACCCACAGAAATCACTAATTAGGAAAATACACCGCAGACCAATCTTGTGGAGGCATGCCCTCTACTAGGAGCCCCTCTTCTCAAACGATCTAGTGTGTATCAGGTAGACATAAAACTAGGCAGCAGTGAGGAGAAGAACATCAGTGGAGTGCAGGCGGGGGGGGGGGGAGATAACCACATAGCAGTCAAAAGAACAGTGATCTTGCTGGAAAGTTCTGGATTCTCCCTGCTCTGAGAGGGGTAGTAAGAGGGGACTTGGCTGTGCATTTGGGTACTACAGTGTTCTTTCAAATCAGGTCACATGCAGAGTGGGGAGGCAGTTCAATTGATGAGGACCTGAATTGCTTTCCAGAACAAAACAAAACACACACACACACACACACACACACACACACACACACACAACCAGGCAGGACGGCATGTGCTCGCAGTCTCAGCCCCAGGGAGGCAGAGATGGAAGACAAGGACAGCTACCAAAGGGTGCCCTCTGACCTCCACATGCATGCATGCCAGCACTCTCAGACAAACACACATGTATACTACCACACACATACACATGCATCTCTCCCCCACCAATACACAAAGATTATTTTTAAAAAAAAATTCTTTCTCATTCGAACTCCTGTTTGGAGCTGGGAGCCATCTCTGCTTAGCCGCAGCTGGAAGCATGGTCTTCCGCTGGTGCAGTGGTACAGTTCTGTAACCATTGCAGAGGCAATCGAATGGCTGCCTGGGGGGCGGGGTGGGGGGGGCTGACAGCAGCTGCTGCTCTCTTTAGGTGACTTTTAGTGATGGGTCACTTCTGGAGGCTACATGGTTTCTAGGTATTGTTAGACCTGAGGTGGGTGGGGCGATTATTCCACAACTGTCTGATTAGAGCAATTAAAGTGCAGAAGGGATTGGCCAGGAGACTGACTGCCTTCCCCTAAGCTGGGGTTTCAGAGAGCAGCCCCTCACTGGCTTTGGAGGTCCCCTTTTATGGGGAGGGATGTGGTTGATAAAAAACAGCTGATGAGATAATTGGCTATTAGCAGCTGGACAGAAGAGTAGGGGACTCAGGCGCAAGGCTGCCTGTGGGGTAGATAAGTGTAAGAATACATCGTTTGCAAATGAAGCATCACAGGTGCCCGGGAGTTTAGCAAGGTAAAGGGGTGTGTATACATCATGGGGTTATAAGTTCAGCAGAGGCTGAAAAACATGGTTTGTAGGATATTTTGGGCTTAGAAAACAGAAACAGTTCTTGTAAGGTGTGGAAACTTAGTAACAATGTATAACAATGTGGCTCCTGGTTGGCTCCTGCAGTATGGAGGACTCATGAGGCTCAGCACTAATTGCGGGTTGTGGGGTAATGGAGGCGGGGCGGGGCTTGGGTGGCTTCCTAGTAGCCTGGGTTGGAATGAGCAGGCATTCCAGTGCACAGCCCCTCTTAGTCATGAATCCCGCTTGCCTCCCCCTCCAGACCCAGAAGCTTAATCCTAGACACAGGAGGGCTGTGTGGGCAACCACTGACCCACACTTCCTTTGCTGATGAGAGGAGGCCACTTAGTGTCCCCGGAGTGTCCTGCAGCTGTTGGAGCTGTGCGATGAAAAAGCCTGGAGTAGGTGCTTCAGGCAGAAAGGGGGGAATTTAAATGCTCGCATATTAAAAGAGAAAAGAATAACTCATAAAATTAATTGTCGGCTTCATCTGGGAAATCATGGGCATGTGTAGAAACATAATTCGGCAGTCAATCTGGAGACGCTGAGGGAGGCTGGGAATGCTTGGCTGGGGAGGGAGGAATTTTAGTCTATCCAGGCTCGGTTCCCTCTCCCTTCAAAGAGGGTCAGGCAAGCACCCTGCACTCCACAGGGACCACCGGGGGAAGGATTTGTAGCTTATGTGGCTGCTTGCTGGATGCGGGACTCTGGTAATCCTGAGGGCGGAAGGGGGAGGTGCTCACAAGCTGCCTGCTGGGCTCCAGCAGCGGAGCAAGGCACCGACACACTGTTTCTCCCAGTCCTTCCTGCGCATGCATTTTTTATCCCAAACGTGTGTTTCCTTCCAGGAAGCCCCTTCAGGAAGGCAAGCAAGTTATTCCCACCCTGGGTAGAGCCCAGTATGGTGCGGAGTCCTGAAGTAATTGAATCTACCACTCACCTGCCACACACCCCAGGCTGTCTGGTACTGAGTTGTATTGGGCAGCATGGAGCACAGTATGCTGTGCCTGCCTGGCTCATTGTGGGATTTTCCTCCTTTGTGTGTGTGTGTGTGTGTGTGTGTGTATGCGCACGCGAGTGTGTGAGTGCACCCATTTGAATGTAAATGAGTCCATGGTGGAGGTAGGGAATTTGTGTGTGGAATTTGACTTTCAGTGTCTTCTCCACTGGCCCTCTACCTTACTTACTGGTCAGGGTCCTTGGCTGAATCTGCAGGCCACCAAGTCTGCCTAGTCTAGTTAAGCAGTTTGTCCTAGAGTCTACCTGTCTTGGCCTCCTGGGTGCTGGCTTTAGAGGAGGCCACCGTGCCTGCCTGGATTTTTGGTGGGTTCTGAGGATCCAAACTCTGGTCCTCACACTTGCAGGAGAAAGACTTATTCACTGAGCTGTCTCCACAGCCCCTCCTTTGCCGGTTCCTAACACAGACCCTGGGCACCCAGGACTGCCTGATAAGAGCTCTCTAACTTCCGTGACACCACCTGTCTTACTTCTGTCCGCCACCCCTGTAGCTTCCCCGTCAGTATCCTCTAATAGATTTCACAGCAGTGCCTCCCTGACCTTCTCTGCTGGAAGCATTTTAAACAGAACATATTAACTTACAAATTGAGCACCGCTGCTCTAACAGGGTTTGAGCCAAGCGAACTTTCCCAGAGGTCAGAAGAAAGGTCGGCTGCTCTGTAGAAGTGTAGGGCCGGGATCCCCAGCACACGGGGAGGGAGATGCCTGTCAGATTTCCATCATGATGACCCACAAGGCAGTGGAAAGTAACTCGCATTTCATAGCGCTCCCCGAAATCAATAACACTTTCGGTTTCCAGAGGGGAAAACCCACGGTGTGTAGCTTCTGCAGACGAAACACTTGGTGTAATTAGACGCATATCTCTTCTACTGCTGTCTGCTTCAGCAACTTTCTAATCCTGTAGAAGGAGAGGGAAAGAACAGAGTCATCAAAAGCCAGCGGAGGGCCTGCGTGAGTGACACTGACTAGGTGTTTAACTTCCGCCACTGGCGTTGCTCAGAATGGCTCGGAGGCCGTGGAAGGCTGGGGAAGGAAGGATATGTAGCTATGA
The DNA here is from genome assembly GCA_964023405.1 of Apodemus agrarius. NCBI lineage: Eukaryota > Metazoa > Chordata > Mammalia > Rodentia > Muridae > Apodemus > Apodemus agrarius. The sequence continues at coordinate 35,347,225 of OZ030028.1, forward strand.
GGTTTTCAGTGTGTGTGTGTGTGTGTGTGTGTGTGTGTGTGTGTGTGAGAGAGAGAGAGAGAGAGAGAGAGAGAGAGAGAGAGAGAGAGAGAGAGATTTGGAGTATAAAACATAATCCATGGTCTAGGAAGATAGTGGGTCAAGTGGGTCAGTGGGTCAAGTGAGGGCCTGAGCTTGGATCCCCAGAACCCACATAAGAAGAAGAAGCCAGGCATGATGGCACACAGCTGGAGCCCGCCACTAGGGAAGCAGAGAGAGGAAGGCCCCTGGGTCTTGCCGCACTCCCCAGCCAGTGCAGCCAAACCAGTTCCAGGTTTAGTGAGAGACCACCGTGCCTCAGAAATAAAGCAAGGGAGTAGGGAAGGGGGAAGAAAGTGAAACGCTCACTGCCCCAGCCTGGCGTCCTGATTCCAGACCCCTCAGACACACAGAAGAGCCAGACTGCTCAGTAGCACGAGCATCTCTAATCTCAGCACGCCTTCACCAGAAGATGAGAGGCAGAGATAGAAGAATCAGCTGGTGGCATTCGAGCAACAACAAACAACAGACTCTGTCTCACAAAGGGCGGGGCGGGCGGCAGTGACCACCACCCACGTTGCTGTTGCCTTCTTACCTCCACACATGTGCCATGGCACACACCTACCCAGACTCCCACACGCTCACACTCATACATGCACATACAGTATAATATATTGTATATTTCTATACAATAATATATGTATATCCACGCAAATGTAATAGATTACAGTTATGCTCCAAAGCAAACCCATGTAGATCAGCAGACTCCTCTATCCATTTTAAAAACACATCCATTAAGACACAGATGTTGATTTTTCTATCAAGGGTCCAAAGATGAATTATACAATAAATCACCTCTCGGAGAGTACCAGTGTTTCCCCTTTCCCCTGCTTTTACTTGCCTTACCATTTTTCTTTTCATAACAGGTATATTTGCGCTATCATGATTCATTCCAGTCTCAGAACATTACCTTGTAATGAAGGAGAAATATTTTATATTTTAAAAGAAATGGAGAAAAAACATTTGGTTATCCACATTTCGAGAACATTAGCAGAGCTCCTAAGTGCTCACTTGGGCTTTGAAAGGTTTTCTAAAGTAAGGATTATAAATGAACGCCCGTCCGCAAAGCTCCGTTCTGATCCCCTCTTGGGAAATTCTCACAGTGGCATTAGATGATGCTGTGCAGAAGATTTGTTTCCCCAACCCCAGAGATGCTCTAACCTCAGGCTCTCCTTCTAAACAGCATGATGCTCCAGATCCTTCCAGCGTTACCCAAAATACTAAAAGCCAAGCAGAGTGGATACAGGCTAATCTATTGGGTGGGGGCTTAATGTGCTCTCCTGGAGTATGCAGGAATGGAGAGATGCGCTCAGTGGGAGGACACTGTGTCAGCATCCCTTATGCTGCCTCTGACCAGCATCCCTTATGCTGCCTCTGGACCAGCATGCCTTATGCTGTCTCTGGACCAACATCCCTTATGCTGTCTCTGGACCAGCATCCCTTATCCTGCCTCTGGACCAGCATCCCTTATGCTGCCTCTGGACCAACATCCCTTATGCTGCCTCTGGACCAGCATGCCTTATGCTGCCTCTGGACCAGCATCCCTTATGCTGCCTCTGGACCAGCATGCCTTATGCTGCTTCTGGACCAGCATCCCTTATGCTGCCTCTAGACCAGCATCCCTTATCCTGCCTCTGACCAGCATCCCTTATCCTGCCTCTGGACCAGCATCCCTTATGCTGCCTCTGGACCAGCATGCCTTATGCTGCCTCTGGACCAGCATCCCTTATCCTGTCTCTGGACCAGCATGCCTTATGCTGCCTCTGGACCAGCATGCCTTATGCTGCCTCTGGACCAGCATCCCTTATCCTGTCTCTGGACCAGCATGCCTTATGCTGCCTCTGGACCAGCATCCCTTATCCTGCCTCTGGACCAGCATCCCTTATCCTGTCTCTGGACCAGCATGCCTTATGCTGCCTCTGGACCAGCATCCCTCATCCTGCCTCTGGACCAGCATCCCTCATGCTGCCTCTGGACCAGCATCCCTTATGCTGCCTCTGGACCAGCATCCCTTATCCTGCCTCTGGACCAGCATCCCTTATCCTGTCTCTGGACCAGCATGCCTTATGCTGCCTCTGGACCAGCATGCCTTATGCTGCCTCTGGACCAGCATGCCTTATGCTGCCTCTGGACCAGCATCCCTTATCCTGCCTCTGGACCAGCATGCCTTATGCTGTCTCTGGACCAGCATCCCTTATGCTGCCTCTGGACCAGCATCTCTTATGCTGCCTCTGGACCAGCATCCCTTATGCTGCCTCTGACCAGTATCCCTTATCATGCCTCTGGACCAGCATCCCTTATGCTGCCTCTAGACCAGCATCCCTTATCCTGCCTCTGGACCAGCATCCCTTATGTTGTCTCTATACCAACATCCCTTATGCTGCCTCTGGACCAGCATCCCTTATCCTGCCTCTGGACCAGCATCCCTTATCCTGCCTCTGGACCAGCATTCCTTATGCTGTCTCTATACCAGCATCCCTTATCTTTCCTCTGCTTTTCCATTCATTACCCAATTTCATTTACTGTCTATTAACAGACACGGAGAGCATGTGCCTCCCATTTTACAGAGGAAAATAAATGCAAGCTCAGAGAGATGGTTGTCTTCCCCTGGATCATGTAGCTAGAAAATGCTGGAAAAGACTGGAATGTAAAAATCACTCAGCTCACCCCCTTCAGCTTCACTGAAATGCTTGGCTAGCACTAGAACTTGCTGTTCTTTTTTATATTCTGCATATATCAAGCCTGGTGGAAACAGCTCTCAGGTTTTCTCTGTAGCTTGTATATGAAATAAAAGGAAAACAGATGTCATATCTCTACACTCCCATGACAGGTGGCTGTGCACTGGCCACTGGAAATTTTTTATTGCAGCGCACAACAAGAAATCTGTTACACACACACACACACACACACACACACACACACACGGCCACTAAATTGATTTCCTGATCCTCTCATCATTTGTGTCCTATGGTTTAAAGAATGATGAATTTCAGTAGTGTTGGCGTCCGTCTGATCTGACTGACATCCCTTTCAGAGAATGCTCCCACAGACTGGGGAAGCATCAGGATTCGGGCTGTGAACCCACCTAGCTGTAAGTCAAACACGGCGTGAGCAGGACGCCTGAGACGGGACCTGAGCTCGGCGTGTGGAGTGCGTGTGTGCAGGTGTGAGTTTCGGCATCTGTGTCCTGCACTGACCTTGTGCGAGCATCAGCTTGCCCTTCAGCTGACAGAAGGAAACAGGGGTGCCACAGGAATAGGAGCTTTCACTTTGCCTTTTTGATTTATAGCCGTGTTCCCTTCCAGCCTGGGAACTCCGTAAAGGACTGTGTCTAAGTTGTCTCTTTGGTACCTCTGTCATCAAGTCCTGGTGCCACACCTGACACAGAAGCAAGGAGAGCATAAAGGGGTGACTGATAAGGACCAGACACTGCTGGTTGTGTTACACTGTTCCGTACCATGCTAAGGCGGCCTCCATGTTTAACCGCACGCCTGTCTTCGGACCTGGCTCCTCTCCCTGTCTCAAGAACGAAGGGCACAGAGGTCTGAGCACTGCTGTGAAGTGTGATTTGTGTTTTATTTTCAATGAGCCCAAAGTTAAGAGATTAGAGAGACCTTGGGCTCTTAAAGCATTTGAATTTTGAGAGACTTGGACTTTTAAGGTTCCATTTTATACTGTGATATTAACATGAGATCCTGGGAACAAGCAGGAAAGGAAAGATTGCCGTTTAAGGGTGAATATGTTTATATTTCGAGCTGACAGGAGCAGAATCTGCTAGTAAGGTTTTATTGTCAATTTGATGCAAATGTATGGTCACCTAGGAAGAAGGAACCTCAACTGAAGAATTTCTTGGGTCAGATTGACCTGTGGTCATGTCTATGAGTGATTATTTTTTATTGATTGATTCTGGGAGGACATAGCCCACTGTGGGGAGCACCATCCTTAGTTAAGTGGGTCTGGACTGAGGATTGGAGAGATAGCTCAGTGCTTAAGTGCACTGGACGCCTCAAGAGGGTCCAGGTTTGATTCCCAGCACCCTCAACCACCTGTACTTCCATTCCTAGTATATCTAGCACCCTCTGTTGGGCTCTGGGGGCAGTGCACATATGTAGTAAATATACATGCAGACAAAGGCATTCATACACATTAAAAAATTAAGATGAAGCCAGCTGAGCATAAGCCTGTATGTGAGCTGGTAAGCAGTATTTCCCCTGATTTCCGTCTCAAATTCATGCCTTGCGTTCCTGCACTGGCTTCCCTGATACCCAGAAAGTGTAAGATGAAATAAACGCTTTCTCCCCCTAAGTTGCTTTTGGTTGGTGTGCTTCATCATAGCAGCAGAAAGGAAACTAGAAGAGCAATTGGTACCAAGAGCATGTATGCTCTGCATCCTGCCTGCCCACAGCAAAGCCCCCTCGTGCCTTGCTCACAGACTCCAGCCCACACAGGAGCCGGACCTCACAGCCTTTCTCCCCATGCTTAGTTAGAAATGTCCCTGTGGAGCAGAGACCTGGCTGTCTCTCTGGTGGCCTCGCCCTGTGTGACCAGGAGATACACTGAACAGTGTTGCAGAGAACTTGAGACATTAATCTGGTGCCAGACGCACCAATCAGCAGACCTGCAGCTTAGCCTGCGTGTCGACCCGACACAAGGTAGGGTCATCTGGGAAAAAGGAATCTTAATCAAGGAAGCACGGCTATAGAGTTGGCTTGTAGACAGTCTGTAGACAAGACTTTTTCATGACTGATGGTTGATGTTTGAGGGGCCAACCCATGGCAACCAGCGCCACCCCTGGGGGATGAGGTACATAAGAAAACAAACCTAACAAGTCAGGAGGAGCGATCCAGCAAGCAGCACCCCTCCACGGCCTCTGCTTCAGTTCCTGACCCCAGGTCCCGCCCTCCTTGAGTCCCTGCCTTGACTGTCTTTGCTGATGGCCTGTGATGTGAATGAGACAAACCCTTTCCTCCTTGGGCTGCCAATGGTCATGGGTTTTCTGTTCATTTGTTTGTTTCCTGATCACATCAATGGAAACCCTAATGGAGACGGGAAGCTCCAGGCATGTCACTTCATTCATGTCTTAGAACGTGTCCTTGGACAGTCTCATGGTGGCCTCATACTCTCCTCCACTGGCCTCTCCTATCCCTCTCCCGCTCCATCCAGACAGTGCCTTCCCAATATCGTCTCCCCCTGCTCCTTCCCAATATCGTCTCCCCCTGCTCCCTGCTTATGACTTGTTTATTCTGTGATCCCCTCCCCTGAGGTTTTTCAGGGTCACGTGTATGAACGTGGGCAGGGGGTTATTGATGTACTAGACCATGGCGACCTAGCAGTGGCTCTGCCACTAAGGAGCAATGATCATTCATCCAGTCAGCAGTGGTGCAGTTGTCTACACACACACACCTCACCACCCCATCCACACCCTCTCTTCCCTGAACTTGTCACCACCGGATGGAGTCACAAGGGCACACTCAGGATCATTGGAATGCTGTTCTGTTGCCTGTTGTTTTCAGTGCTGTGTCTAGGAAGTAGTTCCTTGTCCTGCTCAATCACCGGGTCTTCGCTTCACACAGACTTCTTACTTTTTCACTTACTTGATTCATTTACTTATTTATTTATTTATTTATTTATTCATTCATTCATTCATTCATTCATTTATTCTGTGTATGTGTGTGAACACACCCCCCTGTATGCCACAGTGACAATTAGTAGATTCCTCCCTAGGGCCTATAATTTCCCAAGCCATGGGCTTTCAACCAGGCTCAGGGTAGGTACCTGGTGTGGTTCTGTCCTGTGGAGTGGACTTCAAATCCAGTAAGAAAGTAGTTGACTACCCCAGTAATAGTCATTCTACTACTGTTTTACCAATGGGCGCATCTTGCTTGGCAGGTTGGTATCATAACACTCGGGGTCTACTGGTAGAGTTTCCTCCCTTGTGGCCCAGGCAGCAGCACTAAGAAAGCTAAGCCAACCTGCAGGGAAGAAGCTCTATTAAGAATTGGGGAGGGGGAGGGATAAGTTTAGAAAGAGGCACATAGAACTTGCAAAGTGTCAGTTCCTCATAAAGGCCGTAAAAGAATGCTCAAGAGGATTCGTGAAAGATTTGTTGCCCTTGTGATGTGCTGGAGATGTTTAATGAAGTGTGAACATTCGGGTGTATCGGAAACTGCAAGAAACAAACAACGCAAGATCTCAGCCGTAGCCCAGAATGACCTGGAATTAACGGTAACAGCCGGCGTATAGGTTGTAATATGTGCGTCCACCTGCTAGCGGGCAGCTAGTAATTCTTGCATTTAATGAGCTCCTGTCTCCCGTCTGAAAGGCACATGCATTTTATTCCACCAGGTTACTAGGAGAAACAGGTGCACGTGAATCCACATTAAGGTCAGATGGATACTTCTGTCCCTGGTATTATAAATTGGACCTTTTAGGACAGGGAAAATGGGGCATGCCATTGTGGCAAAGGGCCACATCATCTTGCATGGGATTGCAAAGCTGCCAGAGGCAGTGTCTCTGGGATGAATAGCCTCAGAATGAGAGGTGTCTCTGGGCAGGGTGGACCCAGAGCAACAGAGAGATCGCATTCTACCTCCCAGAAGAGAATACAGAAGTGCGGTCCTCACAGAAATAGCCACAAGCAATGTCCCCGGAAATGCTGACTAAGCAACCTTTAGCTCATTGAAGAATAACAGTGGATGGCCTGAGGGCGTGGCTCAGTCAGAGTGATTGCCTACTGTGCACAAAGCTCTGACTTTATCTCCAGCATAGCAAAGTCAGGCAGAGTGGTGCAAGCCTACAGAAGCAAGAGGACCGGAAAGTCAAGGTCATCCTTGGATACACAGTAAGTTCAAGGCTAGCCTAGGCAGTGAGAGCCTGTCTCAAAAACATACAGACAACTAAACAGCAACAGTAAGGGTTAAGTATACCACAGCCCCCACCAGGAGAACTTGGTCTTAAGGATAAAGACAGAAGAAATGATGACATTTTATCCTGTTAATACCTCTAATTTCATGGCTTCTCTGTGACCGATGGGGTCGTGTTATCTTAATAATACAGCCGAGCGATTTAGAGTATAAAAATCACGTTGGACAGTGAGCTGTAATTCCATCCTAGGCTGGACTCAGCCAGTGCTGCCGCATCGCCCAAGGCTCCTCGTCAAGCTGAGTGACAGGTCTCACGGGAGACGCTAAGCTGGACACAGAGGTCAGGCTTCTTCCAGAGGCCCGAGGCCTATGTCCTCCTGACCACAAAGCCTCACGACACTCTCCTCCACAGTGTTTCCCAAACGTTTCGCGGCTCATCTTACACCCCAGGGGTGCAGATTCATAGCAGCCCAGGTTTCCTTCATTTCTAAATGATCATTTAAAAATTGTGTGTGTATGTGCGGGTGGGTGGGTCTGTGCATGAGTGCAGTGCCCGCTGAGCCCAGAAGAGGGCACTGTCCCAGACATTTGTGATCCAACCAATATGGATGCTGGGAACTGAACTCCAGCCCTCTGCACTGGGCACTGTTACCCATCTCTCCAGCCCGAAGTTTCTTTTAATTTTCCTCTGTTCTTCCCTCCCTCCCTCCTGCCTTCCCTTCCTCCCTTCCTTCCTTCCTTTTTCCTTCCTTCTAAACTACATCATTGCCGTGACCAAGAAATGACTTAAGGAAGGTCGTGTTAGGCTCGTGGTCCATCGTGGCAGGGCAGTGGCTCTCACATGGTTGAAGGAGCAGGGTCTGCTTGTTCACATCTTGGCAGAGCAGGAAACAGGGATGAGGGAGCAGGGCTGCCCCTCTAGCCATCCCTAGTCAGCCACTTCCCTCATTCAAGGAGGTGACATCCAGCATTTACCAGAGGGTGTCCCAAATGAGCTTTGAATGAGCTTCGTTTGTCTGACTTGCAGGCTAGATAGACACGGGGAGCGTCTGACCTGGTGTCGTCCTCGAAGGTCTTACAGGGAGCTGTTGACGAAGAGTCTGTTCAGAGAAGAAGGAGAGGGTGTGTGGTGTGGGGCTTTTCTCTGTTCAGTAGTTAGGCTGTACCTAGAGACAGAGTGCAAGTAAGACCTAGGAAGGAAGGGAGGGGTGGGGCATGGGGCGGGGCGGGGCAGGGCAGGGGAGAGGCAAGGGAGGAGCCAAAGGGGGAGAAGGAAGGTCCAAATAAGGGTGGAAAGAAAGCAGGGACGGGGGAAGGATCAGGAAGAGAGAAAGGAAGAGAAGAGGGAGGGGGAGAGTAGAAAACAATTGGGACAAAGGTCCTTGGGAAGTAACCTCATGTCACACAGTTCATGGGCCAGTGACCCCTAGGCTTCTCCTTCCCAATGCTGTGACCCTTTAATACAGTTCCTCATGTTGAGGTGACTCCCAACCATAACACTGTTTTCACTGCTACTTTATAACTATAGTTTTGCTACTGTTATAAATCCTAATGATATCTGATGCTCGACCCCTGTGAAAAGATCATTTGATCCCCACCCCCCAAAAGGGGTCACCACCCACATGGTCAGAGCTGCTGTAGAAGCTCCTAAATCCACATCTTCTGGCCAGACCTCCCAGAATCTGCAGGTTTGAGGCAGGGCCTAGATGGTTGTGTTACATGCCACCGCCGAGGCTAACATGAGCACCCCCTCCAGGGGCTCAGAGTAGAATGGTGTCATTCCAGGGAACCAAAACCGCAAGCCCTGACTGGCAGCTCTAAGGGGAACCTCTGTCCCTAGAGGACTGGCCCAAGCTCCTTGAGGAAGCCATAGCTCTCCACACACGCGGTTACTGATCTGTGACTTCAGAGAGGTGGTGCTCCCTGGAGGAGCCATCACTGTCTCCAGGAACCCCAGCAGTGGGATTTCCTAACTTACAGCCCACAGCTTTGGAAAGAAAGGCGGATGCGGGGGAGGCGTGAGCCTGCCGGAAGGAGACTTCATTTGGAATGGCTGCTGAAGTTGCTTCTGTGTCTTTAGCCCTGGGAAAAGTGACCAAGGACAGACTGGGCTCTTCCGCATCCCTGTCCCCTGGCTCTGATCTGCCTTCCTGTTGAGATTAGAGCCATCGCTTTCTTACAAGAGATGGAGAACACTGCCAAAAAGCTCAGAAGAGGGATCTAGGGAGATGGCTCAGTCAGTTAAGAGCCCTCTGGGCAAGCAGGAGGACTTGAGTTTGAACCTGGAATGCACATTTTTAAAAAGCCATTGTGGGGACATAACACTAATAATCCCAGCACTGGGGATGTGGAGACAGGTGGATCACTGGCTAATCAGCCTAGCCTGCTTGGTGAGTTCCAGGGCCCAGTGAAAGGCCATGATTCAGAAGATAAGATGGAGGCCATATGAGGAATATCACACACACACACACACACACACACACAGAGTGATGTACTTTCTTTAGCTTGACTACAGCTTCTAATCCTCTCTAAATGGCCACCGACTTGGGACCAAGTTTCACATGCTTGAGACTCCTGAGGGACATCCCACACTGTCCTACCAGCCTGCTTCCTTCATTGGCAATGTTTCTACATTGATAGATCCAAGTACCACATTTCTTTTGGGATATGATTTCCTTCCTTCGTTCCCTCACTAGTTCATCTGTAAGCGGCCCGTAGAGAAGATGAAGTAGAGATGTGGTGGCAAGCATTTAGGAGAATTCCCATATCGAATGATGTCACGCTTGACGGATGCACACTTGAGGGCTGACTCCAGCGGCAACGTCAGGCATCCATTTTTGGCCCGCGATTCAGAGGAGATGGAGAGAACCTGATGATCGTGGGGGTTAAGGCGGAGGTGTCTATCATCAATCCCACCCAGAGTCAAAAGTCAAAAACAAATTACTTGGTTAGATAGATGTAGGAAACAGCGAAATGTAGTGTAGCCAGAGTAACTGAAAGAAACGTCACAGTTGGATGTGATGGTGTCACCGGGGATGGGGTGGCCTCCCTGAATCACAGTCGACATCTACAGTGTGAGCTCTTCCAGACCAGACACAAACCAACACCTGCCTACCCCCTATAGCATCCCAACAACGACAACAGACCAAAGTAATGATTCCACCCCAGCTCAGCTTGGGGAATCGATGTGTTGGTTGGGTTTACTACGGAACATGGGTGAGGGGTCCCTTACAGGATTGTGGATTGCCCCAGAGCAAGCACACCACTCAAAACCTTCACCCTGCCATAGGTGACAAGTCCCCTATAGCTGTGTAAGTGGGGTGCCCTGCAGCCTTCAGTTACCCTTCGACACTTTATACATGGCACCTCCCATGACCCAGGACCATGAGCAGCTCGGGCAGAGTTGTGTATAGCTGAGAGAGGGATGCAGGAAGGAGCGGACGGAACCTCAGATGAGAGGTGATACCCTTCCCACCACCCTCTACAGGGGAATGCCAGCAAGCCCAACCTAGAGCACCTCTTGGGAGTAGCAGCTTCTCTGGTAAAGATACCATGATTCTTGTGCTCAGAGGATGGCGCCCCACAACTGAATCAAGAGCTTGGGGTGTAGGCCTGAGGAGGCCTTTGACGTGGGCCATTCAAAGAGGACAAGCTTTCTGGTCAGCTGGTCACCATGTCATGCCACCTGGTGGCTCAGTGATGCCCGGTGGAGTATGGATGTCAGCTCGTGGTGACAGGCCACAGGGACAGTGAGAAATCCAGGTCCTCAGAGGGGACCTAGAGTGAGCAGGGCTCATGAGAAAAGGCTCTAAGAGTGGGATATAGTCTCCTTGCTGTGTGTACCTGTGAGGAGCAAGTTCCCAGGAGATGGACTGGGGCCAACAGGTTTCTGTGTAGCAAGAAAAATACCCTTTAGGATATAGGGCAGAGGAAGGAAACTGGACAACGCAGTGTACGCCTATAATCCCAGCACTCAGTAGGTGGAGGCAGGAGGATCAAGGCTAGCTGGGCTACGTGAGACCTGTCTCCTCCCCTCCCCCACACCAAAATTACAGCGTAGGACAGGAGAGCAAAGTGACTTATGTGGTGAGAAAGCTGTCCAGATGTCAAAAGGGCTAAGCCAGGGCTGCTGAGCAGGGCTGCTAGGATAGCCCCTGCATGAGAACTTAGGGGGCAGCAGGAATGTCTACAGAGCCTTCTTTACTTCTCCAGTCTACAAAATTGTTTGGGCATCCTTAGCAAGGTGGTTTATGCCTCTGACTCTGAAGGTGTACAGGAGTTGCATTGTTTATCCTCCTCCTCCTCCTCCTCCTCCTCCTCCTCCTCCTCCTCCTCCTCCTCCTCATCATCATCATCATCATCATCATCATCATCATTATCATCATCATCATCATCATCGTCATCAGGTTTTCTTGAAACAGGGTTTCTCTGTGTAGCCCTGACTGTCCTGGAACTCACTCTGTAGACCAGGCTGGCCTCGAACTCACAGAGATCTGCCTGCCTCTGCCTCCCAAGTGCTGGGATTAAAGGCATGCGCCACCACTGCCCAGCTCAGGAGTAGCATTATGTACCCAAATGTGGTTATCGTCACTTTGTGGAACAGCACAACAACACGATGCTTAGCGAGGTCTAGGTTGGAGCTTTGTTTTCAATTTAGCAGTTTTTGCTTGATGGTCTCTCTCTCTCTGGAGTGACCTCTGTCCATAGGATGGTTTTTTAAGGACATTCCTGCTGCCCGTCTCGGCCGCGTCTACCCTCCACTGTCCTTAGTGTGCGCTTCTGCTCCCGGACTCTCAGATCCATGAAGGCCAGGACCCGGAATCTTTACATTAATGCAAAGAGAGGATCTGTCTGTGTACAAGACGCTGCCGAGCATGATCAGATACGTGTAAAGACACATAGCTGTGCACATAGTGGTGCGTGTGTGCACACGCATACACAGGGCGCACACACATGGAGCACAAGCATGCAGTTTCCAGATGTGAAATTGAGTTTGTTACATGCAAATCAAAGCCTAAGTCTATTTGGAGAATTCCAGTTTGCCAGTTGACCTAATGGGTCTTCAGACGGGATCAGCTTGTGATCTCACATCTTAGGTTTGGGGAAGAAGAGCTAGCTGACTGGCTTGTTACAGTACGGCTTGTTACAGTACTGCTCGGCACAGGAGACCAACCAACTGGGTGCCCCTCACCCCTCTTTTTCTATGGCTACTCACTGATTGTATTGCTGCTCAACGTGTTCACAGTTAAGCCTTTGATGGCTGTTTTTTTTCTTTTGTTTTGTTTTATTTTATTTTGTTTTGTTTTGTTTTTGCATCCTACTATTTCAAGAATGATGGATTTCAGTAGCGTTGGCATCTGTCTGATTTGACTGCCATCCATTCCCCAAATCTTCATTTCTGAGATATGCTTCTAATTACACCAAAGGCACAAAATTTTTGCTGACTCACCGGCCTTTTCCATTGTACTCGCCTGCAATGCCTACACAGAGTGTACAGATGTGCCTCCTCCAGCTTGAAGTTCAGGGTAGCCGAGAGCTGTATGTCACCGGTGTCCTATAGCCCATGTGACCCTTCCTAGCTCCAGGAGAGGGCCACTTTGCTCTGTCCAGCCTCCTCCTCCCTCCCTCGAGAAACCCTACCTCTGATGAAAGTCACAGCCACAGCCTCCTCACCAACTTTGGACTTTTCCATGACTCCACCCTGCTCCTGGTTTGCCTTTCTTCTGTTAACTTCCTTAGCTAAGCCCCACCCCCTGCCACACCCCCACATGATAGAGCTTCTTGTGCTTAGGTCTGCAAATAGAAGACAGTTATACAGAGGTGTGGGCTATGTGAAATTTAACACTGAGAACAGACCCAGGCCTGGGCAGGGCTGTGATTACTAGGTAAAATGCTGTCCCGGCATATACACCAGGCTGGCCTCAAATTCACAGAGAGCCACCCACTTCCCACGTGCAACGTTAAAGGCATGCACCAGCCATGCCCAGATCCACTGCCCCTCCCAACACACACCCTTTTTTTTTTTTCAGCATAAATCAGAAAAGAACCTAATACCTGTTACTTCAGCAGGCTGAGTTTGCTTAAAGGACTGCCCTTAGGAGCACAGACCTTAGCTGCTAGTCAGTGGGGAGAAAATGTCCCCAGAGGCCTTCTTTTGAGTAGCAGAAGGTGGCAGCTCCCAACAGGAAGTCTGGGAGGAGGCCAGGCTGGAAGCCAGCTCACTCTTCCGGGGAGCTATGGGCCAGCGCCTCTCCCTTCTCCAGATGGACCGGGGTGAAGTCACCGCATTAATGAAGGCCTCTCCTGCCTGTCTATTCTTTCCTTTGAAAGCACTGCCTGGAAGGACTTACTGGCTAGAGCTCTTTTCTTGTCTCTCTGGGAGGAATATTTCGGTTCCATTGTCTTCAAGTATATGAGTCACTTCTAATGACAGTCATTAGGAGAAAGGGAAGCAAGGGATCTGGGGACACAAGAGGCCTGAGAAGAATGGCTAATGTTTTAATAGAGCTCGGGGTGACAACAGGCGTCCGTCCAGGACTGGGGATAGAGAGGCAGAGCCGGAGTTGGGGTGCTCTGGCTCCGTAGGCAGGTCGCCCAGGTGAAAGGATTGCTTGATTTGGTTTCTTACTTTACTATGACTCAAGACTTTGTGTAAGGAGGAGGGAAGGTGTAGATGTGAGGCTCCTCCGGAGGAACAGCATCGACAGAATGAATCTATGTCACAAAGGGCATTTGTCAGACACGGGCTGTCGTCCAACAATGATTGTGCACGCTGAAGAGGCTGAGAACCCAGTCGCTACTCCTGTCTCTGAAGGCCTGGGGGACTCCAGAAGAGCATCTGCTCTCTAATTTCTGTTGGAAGGATGAAGAAACTGAGTTCTGATGTCAGCAAAGGTCGGTTGGAGCACCGGCGGGGAAGCTACAGAATGGATGCAGTGATCAGCAAGGAGGGGAGGCAGGCAGGCAAAATCAGCAGCCCTTCCCGCACACATGTTCAGGTCTGGGTGGCTTCCAGAAGGTATCTACCCTGGAAGAAGATCTTCCTTCATCTCGTTAATTCTTCAGGGAAATGTGGGAAATGTGCTCACAGATTCACCCAGATGTGTGTTTCTTAGTTTATCACATACGATCAAGTTGACAACCACAGTTAGCTTTTACAGACAAGAAGTCGCTTCCTCGTTGGCCACCTCAGGTGAGGTGTTTGGTGCTCTGAGACCTCCCTGAGGCTTAGAGAGGCGCTGGCTGTGGAATGAAGGGCAGGATTTCCACCCAACGGGGATGAGAGTGAAGGTGCAGCAGCCACCTCAAGACTTCAGGAAACGACTCTTCCTTAAAGGATGCAGAATGCATTTATCGAACATCTGTTCCTTGGCTTATTTCAGAGAGGTGAACATGTGGCAGGAAAGCAGGCCGGAACTGCACAGGCAGTAATTGGGGCTGATAGAATGCCACCGCAGCAGAGTCACCCGGACTGCCTTGGAGAACTGGGAGGGGAGGGCGGGGCGGGGGGGGATCCGCTTTCCATCCCTGTGACAGAGCACTGGGAGAAGCCGGCTGAGGGAGGAAGGGTTGCTTCGGTTTTTATGGTTTCAGCCCACGGTCGCTTGACCCTGGTGTTGGGGGTCATGGTGAGGCAGGACATATTGGTGCAGACTGTGTGGTGGAGCAGAACCGTTTACCTCCTACTGCAGCCAGGAAGGAAGGAAGAGGCCAGTGAAATAAGAAAGGGAAGGTCCAAGAACAGCCTCAAGGATCCCCCTCCTCCTAGTGTTACCTGCCTGGCAGAACTATATTCCAAAGAGACCTTTAGCACATGTGCTGTCAGGAGACCCCAGAGGAAAACTAACAGAGGGCTCCAAGAAGGTGGGGGGGGGAGAAGACTCAGTCACTTCCCAGCAGCCCCTGACTCCTCCTTCTTACCTTTTCTCCTTCCCCCTTCCTCCTTTTCTTTTTTCTTTTGACACACAGCAACCTTGTCTCATTTTTGTTTTGTTTTCATTGTGCATGTGTGTGTGCACACGTGTGTGTGCGCGTGTGTGTATATGTGTGTGCCTATGTGTATGCATGTCCATGTCTGTATATATGTGTGTGTATGTGTGTGGGCATGTGCCTGCATGTGTGCTTGTGTGGATGTGTGCATATGTTTACATGTATATGTGTGCACCTGTGTGTATGTGTGTGCCTATGTGTATGCATGTCCATGTGTGTGCATGTGTGCATACATGTGCATGTGTGCTTGTGTACATGCATGTATGTATGCATGTGTGCACATGTGTGCATGTGCCTGCATGTGTGCTTATGTATGTGTGTGTACATGAGTGTGTATGTGTGTGTACTACATATGCATGCATGTCTGTATGTGTTGCATATGTGTACATATTTTTACATGCGCATGGACACAGAGGCCCAAGGCTGATGTCAGGAATTATTCCACATCACCCCCTCGCCTTATTCACTGAGGCAGAGCCTCTCAATAAGACCCAGAATTCACCAGCAGGGCCAGCCTGTTTGCTCTGGGGAATCCTGTCTCTGCCTTCCTTCCAAGGCTGGGACACAGGCGGGCTGCCAAATGAGTGCTTGGAATCCAAACGCTTAAGCCTCCGAGCCATGTCCCCAGCCCCACATTGTCCCCGTTTCTGTTGCTGCATACAGTCCAGCACCAAATGCAGAGGTCTGAAGCACTAACCTTGTGTTGTCTACCTTGATTTTTCTGGGTCAAGAATCAACAGAGCTATGGACAGGTAGCTCCTCGTATTAGAGGTTGGGGGCAGTTGGAAGTGGCTATAGTGGCAGTGGCCAGGAATGCTCCCTAGGGACTTCCTTCTACAGCACCCATGTGTGGCTTCTCCAGCACAGGGTCTGTGAACTTCACACACGGTTCCACCCCCAGACCTCCCCCCAAAGGATTGCCACAAGCCCATCACCCCCAGGACATCAATCTCTTCTCTGGGGGCAGGGGAGATGACTCAGTTACCATCCAAGCATGAGGACCCGAGCTCAGTACTCCAGAACTCATGTTCTGAGAACACCCAGCCAGACTTGGTAGCCCATGCTTGTAATCCAAGCTCGGAGAGACAGAGACAGTCAGTCCTCCTGTCTCGGGGAGCAGCCAGCCTAGCCTGCCTGGCTACTCCAGGTGAGTGAGAGACCCTGCCTCAAAGCACCAAGTGTGCAAACCTGAGGAACAACGTCTGAGCTTGAGCCTGTGCCTTCAAATGCACACACATTTACACACAGGAGAGAGAGGGAGGGAGGGAGAGGGAGATACAGAGACAGAGACAGAGAGACTCGGTGTTTTTATGAATACTATGGATACATTTGAGATAACTAGTGGTACAATGTCCCTAAGTGGCATTCAGTGTCACATTTGCGACACACATTTTCAATCCACCGTCGCTACAGTGGTTGACACAGGGCAGTCACATGATCTCAGCTTCCTGGTCATGCCCCTTTGCATTACATCCAACCATCCCTGTCCTCAGCAGCCCCTTGTCTTCTCTCCTGGTTTCTCTTCGATGGACAACCAAGTGGAAGAAGGAATTCAATATGGAGTCTTTTGAACTGGCTCCTTTCTAGGAGTGCAATGCATGCAAGTTGCTTTTATTTAGGGCCAGGGTCCCACCTAACCTTTCTACATAGCTGAGGCTTGTCTTGAGCTCTTGGTTCTCCTTCTTCCCTCTCCCAAGAACTGGGGTTACAGTACAATGTATTCAGAGGTCACATGTGGTCCTCCATATTGCTGGACAGCATTTTACCCCATGTGTATTAGTTGTTCTTCCTGTTGCTGTGATAAGAAAATACTCTGAGAAAAGCAACTTAAAGTTGATTTTTGCTCACAGTTTGAGGGTACTCTCCATCACTGTGGGGGAGGCATGGCTGCAGGAAGGTAAGGCACCTGGTTGCATTGCATGCATGCGTAGGCGGGAAGCCGAGACAGGGGTGAGTAGCTTGCTCAGCTTGCTTTCTCTGTGCTTATCCAGCCCTGGATCCCTGTGATGGTGCTGAGGTCGGGTCTTCCCGCATCTGTTAGCCCCATCTAGGGACCCTCTCACAGATGCCCAGAATTTCCTTTCCCAGGGGATGTAGATCCTGTCCACTTGAGAATCAGTAGTGACTGTCACCTCAGGGATACAGCACCATCTGTCCCTGCTCCACCAGAGGACTGGGGGTTGGGAGGCCACTGAAGCTGCCGTGTTCTGTATCTTGTGTGGCCTTCTGTTCTGTCTCATCTCACAGAAGGACCTTGGAGCACCACTCCTGCATGCTGTCACCTAGTCCAGTGACACACTTTTCTAGTAGTCTGAGAGTAATAGGCTTGCACTGAAGCCCCTGTGTGATCCATAGGCATGGGGCACTTCTGGAAGTTCTCTTTATATTTTGATGGCAGTGTCCAGGATTTGTAGAATCCTGTCTGCTGTTCTGAACACCAGTGGGTACCTATGTGACTCATTTCTCGAGTTCTCTGTGGCACTCACATTGTATTTGTTTGTCTTGAAGGGTCATCTGCTTTGATTACTATAGATTTATACCATCTTTAATTATATAATAAAGTTTATCCAGTTTTTTTTTTCTTCAAAGTCACTTGGGCTATTCTAGTTCCTTTGGTCTTTCCCTGTAAATTGAAAATCTCCTTTTTGGTTGATAAAGAGTATCTGGCTGTGCATTTGATGGACTCATGCTAACTTTGGACAACTTTGGAGAACAGTCCCCCTTGCCTGCCCGATCTTCCAATCCATCAGTGTTCCCCCATGATGTTTATTTAGAGCTTGTATTTATGTGGCTTTGTAACTTTCAGATGACAGATCTAACACACTGACAGGTTTGTATCTACTTTGTGTTTTCATTGCTACTTTAACCGTGGGGGAGGGGGGAAGGGTCACACATGTGTGCACAAATGTGTAGAGGTCGAAGCTCAACCTTAGGTGTCATTCCACAGCACACAGTCTCCGTTGTGGTTTGAGTCTCTCACTGGCCTGGAGCTTATGGTTTGTTTGAGGCTGGCTGGCTCATGATCCCCAGAGACCCTCCTACCCTCGTAATGTATGTGCTGGAGGTCCAAACTGGGGCTCTCGTGCTTGGTACAGCAAGCATTTCACCAAATGAACATCTCCCACTGATTTCTAAACTTCAAGTTCTAATTGTTTATCGCTTGTGTTTGCTAACAGAATTGGTTTATGAGCGTTGGCCTTGCTAGCCTCTCTTCAGTCTCAGGGCTTTCCTGGAGTTGATGTGGATTCTCTAGGTGGAAAGTCCTGTCACACCTTCCCATCGGTTTGCCTCCTCCCCATTTTCTTGTCTACACTGGTCTGGACTTGCAGAATAGAGAAGCAGCACTGTGCTCCCTCCCTTTCCCTGACCTCAGCATCTTTTGGGCACTAGTCTCAAATGAGATTGCAGCCCTGGGTGTGTTATGGGTGCCCTTTATCACGTTTACCAGGCTCTTTTAAATTCCTACTTGGTAGAAAGGTGTCTTTTTCATTTAATCATGATTAGATCTTAAAATTTGTCAAATGCTTTTCCTAACCCTATTAAGATTGGCTTTCCTTCATTCTGTTGGTTTGGTACTTTTCCGTGATTGATAGTCAAATATTGGACCATTGTTGTGTTTATTAGATAAATCCCACCAGATAAGGCTACATTACTATGGTGGTATATTGCCAACTCTGATCTTTTCGTTTTTGCTTGATTGTGTTTTGAGCTTGTATTCATGAGGGATCATTGTCTGTGGGTCTCTTTTCTTGTCTGTAACATTATTTACTTATTTACTTGGGTATCTGGGTAATGATTCCAAGTTGTCTAATTATTCCTCAGATACCCAGTGTGATTCTTCTCTGAAACATCTTACCTTTGCTCCTCTGTGTGTGCAGCGTCCCTGTTTCTCCACCCGACGTTCCTGAAGAGTCTGCCTCAGTCTCCTTAGTGAGATTTCCCTCGCCCAGCTGCACATCGGCCAGTCCCTCCCTACCACCCTTCCCCCTTCCCTCCCTCCCCTCTCTCTCACCCCCTTCCCTTCTTCCCACTGCCCTCATCTCTCTTTTCATTTCTACACACAAAGAGACACAACCACACACACAGACACAACCACACACAGACACAACCACACACAGACACACAAAAACAGACACACACGGACACACACGCAGACACACAGACATACAAACACACAGACACACACAAACACAGATACACACAGACACACACACACAGAGACACACAAACAGACACACAAAACACAGATACACACAGACACACAAACACAGACACTCAGACATACACACAGACACACATACAGACACACATAGATACACACACACACACACACACACACACACACACACCTCCCCATCTCAATGAGCAGTCCCTGTTTTTCCTTCAATTTCCAACCCCTTCAGGTCTCTGTGGGCTGTAGAGAGTCACAGTCCTGTTGTTTACCAGGCTTTACCTCACTCAGTAGCTCTGGCATTCCCTCCGACAGGCTACATCCCAGACTCAGCCGTCTTTGGGATTATATTTAGCCCACAACGTTCACGGGGTACAGTCAGTTTCCTTATGTTGTGTGGAGGGAAGCACATGGGGAGGCCGTGGTCATGGGTGATGGCAGAGGGCTAGGAAGCAGCGTCTGGAAGAGTCACCTGAGAGACTCCATGGACTCCGTGTGAGACGAGACAACAAAGATCTGTGCACATGAAGTTACTCGAGTTGGCTTGTTCGTTTGAGGGTCTTATCTAGCCTAAGCTACTGTATAGCTGTGGGGGGTCTCCCTGCCTCTTCTTCCCCAGAGCTGAGAATACAGGTCTGCGTCACCTCATCCAGCTTATGTGGTACTAGCTATGAACACAGGGCTTCATAGGAACTAGACACTAGGCAGTGCTCTAACCACTAAGCGACATCCCCAGCTCTCGGCTGATATTCCTAACATGGCACCACCACGCTGGGCTTTGTAACAGAAGATGCTTCTGTAGAATATAGTTATGTCATACCCCTTTCCCTCTTCCCCTCCAAGCCCCCCCACCTATATGTTCCTCCTTGCTCTCGTTCAAACTTATGACTCCCCCTTTTTAAATTAATTCTGTTCATATATATTCCAAAATTCATAAATGCACTCTGCTCAGGGTGTATAGTGTTACTTGTGTGTATGTTCTGGGGGTTGACCATTGGTATTGAATAATCAGTAGGTGTTGTCTTCTCAGGGAAAGATTGTCTCCCCGTCTCAGCCGCCTTTAGTTGCCTGGAGCTCTTTGTGTATGAATGGGCAGTAATACGCACAGGAGGAGTGTGACGGCTTTGAGTCAGTGAACAAGCCAGTGAGCACCACTCTTCCATGGCTTTTGCCTCCTGTCCTTGCCTGAATTACTTCCCTTGGTGACAAACTGACCCGGAAGTAAAGCCAAATAAACCATTCCCTCCTGGGCAGCTGGGGCAGTAGCTCATTGTGCAAGGTACTTGCCTTAAAAAGCACAAAGACCTGAGTGTGACCCCCCAGAACCAGCCTTGGTGGTGCATGCTTATAATCACAGTGTTGGGGAGACAGAAAGGAAGATTCCCCAGGGCTCACTGGCTGGCCAGCTTAGGCTAATCAGAAAGCTCCAGGTCCCCTATAATATCATCTCTGGGAGCCTGCATCAAACAACAACAACAACAATCAATAGAAGGGGGCTGGAGCTGTGGATTACTGGTTAAGAGCACGTCTTGTTCTTGCAGAGGACCTGGGTTCAGTTCCCAACACCTATATGGCAGCTCAGAACCATTCATAACTCCAGTTCCAATGAATCCAACACCCTCTCTGGTCTCCCTAGGCACCAGGCACACACATGACACACGCATGGCACACACGTGGCACACAGACATACATGCAGACAAAACACCCATACACATAAAGTAAAAGTAAATAAATCTTTTAAATGTGGGATACAAACAGACATTCACATACACAGAGGATCCTAGTTTCTTTTTCATTGATATGATAAATACCATGACCCAAAACAACCTAGAAGAGGAAAGGGTTTACTTGGCTTTACTTCCAGTCAATCATGGAGGGAAGTGATTCAGGGCAGGGACTGGAGGTAAAACCCACAGAGGAATGCTGCTCACAAGCTCACGCTCAGCTAGCTTTCTCACACCACAGAATCCAGGTTCACTTGCCTAGGAATGGCGCTGCCCACAGTGGGCTGGGCCCTCCTTCACCATTCACCAGTCAGGACAGTTCCCCAATCTAACCCGGGGGGTTCTTCGGCTGAGTTTCTCTCTTCCCAAGTCTGTCAAGTGGACAACAAAAGCTAACTGGAAAGTAGCAGGGGACCTCAGAACACAATCGGAAGCGGAGGGCCATTCTAGATTCTTGGCAGGGTTGATCTGAGGTGGCAATAGAGGTAATTGAGGAAACGATAAAGATTTAGTGTGTTGTCCATCTCTGATCTGTGGGATGGGACATGGTCTAGTACAACTCCTGCCTCTGCCTTCAGGAAGCAACTCGCCCACAGAAATGGACCAATTCTTCTTCGCTGTCACACAGAGATTAGCTTGGGAGACACTCGCCTCCCTTCCATCTGCGCCATGATTACTCTTGAGTCCTGAGTGGTGACTGAGGTCTCCTTTTTGTCTCCTCTCCCCGTGGGGCCTCCTGCCATTTGTGCTGCTGCCTTCCGCCTCCATATGGGAACAGTGCCCACCGCACCCCCCCAGAACGTGCAGGCGGAGGCTGTGAATTCCACCACCGTGCACTTCCTGTGGAACCCACCGCCCCAGCAGTTCATCAACGGCATCAACCAGGGATACAAGGTACCTGGCCCGGTTCCGTCACCTCCAAAGGGCCCTCGTGGGCAGCACTGGTCATATCATACTCTGAGTTCAACCCTTCCTATGTGGTCAGAAACCCAGGGCATCAGACAGAGTACTGCAACCTTGGTGGGGCCACCATTTGTCCTCAGTCTTCTCAGCTTTCCTGGGGCCAGGAATTCAAATGCTCAGCTGATGAGAGGGCACCGGAGAACAGCCTCTAGTCAGAGTAATGGACTTCAGGGAAGGCTGGGACATAACCCAGCCCGTAGAGTGCTTGCCATACAAGCCTGAGGACTTGGGCAGTCCTCTGAACTATAAAATGAAAAGACCCGTGCATGTTAGCGCACACCTGTAATCCCTGCATTAGGGAGGCAGAGATGGGGAATCCTGGGGGCTGACTGGCCAGGCCGCCTACCTGAATCAGTAAGCTGCAAGTCCAGTGAGAGACCCTGTCTCAAAAACTAAGATGGGCAGTGATTGAAAGAGACACTCTGGGCTCCCTTCACATGCACGGACACCCCTGGACACACATATCCATGCATGTCAGCATACATGTGCACACATTCATCATCACAGACACACACGATTGTGGGCACACTGATACATGCATGCCAGCATACACACATGCACATATTCATTACAGGGAGAGAGGAGAGAGAGAGACAGAGAGACAGACAGAGAGTCAGAGCCAGCCCATGGGAGATCTATGTGGGCTCATTGGAGTCAACCTGTGTCCAAGCACTTCTTCCTATAACATAGAATCAAGGGCAAGGATTCATGAGAAGGAGACTGCTGTCCAGAAGAAACCATCTTCCTCTCTGCTTTGTGTATAGTTCTGTTTCAAGAATAGAGACCAGAGCAGAGTCCAAGGTCCAGGGTGCCTGCCCAGTATGAATGAATGAACAGACCAGCAATAGAGTCTGTTGCTGGGTAAGTGGGCATGGATGCACATTCCAGAAGCACAGTTTCTTTGCTGTGAACTTCTCCTAGTTGAACTTGGGAGTCTGACTTCCTTGCGCACCAGTGGGTTCACAAGCCCCTTAGCAGGAGACTCGGAGAGTCCCATCAGAGAAGGGCGAACCACTCATGCTCTCAGCTTCAAAAGGTCGTTGTCACCTGCCACTTGGGTTGAGCTTGGTTGTTTGTCTGTGATGAGGCCCAGCTAGAAAGGTGCCATGCCTCTGCTCCGTCCTCGGAGGCGTCTGAAGGCAGATGCCGCTTTGAAGGGAACTGGCCAACCAGAGACTACATCACTCCTCACTCTCCCGCCAGGTCTGAGTGGTAAGGACACTGTGTGCTTCTGATGGCCGGCTCTGACCGGCTCGTCAGTTTGATCTGCACAGGTGCGCTGTGTCCTGCTGCCCACTGGCTTTCAGAAACACTCAGTCCTGGAGATGCATCATGTCAGGAGACTAAAACTCACCACATATGTCTAGCATTGCCTAAGCAGGAAAGCAGCTTTTCCTGTAATATGCACTTGTACACACACACACACACACACACACACACACACACACACAGATGCATATATATATGCTATTTCTTGTTCTGTTTTCAAGACAGAATTTCATGTAGCAGGCTGACTCCAAACTCAGTGTGTGCCTGAGGCTGACCTTGAACTCCTGATTCTCCAGTTCCTACCTCCTTAATCCTTGGATTAGAAGCACGGGACACCATGTTGGGTTTATGTAATACTGGGGTAGAACCCAGGATTTCCTGCATGCTAGCTAAGCTCTCTACCAGGAGAATGTATCACAAGTTCCTGCATATGCCCTTTATTTGACATTCTAGCCTATCTCCTAAACTCCATTTCAGGAAACTAGTATAACATAAACTATAAATCACTAAGATTGTTCCCATTGAATTATTTTGAGTCAGGGTAGACTTCTATCTGGAGAATATTTATGTTTGTCTCCTTATGATAATGAGTTGAATTAACAGATGATATTATCTTTGCTCATCACTGTTTAAAAAAAAATCCATGTTCAGTAGTATCCTAAGAGAAGATGGAGATGTAAGGGAGTGTCCATTACTGTAACAAGTTTAGTAGCCACTTCATTCATATATTTAAATATATGGGTGTGAATGTACAAAAATATATAGACATATTTTAAACTCAACTTTTTTAAAGCAGGACTATAAGATGTAATATTATTTACAGCCAAGCCTTACTATCTCAGCTGCTTGAAAGGCTGAGGAGGAGAGCCACAAGTTCAAGGTCATGCTGGGAAACTTAGTAAAGCCTTGTCTCAACATGTAAAAATGCAAACAGTGAGCAGAGATATAGATCAGTGGTAGAGCCCCTGCCTAGAATCCCCAGGGAGGGGCTGGGGCATGGCTCAGTGGTAGAGCCCCTGCCTAGAATCCCCCAGTGAGGGGCTGGGGCATGGCTCAGTGGTAAAGCCCCTGCCTAGAATCCCCCAGTGGGGGGCTGGGGCATGGCCCAGTGGTAGAGCCCCTGCCTAGAATCCCCCAGTGAGGGGCTGGTGCATGGCCCAGTGGTAGAGCCCCTGCCTAGAGTCCCCCAGTGAGGGGCTGGGGGTGTGGCTCAGTGGTAGAGCCCCTGCCTAGAATCCCACAGTGAGGGACTGGGGCGTGGCTCAGTGGTAGAGTCCCTGCCTAGAATCCCCCAGTGAGGGGCTGGGGGTGTGGCTCAGTGGTAGAGCCCCTGCCTAGAATCCCCCAGTGAGGGGCTGGGGGTGTGGCTCAGTGGTAGAGTCCCTGCCTAGAATCCCCATTGAGGGGCTGGGGATGTAGATTAGTACATTAGAGTGATTAGTTAACACTTACAAAGCTCTTGTTTTATCCCCAAATATGAAAAAGAGAAAAAATGATGCGACATTTACAGAGTTTCTGAATTGTGACTATGCTTTCTTTAAAGACATACTAATTGTAAAATATAATTTTGATTGACAGCTAAGTTAAGAAATGAGGTTTAAAGGGGTCTTTTTTAACCCTTCCCCTACCAGCTCCTAGCATGGCCAGCAGATGCTCCCGAGACGGTCACTGTAGTCACTATTGCTCCTGACTTCCACGGAATCCATCATGGGTACATAACAAACTTGAAGAAGTTCACAGCCTACTTCACATCTGCCCTGTGTTTTACCACCCCGGGGGATGGGCCTCCCAGCACACCTCAGCTCGTGTGGACCCACGAGGACAGTGAGTATCCCTCTCCTGGCGTCTGAGCCATCCTCTCAGGGACCCCTGACAAGAGGTAGTCATGGCACTCGCCTTACACAAGCCAGCTCAAGGAAGCCCCATAACTCGGGGCACTTGCAGGGCGGTCATCCCAACCAGTGCATGGCAAAAAGGCAGGGACTCTGGGGACAACAGTGGAGGGAGTGGTCCTACTGTGTTCATGGAGGGAGTGGTCCTACTGTGTTCATCCTGCTGAGCTTGGCTGTCATTATTCAGACCCTTAATTCTAATACCCTCACTCCTTTGCTTGGTTGCCAGCCGTGTCTCTCCACACACTCTTTCTCCCCCACGCTGGGGCTTTGCATTTGCCATTGACTCTGGCTCTGCATTACTTCCACTCAGTAGATTCCCACAAGCCCCTGTCTACTCTCCGGCAACTTGTTGTGTCAAGGACACATTGTCAGGCGGAGGTACCTGAGGGAGTAATTATAGGCACACACAAGACCAGAGGCCAAGGCGCCCCTAGCTGGGCACACTGGGATACACCTATGCCAGCACTCAGGAGGCTGAGGCCAGAGGACTGTGAGGCTTTGAGGCCAGCCTGGGATAAAGAGCAAACCATTTTCTCAAAAACCCTCAACAGTCAAACCTCCGAGGAGCCTCATGACAAGCCATCTACCATGAGAACCAGGGAAAAACATTTGATGTCCCAAATGGGGACAATTGAGGGAGAGATAAAAAGGTCATGCAACAGATAACCTTGTAGCTATTTAAAAAAAAAAAAACCCAAACTTTGGAACTCAAAACACTTGAGGGAAAATTGTCATGATATAATGTCAAATAAAAAAAAAACAGTTAACAAAATTATTTGAGATCTATGTTTTAACATAATACACTCATTATTTTGAGACACATTTCTCTATATGATATGAGGGGTGTGTGTGTGTGGGGGGGTTCAGTATCTTTCTCAATCACTTCACCTTATTTTTTGAAACAGGTTCTTTCCATGAACCTGGAGCTCCCCACCTAGCTAGGCTGGCTGGGCAGTAAGCCTCCGGGACCCACCCGGCTCTGCTCCAGAGCTGGGATTCAGAAATGCATGCAGGACATCAGCTTTTTAAAAGTGCGTTCTGGGTGTAGAACTCAGATCGTGGGACTGGTGCTAAAGCAGTTGCTAGGCAAGTGTGAGGACCTGAGGAGGGATCCCCAGAACCCACAGAAATGCTGGGTGAGTGTCCAGCCTTTGCAGGCAGAGACAGAGGACCCCCAGATCAAGTCAAGTAGTAAGACTAGACATATGGGCAAGCTCTGGGTTTAATTGAGAGAGCAACCTCAGCGAACAGGTCAGAAAGGCATGGAGAGGGATTCCAGGCATCAACCCTGGGTCTCCACATGCATATGTGCACACTCAAACACACATACAAACATACATTCACACAGTCACAAACATACGCAGTCACAAATTCATACACACTCACACAGCCACAAATACACACACATACACACAAACACATAAACACAGTCACAAACATACACAGTCACAAATATACACACACTCACACAAACACAAACACACACACACACATACATACACACACACAGTCACAAACATACACACATTCACAAATACATATACACTCACACAGCCACAAACACACACACATAAACACAGTCACAAATATACACACAGGCACAAATATACACACACTCACACAACCACAAACACACACACATATACACACACAGTCACAAACATACACACAGTCACAAATGCACATATACACTCACACAGCCACAAACACACACACATAAACACAGTCACAAATATTCACACAGGCACAAATATACACACACTCACACAACCACAAACACACACACATATACACACACAGTCACAAACATACACACAGTCACAAATGCACACACACTCACACAGCCACAAATACACACACATATACACAGTCAAACACATAAACAGTCACAAACATACACACAGTCACAAATATACACACACTCACACAACCACAACCACACACACACACATATATACACACAGTCACAAACATACACACAGTCACAAATACATATACACTCACACAGCCACAAACACACACACATAAACACAGTCACAAACATACACACAGTCACAAATACATATACACTCACACAGCCACAAACACACACACATAAACACAGTCACAAACATACACACA
This sequence comes from Apodemus agrarius, assembly GCA_964023405.1. Classification (NCBI taxonomy): domain Eukaryota; kingdom Metazoa; phylum Chordata; class Mammalia; order Rodentia; family Muridae; genus Apodemus; species Apodemus agrarius. Next base: position 35,374,298 of record OZ030028.1, read on the forward strand.
GGCACAAATATACACACACTCACACAGCCACAAACACACACACATAAACACAGTCACAAAAATACACACAGGCACAAATATACACACACTCACACAACCACAACCACACACACATATACACACAGTCACAAACATATATACAGTCACAAATACACACACACTCACACAGCCACAAACATACACACACACATACACACACAGTCACAAACACACATGTACTCACTAGCACACACACAAACATATATGCAAACACACTCACAAAAATGCTCTCACACACTCACACTAACATACAAATACATACACGTTCACACCTACCCATGTATATGAGGGCCCCACCCATGCAAACAGTCAGACAAACATGCATGCAGCCACACAAGAACTCAGATCCTCAACCGAGACCTCTCCCCTGCCCTGGAACCACCGTTTTTAATAGGCAGGAGGCCTCTTTGTCCTTTCTAGAAGGATGGCGTGCCCTCGTGGAGGTGGTATCAAGGGTAGCGTTGCAGTTGTCTCTGGGGGTGCAGCTTGTCTGGGCTGAGGCCCTGGTGGGCAGTTAGCCTCTGCTGTGTCACAGATGTAAGCTCTGCTAGCTGTAGGCCTTCTGCAGAGCCCCGGTGAGGTGGGAACACGCTGGAGGAGGGTCACAGCACAGAGAAAAAGAGTATCAATTGAAAGCTAGACATTTACAGAGTTAGAGGACAGCGCCGTTGGGCAAGGATCCAGGAAGCAGAAACACTGGGAATATAAAGGAGCAGCAGCTTCCCCTGCTACGACATCGATCGCAAAAGGACAAGCTGCTTCAGAGCCCGTCAGGACGGCTTTCTGGACGCTTGCGGTGGGTCGGGGGAGGATGATGACATGGTCCTGACAGCAGCCCATTTTACCATCCTCCACTGAGGGAAGTAGCTTTTGTCTGGGTCTCAGCCCCCTGTGAAGGCTCTCCTGATCTCACCTCCCACGAGTGTAGCTTCTGAGGCTGTACCTGTTTTAAAATTCATAAGCTGTGTTAGGGTTTTGTTGTAGTTGCAGGGAGGAGTGAGGTACGGGCTACTGCAGGTGTGGCAGGGATGATGGGAGGCAGAGAAGAGCCTGTGATGTCCTCTCAGACCGAGACTTCACGCTGAAGCTTCAGTGAGTGTGCTCCCAGCAGCTTTGCAAGGGAGCCTGGGGTGAGGCACCTTGAGTAGGAGGGTGCTCCCTGCCTGACCAGAGCAGGTCCTCAGCTGAGAGGAGTATAGGGCAGTGTGTAGTCTTCCCCAAACTCCCGTTCTCCCGCTAAGGCAGGAGGTTATGGTGCAGGCCTTTGGCTGCACTTTCTCTTGCTCCTGAAAAAAATCAGGAACGAGACTTCTGCATTAGGTGAGCAGGTACTGCCCCTGACCCTAGGTTTCATCTCTGCCTCCCACCGTCCATGATGCCATGAAAGCCAGGGTCCTGCCCCCCCTCTCTGGAAGATTCTAGTCAAATACTCGTGTAAAGCCTAAGCCCCTCCCTGGGAGATTCTAGGCAGGGGCTCTACCACTGAGCTATACCCCAGTCCCTTATTGGGGGATTCTAGGCAGGTGCTCTACCACTGAGCCACACCCCCAACCCCTCACTGGGGGATTCTAGGCAGGTTATTCTATTATGGAGTCACACTCAACCTCTTAATGGAGGATTCTAAAGAAGTGATAGTCTATCAAGCAACTGATTTTTTTTTTCAGGTCTAACTAAACAGATTATTGTAGTGGACTGGGTCAGAGAGAAAGACAGACGCTGTGTCCGAAGGTCCTGTGGTTACATTTCTCAGCTCCCTGCTTGTGTGCATGGAGCCAGCCAAGTGACACACTCAAGAACAGAGAGCAGGGCCTGAGCGCCGGGCCCTCGTCCCAGCTGCACTGCAAGTCCCCTGGTGGTTCTTTCCTACAGGCTTCTGCTGGCTCTGTCTCAACACTTGGCTTTCTGTAGCTAAAGCTGTCCACGCAGGTCTGATCAAAGGGCTCCAGGCACTCGTGTTAACAGACCTCTTTATTTTTAATTGGTAGAACCGGGAGCCGTGGGTCACCTGAGCTTCACGGAGATTTTGGACACCTCTCTCAAGGTCAGCTGGCAGGAGCCCCTGGAGAGAAATGGCATGATTGTGGGTAAGCTGCCCCTCCCCTGGAATGGGAAAACAGGAAGTGCGTCCTAACAAGAAGGGGTAGCCTTCATGTCAAACAAAGCTGCTAAGAGTGGACCCAGGCCTCCTGGGAGTGCCTGACAAGTCCTCCTGGCTGTGTGGGGGCCATAACCCTGAGGGTGGGGGCCGCGAGGAGGTGTTGCTTATCTTCTTGTGTAGACAGCAGCCTCAGAGCTGGGAGTTCTTCCTCTGCTGCAGACACGGCAGAGTTCTCTTGGGGCAACAAGAATCCTCTGGTTTTAGATGCCTTTCCTCATGTATTTAGCTCTGTCCTCAGAGCAACGTGCAAGTGTATTGATCTTCTAGCCATGTTACAGGTAAGGAAACTGAGGCTGGGAGATTCTGGATTCAGCAAACATTCTTACTGTGTGCGTGCGTGGGGGTGAGTTTCTAATGACCTCCCAGTAGGGCGCTGGCTACAGTGCTGACATGTCTACTCTCCACCTTCTGTCATGAGTTGCGAGGTGAGGACAAAGCCCTGGACTCCTGACTCCAAATTCACGTTCTGGCCCTGCCCCACCACACCCTGAGTGAGAAGCCTCAAGCTAAGCAAAGGCTTGGGGGCGAAGAGCCTCAGGCTCACAGGGGTCCTTGTCCCTAGATCTCTGAATCACGTTCAGGGTAAACTGTGCATGGCTGTCCCTTGACAGTAAACCCCTCCCCACATGGCAGGGGACTAGGGGAATAACTCACTTTCACAACTTTTTTTTTTTTTGGTTCTTCAAGACAGGGTTTCTCTGTGTAGCCCTGGCTGTCCTGGAACTCACTCTGTAGACCAGGCTGGCCTCGAACTCAGAGATCCAACTGCCTCTGCCTCCCAAGTACTGGGATTACAGGAGTATACCTCCTGCATTGGGGTCATCACAAGACTCGTTTGACATGTCACTATGGATTGTCGCTGGGGCCTCCCCATGCTAGACAGTAAGTAGTTCCCCGATTTCCTGAAAGTTGCTGAGGAAATTCCGTGTTCTTCACATGAGAACTGAGCAGATATGCCATGCTGTGATAAGAGGCGAGGTGTTCATTCTGTGGTTGCAGGCCAGACTGTGCCGTGGGCCCCGCCTCGCGCAAGCGTGCTGAGCAATACCAGTGGCCGCTCTGGACACTCCCCTGTGCTGCACCACCTCTGCAACACTGCAGCACACTGCTCCTCGCTCTCTAGACTGCTCATGTCCTCCACCCCAGCTGCATAGCAAGGACTCAGGGAGACGGCCCCATGATCACACAGCTCAGAGGTGGCCCTGGTAGCCACTTCCCCATCTCTCTATCGTCACATGCTGGGAGTAAGGTGCAAACTGTATTCCTGTTCTTCCTGGAAGGTCCCCCTGACTCACTGAGGACCTGAGTTCAATTCCCAGAACCTGTTTTAAAAAGCCTGGTGTGGAGCATGTACTTGTAACCTCAGTGTTGGGGACACAGAGACAGCCAGGTCCTTCGGGATTTATGGCCAGCCAGCCTAGCTTAATTGGCTAGATCATGCCCACTGAGAGACCTCCTTCTGGCCACCACGTGCACACAGCTGCATGAACATCTGCATACACATTTAATGCGTACGAAAGCAAGCATGCCACGCGCTCTGGCCACCTCCTAGGCGCCACCAAACTGCTCGGTCCACGGATCCCCACCGGGCTCCGCCACCTTGCTCCCTCCCCTCAGAGCTGGCCCATGTTTTCTATCATTTTGTAACCACTGCCCTGCCCAAGATAAGATGTATCCAATCGTATGTGCCCCATAATCTCGAAACAGCTTTCTTGCGAAAGTGGCTTATGAGGTGGGGTTGGCCAGGGGACAGCCCAGACTGCCACTGCAACAGGGTCACTGCCACTGAGTTCTCAGCAGTCGTCCTGGCAAACAGCCAAGACACTGCTCAGGATGGGGGACACAACTGTGTCCCGCCCAGAGCCCCTTGCAGTGCTTCTCGGATCACAGAGAGCCTTGGAACTGACCCACCTCAGGCCCCAGCCATTGACTGGGTGTCCTAGACAGTGCGCTCCCTGCTCCCTCCAGAGCCAGAGATGGCTGCCACTGGGGGGAGGCATCAGAGCCCAGATCCTATACAGGGGAAGAGCAAATACAAAGCATGTACATAAGAATGCTTCCCCAAGCCTTGAGCAAAGCTGGTGAGCCCAGGACAGGTAGACGGGGGCTCAAGCTAACCGCGGAGACCTGATGTGGGTCAGTATAGCTTTATGTCAGAGGCAGAAACAAACGGGATCAGAGAGACGGTGATGGTGTGTCTGTGTAATAGGAGCTCTGTGGGAAGTGTCTGTGTGTGTGTGTGTGTGTGTGTGTGTGTGTGTGTGTATGTGTGTGTGTGTGTGTGTGGTATGTGGGGGGGGTGCGCGCACATGCATGTATGTATAGTGTGCATGTGCACATATGCAGATGTGTGGATGAGTGGAGGGTGTGGATGTGTGGGTGTGTGGGTATGTGAGAAGAGACTGTTCATGTGTATACAGATGTGTGTGCATACTGTAGGTGTGGAAGCTGGAACACATCCTCAGCTTTCTTTCCTCAAGCACAATCCCACCTTGTTTTTTTTAAAAAGCAGGTCCCTCATTGGCTTGGAACCTCCCTAGTACTAGGTTTACAACTGTATTCCGCACTCGTTACGTGGGCTCTGGGGGCTGAACTCAAACCCTCGTGTTTGCAGAGCAAGCACTTTACCGACCAAGCCCCAGAAAGGATGCCTGTCTAGCTCAGATCCCCAGGACCCATATGGGGACTGAATCAGAGTCTTGCTCTCCCTGATTCTGAAAACGGGGCTGAAGAGTGAGAGAGGCGGCCAGTCCCAGCGGACCAAGGCATCTGTGTTCTAGAAAATACTGTGTTCTAGAAACTGGCCAAGACTCTTCGTTAGGCATCTTAACCCAGACAGGCTTCCCCATCCCAGACCCACACGCCCACCTCCCCTGAGCTCCCACATCCCTCCTAAACTGCCCACGCCCTTCCTTTTTGTTTTATAGCCCGGGGGCTGGGGGAGACCAGTGGAGCTGTGCCAGCATTCCATGGCTGAAAGCTAGTGGCCAGGACCTCCAATTTATGATCATCTGCTCTCGCCCGCTAATGGCGCCTAATGAACTCATTTTCATACTTTATTTAAACAAATACCTGTGGTCGTTGTCGAGAGAGGCTGGCTAGTGTTGGTGATGGAGCTTGACCCGCAGAGCTCAGATGGTTCCCAGCTGGATTCTGCTGGCTGAGTGGACGGGCCGCCCCCACTGTTAGCCAGAGCTTCAGGCAGACTCTGCCTGACATGTCAGGGCCAGAGCGGCCCACTCCTCACTGTCTGGCCAGTGCTTCTCTCCACTCCTGCCCACCCTGTAAAAACCTGTGCACACAGAAGCTGGGGTCAACACCTGCTGTTCTGAGATCCATTATACAGGGGAAGCTCTTGAAGATTGAGAGCAAATAAGTGTCATTAGCTGGATGCCATCAGGCGGTCATTGTCCCTTGGGACACCTGCATCCAGCGCTACTCAACTCCATACTCCACACCCTGCCTGTTGGTAGACACCACCCCAAAATCATGAGTCTTCCCTGGAATGGGCCTGTAGCCCCAAGAAGGTCAACACTGTGGTGAAGGAGATGGTCCACTCAGTAAAGTGCAGGCGTGTGAACCTGATTCCCCAGAGCCCATGTGAAAAGTCAGGTGTACAGAGTGGAGATCTCATAGAGAAGGCGAACTCTCGGTTCAATAAGACATGCTGTCTCAAAACTTAAGATAGAAGCATGTGCGCATGCGTGTGCACACACGCACGCATGCGCATGCATACACACAAACACGCATGCACATACATGCACACGCACACATATACATACATACACACACACACACACACACACACACACACGCGCGCGAAGAACAACTACTCGCAGACAAACCTGGCCTAGGTCAGGGAATGCTAGCATGCACCTCCCCCTCCTTCAGAGACACCATGTGTGTAAAACTACCTGCTGCTGAAAGGTGGCTTCAGGAAACACTTGCAGCTAAAGTTTGTTTGTGGGCAATGTGACCTTTATGGTGGGGTGACTGTCAGAAACGATGCTTTATCAGCCTGACCCTCAGTGACCACCCCCATTCCATGCCTCCAGTTTATTTTGTGGTCAAAAATAAGAAGGGAGCTTCAAGCAAAGGCGGCAGAGCCCCTGCCCGAGTAAATTGCCCATTGTGCCCTTGTTGTAAATTGCAGTATCTCCCACTCTTCCCCGGTAAACTCTGATTTATGAGGACCGGGATGCAGACAGACAGTCTGTGATTGGATGCACTACTCTCTTGTAGAGAATTTACTCCAGATCAACAGAAAATTATTTCTGAGCTCCCGTGGTCGTTAGTCTCAGTTAGTAGGGCCATTCCTAGCAGGTAGGAAGCACAGTGGGAGGTGGCTGGGGATGCTGGCTCTGGGCAACTCCGTCTTCTGCTCCCCCCCCCCCTCGCGCAGGCTGCACTCAGATGAAGCACCTGCTGGCCAGAGCTGCCGGCATCTGCCACACACATCTCCCAGGCTGTGTGTGTAAGGGGGAGGGCATCCTTACACACCAAACACCTACAGTCTGCCCTGTGGCAATACCTCACGACACCTTTCATCAGATGTTCTCAGATCTCTGTTGGCACTAGTCTTATGCCGTCCAGAGCAGGCCGTGTGTGTGTGTGTGTGTGTGTGTGTGTGTGTGTGTGTGTGTGTGTGTGTGGCAGGGGTGGGGAGGAGGTACATGTGCGCAGATATGGGTGCCAGGTAAAAAGCCAGAAGTCAGCCTCAGGCACGGATCCATCCCCAGCCACTGTGCATCTTGACTTTGAGACCTGGCCAGGTACTCCCCACTCAGGCAAGGCTGGCAGGCCGTTGTGCCCGAGCGATCCGGCTGTCTGCACCTCCCCAGCATTGGCATTACGAGCGTAAACCACCACACCTGGCTTTTTACGTGTGCGTTCTGGAGATCAAACTTAGGTCACGGTGCTTTCAAGGCAAGCCCTTCGTCAGCCGAGCCCCTCCCCAGCCCGAGAGCAAGCTCTTCAGTTGTCCACTTGGTGTCCATCCGTCTCTGTAACGAGTTGAGCATACAGCGCGATGCTTTCAGACTCTAGCGGATGCCAGGAGCGCCGTACTTACTGAAGACACTGAAATTGCTGTGTTTTGGCTCCAGGTTGACATGATGAACAAGATGCTGTGTTTGGTAAATTTTGCTAAAGAACAGCTTTTAAACAAACAGAACTTCCTGGCAGGCAAGTGGCAGCATTCAACAAAGAATCCTCTTCCCGGGCCTTCAGAGTGACTCAGAAGCCCATGCTGTTTAGAAGTTAATCAGGCACAGACAGACAGACAGACAGACAGACAGAGAAGATGGCCGTGGAGCAGGGCTGTTGGTTTCTAGCAAGTACCTGGGACCCCCCTCCCCCTTGTTTCTTTATTCTTTGTAAAGTGAGATAACAGTGCCATCCTGTGAGTTGCGTGACTTAGGCCAGGTGAAATGCGTGGGACATACCTTGAGACAGCCTCCCCTCCTTTTGCCTCAGCCACGTGGTGCCTGGAACTCCCTACTCCACGCAGGATCACATGGCCTCTTGGGTCCTAGTGTCCACACCCCTCCTCCCAACACTCCTCAGGATGCCCTTATGCTGACCTCCCCTTGGAAGAGCGTCAGCCACTGCACACTGAGGAAACTAGACACGGTGGCACACATTTTAATCCCACAACTAGGGAGGCTGAGTCAAGTGAATCTGTGAGTTCGAGAGGCCAGGCTGGGAGAGAGTGGGACCGTACCGCCCAAAATAAAATAAAATAAGAAAAAGTAGAAGCATTACTGCATCTTGGTCGCAACCCTAGAGCGACACGCTATCTGATGCGAATGCTGGCTAGTTTTCTCCTTGCTGGGACCAGATGCCTAGCAGGAAACAAATCTGGCTTCTAGTTGGAGGGGCACAGCCAAAGGCGGCTGCTCACACCACGCCCACAGTCAGGAAGCAAAGCCTTCTGGCTGCTGGGGCTCAGCTGGCTCTCTCCCTTTTCATCCTGTCCCAGACCCCAGCCCAGGAGAGAGAGCCACCTACATTTAGGGCGGGTCTTCCCGCCTCAGTTAACATAATCTAGAAACTCAGCCACCACAAATGATAGAAGTAGCATGTTTATTGTCATATCCCACCCCCAAATTTCAAGTTAGCCATAAGGAAAGAGCCTGCAAGGGTACTCAGTTCTTAGCACCCATCCATGGATGCTGAACTGGAGTACTCAGATCTTAGCACCGTTCCATGGAAACTGCAGTGTAGGGAGTGGGTGGAGAAAGAGAGCCTAAGCTTCGGCACTGGGCAGGGATGGGGCGGAGATGGCAGCCCAAGGCAGCATGGGAGCAGCCCTGGCCAGCACCACGAGGAGACAGAAACAGCCTTCACGGAGGGGGGAAGCTTGCGGCTCCACGTGCCTGAGGCAGAGGCTCATTCCTCCACTGGGCAGTGGAATTCAGGTGCCTGGGTGACCCCAAGGTCCCCACAGCCAGCCTCCCTCCAGTGGTCTTCCCTGCCTTGACATCCCAGCCACGCCCCCGCAAAGGTCTGAGAGTCCCTGAAGGTTCTTGGTAGTTACCATACTGTGTTATGATTGTGGGGACAGTGAACAGGGGGGGTGAGTTCTGACATTACATTTTTTTTCCAAAATATTAAAGTCCCGAGGCACCATCCTCCAAGTTTCCGTTCACCCGCAAGAGCGGTTGCTAAGTTTATTTATGACTTTCATCTGAGCGAGAGGGAGCTGAGATGCGTCTTTGAGCTTCCATATCCCCGAGCTTATTGACTGAGAAGAAGGAAGAGCTGGCGTCCTCAGCAGTTTCCCTTTGCCTGGGGACCCAGGAGCTCTCTCCATCACCGGCCCCTCTTTACAAGACACGTTAAGCGCCCTCTAATCCCATCAGCTCCCCTCCGAAGGGGTTGACTCAAGCACTAGTTGGGTCTTTTTTCTCTAAGCCCAAGTCACGATGGAATCTAAGGCTAAATAAATTGTGATCGGGAGGCCCTGCCAGACTGAGACGAGAACTTGGAGGAAAATTAATTTTTTTTTTTTTTTTTTTTTTTTAGAAAAGAGCATCTTCAGTAAGAGCAGGGCAGAGCTCTGAAGCAATGCAAAACTGAGGGGGAGAGGGGGCAGGTGAAAGGAAAGCAGGAAGAGAAGCCTGTCCGTCGCCACAGCGCGGAAAGGAAACATGCACATGCACAAACTCAACCCACACATGCAGGCACACGCACATGCATGCACATGCACGCACATGCATACACACTCAGTAGAAGTGTTTCCACACTTGAGATGGGACCCTAGAGTGAGCCACCAGTTCAGGAGACCAGGTAATGAAAACAGCAGTTTGTGATACTGGGAACACCACTACAGGGTCTCCTGATTGTCCAGCAGGCGTGAGCTCAGCAGAGCTCCACAGGCTGGTGGTCATATCTGTCACTCTCCTGTCTCTGCACCAGCTCCTGGGTCCCAGAAACCTATTCTTGCAGAGCTCCTTGTGGTAGGAACCGGACACAGCAGAGGCCTCTGTGTGAACGCAGGGGAAGAGCCTGGGCCTCCTTCCAGCTGAGCCCGAATGCGCTCCTGCTGGCCCAGGAGGGGTGACCTCTGGATGGCCTGCCTCAGGTGTTCTGTTCTCTTGCAGGCTATCAGGTTTCGTGGGAGGTGTACGGAAGGAATGACTCTCGCCTCACACACACCCTCAACAGCACGACCCACGAGTACAAGATTCAAGGACTGTCGTCGCTCACCACCTACACCATCGATGTGGCTGCCGTGACCGCCGCTGGCGTGGGCCTGAGCACGTCATCCACCATCTCTTCAGGAGTACCCCCAGGTCAGTGGATCTTGGCATCCATACTTTGCCTGTGCTTGTAATCTCTGACCCTCCTGATCTGGTGGCATCTCTATGCAGAAGCCACCAAGTGCCTTGAGAGCTACGGTGGGGGCTTAGCCTCCTGCTGAGATGTGTGAAGGCACCTTGACTCTGATTCTCCCTCACCCCAGTATCTCACTGTGTGTCTCTCAGAGTCTGAGCACAAGCAGACGTGACTGGCTTGAAAGGAGAGAGAATGATCTCCATAGGGCTAAAACATGGTCTCTACAGCTCAGGATTTCCACCCTCTAAGGCCCACAGCCAATGGCCACATGGATGGGAGAGGCCTTCAAGAAGGGCAAATAAGAGAAATATGTTGGCATTAAGTCTAGGAGGGGCTGAAGATGCACACAAGGTCATGGGTTTTTTGCCCAGAACATGTAAGCCAGGTGTATGGTAATGCACACCTTTATGATAAGACAAGGGTTCCCTAAGTAAAGGCAGGTGGATTCAGAATTCAAGGCCATCCTTGGCTACACAGTAAGCTGACAGTCATCCTGGGTTACATGGGACCCCATCTCAAAAACTGCAAAGACCATGAAGCTCATAAGAACTGGGGTTTGTAATAAGAAAAGGTGGGGCTAGGGAGAAGGATCAGCCATTAATAGCACTTGCTGCACCCGCACAGGGCCCAGATTCCACATGGTGGCTCACGGCTGACTCTAACTCCAATTCCAGGGGATCCAGTGCTGTTCTCTGACCTCAGAGGGCACCAGGCACACACATGAAACACATATGTCCATGAAGGCAAAACACTCATACAGAAATAACTAAATCTGAGAAAGAAAAGATAATAAACACAGTGATGGAAGGGGGAGACGTCTGTAGGGTGCGGGTGGCCGGGTGAGCGGGCCACTGTGGCAGAACGCACTCATTAGTGAGGAATGGCTGACGCTCCTGCCGTGTCGTGTCCCTTTGAAAGTCACAGGATCTTCTTACACATCGAGCGCAGCGCCAGAGGACCAGCACTAACTCCTGCCCTTGGTTTCAAAGCTTCTGTTTAAGGTGGAAATGTTGTGTTCTGAAACCTCACAGATGCCTGTGAACACAGAGATGGGAGGTTGTCGTGGGTCCACTGGCTCGGTCCTGCAATTATAGCTGTCAGGTCTCCTGCCATGTAAAAGATGCTAAGTGAACGGGCTGGAGAGATGAATCGCTGGTACGAGCACTCGCAGCATGAGCAGGAAGACCTGAGTTTGGGTCGCAGCATCCAGTTAGACGCCAGGTGTGGCTGCAGTCAAGCCGGTAAGCCCGGTACTGACAGGGCTGAGGGGGAAACAGGATCGCTCGGGCTTTCATGACTGCCAGCCCAGCTCCAGGTTCAGTGAGAGACTGTGTCTCAGAAGATTAAGGTAGTCAGAGTGACGACCTCCTCTGGGTTTTATATATGCATAGGTGTGTGCACCTACACACATACATGCATATGCATCACACTCATGCACACACATGCATGTCAGCACACACACATGCACATGTGCATGTCAGCACACACACATGCACATGTGCATGTCAGCACACACACATGCACACGTGCATGTCAGCACACACAGAGGCGTGTCAGCACACACACATATGCAGACACACATGCGCATCAGCACACGCACACATATACATACATACATGCATGTCGATTTTCCTTATTTGAAAACTGTAACAACTGTATCTGTAGAGGCCCAGGAAACTCACATGAACTCAATTCCTGTTTGCTTCCCACTTCCAGTTCAGTCTCATAACATGATTGTTCTGGAGAGAGCTACATGTGTCTAAAGAGAATGTAAAACAGATGAAATGTGTGCACTGAGGGAGTCCCCAGGAGCCCTCAGGAGCTCCCAGGAGCCCTAAGAAGTCTCAGGAACCCAATACACCCTTCACCTCTTCTCATGGTACCACTCTAAACATACGTCCTCCGAGTCTAGACTTTGTGTGGAGGCAGAGGAGGGGACTGAGGGAGCGGCTGAAGCCACGGAGTGTCCTCCCCTGCCACCAGTCAGGGATGGTACTCCGTTGAGTATGGGCCTACTCTACACCAGCAGGAGGAGGTGTGACCAAGCCTTTCTTTATCCACCTGCAGATACTGGCCATTTCACAAGGTAGTGGCCCTGACACTAATGTGGGTACCAGAATTACAGGCACTTGTCATGTCACTAAAAGTTGGGCTCCACCAGAGGAACTAGTCCATGGAGGTGAGGTGAGACTCCTGAGTTCGCCTTGGGATAAGTTCTCCATTCCATAAGTGTGGAAGGCCGTCACACTAAGGCAAGACAGTGTTGGTTTAAGTCTTCTGCCTGCACAAAGATTCCTTATGAAATTTTTTTTCCTTCTACATGTGGTCCATGTGCAAATATGTATGTGATGGTCAGAGGCCAACATCTTTTGCCTTCCTTCATGTCGTTTCATCTTATTTTGAGAGAGTCTCTCACTCAACCTGGGGCTCACTGATTGGCTAGAGTGGCTGCCCAGCAAGCACGGGATCCTCCCGTCTCTGCCTCCCCAGAACTGAGATTATAGGAGTCGGTTGCCGTACCTGGCTTTATACAGGCTCTGTGAACAGGTTTTCCAGCACAAGGATATCACAAAGGTAATTGGGAGCCAAAGCCACGAAGTCACACTACGCAAAAAACCTCACACAAGAGATTTATGAGGGAAAAAACACAGAATAGCGGCTGCCCCTGAGAGGGGACAGGCCCAGCAGCAGGCTGGGTGGAGGGACCTGCTCTCTCACAGGGTCTTTGGAACATGTGCAGTGAGCTAGTGGGAAAACAGAGTGTAGCTGGAAATATTGCTTGGCCTGTACCCCTGAGTCACAGGGGTGAGGGTTTCCAAGCCCTGGGTTGAAGGACAGGGCAGGGCAGGTGACCAACCGCTGACCTGTTACCCTTCATTCTGAGAATATGAATCCAGTTCTTCATGCTGATCCAGCCAGCGTTTTAGGGACTAATCCATCTCCCCAACATGCTCGCTGACTTTACCCAAGTAACTGGCACCCAAAACACTTACAGTCCCAATCAGAGATCGAAAATGCCATTAGTACATGCTATTTTCGTAGCAGTGGCCCTAATGTGGGCACTGTCTTACATGTTAAGATGGAGGCTGCCCATACAGCATGAGTTACAAGGTTTTGTGGCCTAGACACTGTCCGGCCCCAACAGGGAATGAGTGCACTGACTTCTGGAGGCCTCTGTACATCCAGTGCTACTGTCCCAGGGCTATATGTCACCTGGAACTGCAGTGAAGAAGAGTCAGAAGGAAGACAGAGGTGTCTGCTTTGAATGAGCTTCCATGAAGGGAGACCGCTGAGAGGCTGCTCAAGCCAGATCACCTGTGGCTGGAGGGCTACACTGTACTACACTGAGCACCAGCCTGAGTCCTGCGGGGAAGAGCCCCTGCAGCGATGAGCCCTTCTGAGGAGCTGGCTTTTGTTTGACAAGCTGGAGGTTTATGTCCATTAGATGCTGGAGTCTTTTTTTTTTTTTTAAGAACCCAGAGAGCCAAGGACTAGAAAGAAGAGTCTCTTGTCCTTCACTTTAAACATTGCCTGCTTCAGATTCATTAAGTCAGATACAGAAGGACCCTTCAGGTCCTAGAGACCCTGCTTGTGACAATATCAAGCTGTTACTGAAGGGGCTTTATTTTCCTGAGGCAAGATCTGCCTTCAAATACCCTGGCAATGCGAGCTAGGACATTTCCCCTCAGGAACCTGAAGATAGCAAGCGTACTTTCCTTCCTTCCTTCCTCTCTCTCCTTCTTCCTTTCTTCCTTCATTCCTTCCCCCTCTCTTTTTCCCTCTCTCCCCATCTCTCCCCTCCCATACTCACCCTGCTCTCCTTCTTTCTTTCTCTTAGATTCTAGAGATGGAACCCTGAGCCTTGTGTATGCTAAGCAAGTGTTTCTACCACGGAGATACATCCCAGCCTCATTTTTGTTATGTCCTGTTTGTTTGTTTGATTGATTTTTTTTTTTTTTTGAGATAAGGTCTCATGTATCCCAGGCTAGCCCCAAACTTCCTCTGTAACCTGAGGATAAACTTCTGCCTTCATCTCCTGAGTACTGGAATGCAGTGCTGGGGATCAAGCCCTGGGCTTAGTGGGTGCTAGGTAAACCCCACCTGCTGAGGTATACATCCAGCCCTTTGTCCTCGCTTTTTAGAGAAGTACTTCTCTGCATTTTCCCCCTTCCCTCTCTTTAACCTATCTCTTCCTTTTGGGAATTTCTCATTGTAAACACTTCATTGAACTTACAAGGAAGCCCGGCCCTCTACAGAGCAGCCCACTAATGTCCAAGTATGAGTCGGCTAAAAGCCAGGAAAACTCAGATGATGGGACTCACCTTCCACAGTACGTCATTTCCAGAATAACTGAGTCCAGGAAAGAGTTCTGCACTGTTACCTGCTTTTGGTTGTCTTGGAAACCCCATCCAAGGCCTACAGATTTCCATCCTTTCCTCAACCCTGACTTCCTGGGCATCATGGGAGCAGGGAAAAGAAGTCAGACAGTCCTGTTTTTTGGTGCTAGGGCAGGAGACTGGAGGATGTAATAATGTTCCCCTGTCTTTCTTAGCATAACAAGCACCTATTAATTATCTGTTCTGTTCAGAGATGAATAAGACAGGAGCCTTCTAATGCCACTTCAGATGGCCTGGAGCACAGCGGGTGGCACTGTTAGAGGAAGAACCCTGCTGTGAGGCCTTGCTGGGGGAAGCTGCAGGGCTTCTCACTCTCCTGGCTTGGTAAACAAGTGCCTTTTTCAGTAAAGAGTCATTTTGAAGCTGTTTCCTGAAGTGCTTGGCACCCTCCCTAAGCTTTGACAGGAGTTAACCCTCTTCCTACCTCTCTCCTCCACCTCTAGACCTTCCCGGTGCTCCATCCAACCTGGTCATTTCCAACATCAGCCCTCGCTCAGCCACACTCCAGTTCCGACCCGGCTATGATGGGAAGACCGCCATCTGCAGGTGGATTGTGGAGGGGCAGGTATGAGTTTCATGGCCTTGTTGCTTCTTTTCAGTACTAAAGTGACACACCTGACACACAGAAGCTTAAGGAAGAAGGTTTATCTTGGCTTACAGTTTCAGGGACCGTCCATCAAGGCGGGAAGTCAAAGAAGCAGGAGCCAGCCAGTCACATGACAATCCACAGTCAGAAAGCAGAGAGGAATGATTGCTGATATTCAGTTCATTTTCTCTTTTTTTTTTTTATTCAGCCTAGGACCCCAGCCCAGGGGATGGGGACACCCGTATTAAGAGTGGGTCTTCCCACCTTAACTAACTTAATCTGAAAACTCCCTCACAGACATGGCCAAAGGTGTGTCTCCTAGGTAACCCTAGATGCTGTCAAGTTGCCAATATTAATCACCACCCGCTGGATGCTGGCACTTCCCAATAGAAAGATGACAAGGACCTTTCCTTGGGAGATTGTTGATGTTCCTTGTGGAGTAACTCCTCGGGTGCCAGAGGGACTCCAGGGGGGCCTAAAAGGGGTTGAGTTTGGAGGGTAAGATGGGGACAGGAATAACATCAAACATTGGGGACAGGGTAGGCAAAGATGAGAAGACCAGGGTCCTGTCAGATGATCAGAGAAGTGAGAATAACTGTGAAATCTCAAGGGCTATTCCAGTGTGGATCCCCAAGTTGGATAGCAGAGCTAATTGGTTTTTAAGTTCTACATCACAGTTAGCTACAGCTGGTCTGGCAAAGAACACCGTGGGTTCAGCAGCCTTTGTAGAGCAGGCTCTGACTCCAAGTGCTGTTCTGGGCATGGAGGATCTAGCGGTAGCTTGTGCTGTGGAGGGAAACATTCTCTCCTGTGTGGCAGCATCTCCCTCTTCAGGGTGTTTCTGGAGACATCACAGAACCTTAAGAAGCGATGGAAATATTTATCATATTGGTCCCAGGCTGGGCCATGGAAAAGACTCATTGTAGTGCCAAGCACTATAACAAGCATGGGAGGGCTTAGACGTGTAGGAGGGCTGTGTGAATAGGATCTGCTGGCATGGACAAATGCCACTCATTCCACCAGTTCCATAGTCTGATAATGGAAAAAAAAAAGATAAAGAGTCAAATTACGAGCAGTGAGTGGTGACGTTTGGAAATAGCTCCTATGTGATTAGTTCCTGGTGACCCATTATTGTTCTTGCACTGGGTAGGAGAAATCTCTTCTGGGAGTTGGCTGTGATTTATGAAGTAAATATTATGCATACATGTACAAAAGTTTCACCAACTCTACCTTTCTGTAAATCTCTGTAGAATCTCTACAGTATAAACCATCTAGATGGAAGTGATCCATCACTGGGGCTGAGATTATTTACTCAAGAAAAATAAGAGCTATCTGTATTTTATATCTAAAAAAAAGAAAGAAAAAAACACTCCCTGTTAATAAAAAAAAGTGATGGTAGGAAGCAGGCTTTGAAACTCTTAGAAGAAAAATGTGCCTGTGAAAAACTAATTGTCACAGCTCCATGTTTATTGGTCTTAGTAGCTAAGCAAGCACTAAGACACACCTGTTGTTCCTCAAAGCAACCTTATACTCCTTGTTTCTCTCCCTCTCATCTCTCCTCATCCACTGGCAGCCACCTGTCTTCTCCTGTCACCATAGATCACATATCTTTTTTTGTTCAAAAGAGTCAACTGCCCTTTTTCCCAGTGCCATGCCCTGTTAACAACACCTAGGCCCTGGAGAGATCCCTGCATGATTCCTTCTAGTGGTACCACTTGGCACTTTTCTGTTCCCCTGTGTCCTCTAAACCAGAAGTTCATCATAAAAAATTTGATGAGATAGGTCTCCTCTTCTTCCTACCTGCCTTCCTTCCTTCTTTATTTTCTTCCTTTCTTTCTTCCCTCCTTCCTGCACCCTCAGCATACCCTTGGTGTTCTAAGAATGTTGAGGTAGGTCAAGAGAATAGAATATAGCATAGAGCAGTAGTTAGGAATGAACTGCCTAGTCCCTGATCACTACTCTGATATTTTCTCTACATCATCCCCATTGATGTTTTCTATAATGGGCTTATTCATGCATACTCTTTCACCATAATTGTTATCTTTGAACATCCAGAATGGTAGTTTCCTCATTCTCTCAACATTTACTCATTCTATCTCTGGAACTTTGAAGAGGAGCCCTTACCCTTATCCCTCATATTGTTTAGGTACCAAAGCCAGGAAGGCAGAAAAACACTTTTCTCTCTTTTCTTTTACTTATAAACTATCAAAGTAAGGCACTGCCTACTTCTTCCAGTGTTAAACAGATTTACTTTCTTTGTGTGTGTATCCTATCTCTTTCCTACCATTGCAATATCTATGAATGCATATGCTTTTATATTCAATGTGTTCCAGATATATTCGTTGCTCTATTTTAATATCTCTCTCTCTCTCTCTCTCTCTCTCTCTCTCTCTCTCTCTGTGTGTGTGTTTGTGTGTTTGTGTCTGTGTATGTGTGTGTGTGTGTGTGTGTGTGTGTGTGTGCATATGTGCAAGCAATGGTGCCCATATGGAAGTCAGAAAATGGCGTGAGGTATTATTCTTCACCATCATCTTGTGTGAGACAATATCTCTTAAGGGTTGTGTGGACCAGGTAAATTTGCTCCTGAGCTTCTTGGAGTCTCCTGATTCTTCCTCTTATCTGTTCATAGGAACACAGAGATGATGGACATATGCTACCATATCCAGCTTTATATATGCTCTGATGATTTAAACTCAGGTCTTTGTACTTGTGTGGTGAGCGCTTTACCCACAGAGGAGTTTCTTTCCTTTATCCCCATTGTTATTCTTTAAGCCCTAAATTCCATCCTTATCCCTTCATAAACTAGGTCTCTTGACATGAGGTCATTTGATTTTCTGGTGGTACATGGTGTTCTAGGGCAAACTCATATGAGCTGTTGCTACATAGGCTTCAAGTAGTCTCAGGTAACATTTAAAGATTTAGTTTAGGCTAGCTGGCCTCAAGAGCTGGGGGAGCTCATTGCTTCTAGACTTTTCAGGTCAGGAAAATAAATATATTACATTTTTTGTCAAATCTACTTATTTTATGTTCATGAGTGTTTTGTACCATATTTATGTACCATATATACCTGGTATTCATTGAAAACAGAAGAGTGCATCAGGTCAACTAGAACTGGAATTACAGACAGTTGTGAGCCATCATGTGTGTCCTGGAATTGAACCTGGGTCCTCTGGAAGAATATCCAGTGCTCTTAACCACTGAGCTCTCCAGCCCCTGGAAAAGTGTTTTTTTGTTTTATTTTATTTTTTAACACCAAAATATCACAGTGATATTTTCAGTTGCAATCAAATATCAATATCCTTAAATTTATATCTTATACTAAATTTGCCTTATACTAAAATTAATCTTTCAGAAACCCCAATATTCTTATTTTCTTTGTCTGACTATTATACTGAATGTAAAACTGTGATTCCAACAGAGTAATCAACAATACTACAGAATGCAATGTAAGTGTTTGTCCTTTGGTTTAATTCTCTCCTATAATCACAGCCAAAATGCTGAGCTTTAAAAAAGCAATCATCCAATAGCATTCTTACTTTCTGTGCTTTCATCATCAACTTGTATATAACTAGACACATCCATTTCAGATATTGTGTTCTTTTGTCTTGGTTATTAGCAGTTTCTTTCTGTAAAAAAATCATTTTACCTGAGAGAAATGACTTGGGCTTTTTAAGATTACTTTCACTTTGTAACCATTTACATTATTGCATGTTTGTAACCATTTACCTTATTGTAGAGTCAAAGCTATAGAAAAGTAATATGCTGAGAAGTCTAGGTTCTCTCACCTCTCACTATGCCGCATGGATACCATGCCTACCTGAATTTTGGTCCATCCTTTGTGTGTATGTGCTCATGTATGTATGTATGTGCAGATGCATATATGTGTACAATGCACATGTGTACATATTCATGTAGAGATCAGAGGTCAACCTCAGCTCTTGTTCCTCTGATACTGTCTACCTAGGTTTTTGATCAGAGTCTCTTATGAACTTAGGGCTCACCAAACAGTTTAGGCTAGCTGGCCTCTTGTCTCTAATTCCCAAACATGGATTATAAATGTACATCAGCCATGCCTGTGTCTTTTTTGCTTGCAGCTTAGGTTGCAAGGTAATCACTTACTGCATAAGCTTCTACCCCTGCCCTCTGTTCTTCTGTTTGACAACAGAAATAAATCTACATAATCACATTACCTTTCTTATGTGGAATGAAGCCTCTTCTCTTCCCTCAGTGAAGTTACTACACATCCGTATATTTCCTAGTGGCTTCCTCCATCTGCAGTTGAACTAGAACAGAACACATCTGCTATGACTTATTTAGCCAGTCCTCTATGTTATACATGTGGTTTCTACTACTACCCTCAAAACTGCCAAACACTGAGTACATACACAATACAAAGATATATGTGGTATTAGACTTCTTCAGGTCACAAGTCTGGTGTGGGTTTCATGGTAACACATAGTGTCCATATGGCAGTGCTCCCTCTGGAGACTCTATCCTGTGATCATTAACATGAAGATAGAAATCAGTTCCTGGGGTTTGGAGGTTCCTAAGGAACCTCAAGTTTGGTATGTGGGAAGCTGTGTGTCAGCAGTGTGATTCTAGCTGCTGAAGGTCCTACTGGGTGTCTTCCCATCTTCAAAGTCAGCCACGGTCTTCAGACATGGACTCTCCTTGTACTTTGGTCTCACTCAGTGGCCCTCTTCCATGGCTTTGCACCCTGTGATGACTTTAGACCGGAAATCTCACTGTTTTATCTGCATGTTTTTAGCCTTGTTGCTGCCTGCCTAGACTCCTCAGCTATGTGCGGCATTTTGTGCATAGGTTCCAGGAATAGAATTCAGGGCAGCTTCTGAGTCTTCTCTTGCATGCTTCTGGGTAGGCAGCAAGGCTTTCCCAATTTGTATGTCCTGAAGGAGCCCTGCCCAATTTTCTACCCCCACTTCTCTTCCCATAATCACTTGCATGTATTTATTATGAGCTTTTCCTTCCTTCCTTCCTTCCTTCCTTCCTTCCTTCCTTCCTTCTTTCCTTCCTTCCTTCCTTCCTTTTTTCTTTTCTTCCTTCCTTCCTTCCTTCCTTCTTTCCTCCCTTCCTCCCTTCCTGCCTTCCTTTCTTCTTTATATTCATCCATCTTTCTTTCTTCCTTTTTAAAAATATTTACTGCTGGGCAACCCAAGAAATTGTGCATGGTAGGCAGATGATCTACCACTGAACCACACTCCCTGCCCCTAACTGCCATTTACTGTACCACTGAGCTACATACCTAGAATTTTTATTATTTATATTTTGAGACAAGATCTCTCTAAGCTTCTCAGCCTGGATTTGAACTCATCCTAGAGCCAAGCCTAGCCTTGAACTCTTGATCCTCCTGCCCTAACATTCCATGTAGCTGGAGTTGCAGGTCTATCACACCATACCAGCCTTCTTTGTCTGTTTTATTTCCTTTTGTAGTCTTGCTAAGAGAGCTCAGCTCCTTTATCATACTAAATTGAAGCAGTGATAGGAGACCATCTTTCTTATTTCTAACTTTAAAGAAATTCTTTAAGGTTTTATTATCAAAAATGACATTTATGGAGGGTGTTCCTCTTTTTTATAGCTGGTTTTTCTGTGTTAAGACAATTGTTTTCCAATCCGGGTTTGCTAGGACATTTTCTCCTTGTTCTTGTTATCATTTTGCATTCATTATTATTTTGAAGACATGCACATGCCACAGCACATATGTGAAGGGGAGAGGACAACTTGCTGGAGTCAGTTCTTCCTCTCCCCTGTGGGTCCCAGTGATGGAACCCAGGTCACCAGGCTTGACCGCAAGCCCCGCGGAGCCATTTCACTGACCCTGGCGTTGTTTTTCATCAGGCTTAGCTTTTCCTGGCTGCAGGTCAGACTCAGGTTTTTGTTGTTTTGTTTGTTTGTTTGGTTGTTTGTTTGTTTTTTGGGGGTTTTGTTTGTTTGTTTGTTTTTTGAGACAGGGTTTCTCTGTGTAGTCCTGGCTGTCCTGGAACTCACTTTGTAGACCAGGCTGGCCTCGAACTCAGAAATCCACCTGCCTCTGCCTCCCAAGTGCTGGGATTAAAGGTGTGCACCACCACTGCCCGGCCAGACTCAGGTTTTAAGATCAGTGGCTGCACCTTTCATCTGTCCCTGCTACTCTGGGTGCCCCAGCAAGGAAGCTCTGGGGCCTGTTACCCACAAACAGACTAAGTCCCTGGCCCCTGGATCCTGGCTCTGCTTCTCTGGGGTTGCCTAACAGTCAGTCCAAAGCCATCTCTTAAAATTTTACCTACACTGTAACCATTTATAAGTCTCCGCAATGAAGGCTGTCTTTCTGGCAACAGCATGCATGACCTCTGTTCCGGAAACTCCCAGCAGCTGAGATTGTCCACACAATAACTGCACAGGCTTGAGCCCCTCAACCTTCCTTCATGGAGGAGTGCAGAGTTTATGAGCCCCTCCCTGAAGATCAGTAGGTATTTAATAGTTACCAAGTAAAGGAAGGAAAGAAAGAAGAAGGATTCTTTCTTCAGTAGTGTAATCACTGGGAAGAAGAAGGGGATGGATCCATGGGAGTGGGAAGGCAGCCAAGAGAAATCAGTGGAGGATGAATAAGATTAAAATACATACATGCATACACACATTCATACATACATATATACATATATACATACATACACACATACATACATACACACATACATACATACACACATACATACATATACACATACATACATATGGATTATTTTAGATATTTAGTATATGCCAATAGTAAGCTTTAGTTACTATTATTGGTTTCCCATTGGAAAACACATTAGAAGGTGCAAGGAGAATGTACCCACCCCCTCCCACCTCCTCCCCTAACCCCCAACCCCACACTACTAAGGCTCATGCAAAGGCCCCTCCAGGTTCTGTGTGTTGTGCCAGGACCTCCTTGGAGTAACAAGGTCTGATTCCAGAACACAAACACACCCAGCTTTTCCATCCCACTGGTCACCTTCAGCCATAGACATAATTTTTATGACTTTAACAGTTTTGAAAATTATCAGACACTCATGTCCTACAGAGCTTCTCAGTTTGGTTGTATTGGAACTCTTCATGAATCTTCCAGAGTCTTTGCTTTTGGTTGTAGCCATCACTGGGAGATTCCTAGGCAGGAGCTCTATCACTGAGCCACATCCCAGCCCCTCACTGGGAGATTCTAGGCAAGGACTCTACCACTGAGTCACACCTCAGCCCCTCACTGGGGGATTCTAGGCAGGGTCTGTACCACTGAGCCACGCCCTCAGCCCCTCACTGGGGGATTCTAGGCAGGGGTTCTGCCACTGAGCCATGTCCCCAGCCCCTCACTGGGGGATTCTAGGCAGGGGCTCTACCACTATGCCACATCCCTGTACCTCTTTACTTTCTATTTTGATAGAGAGTCTCAGTAGGTTTCCCAGCTTGGTCTTGAACTTATGGTCCTGTCCTTAGTAGCTGGAATCACAGGTCTATAACACCAGGCCTGGTCCCAGTCAAATCATGCCTACCAAATTCCCAATATTTCAGTCCCACCTGGTTTTTCTGACTAGAGTCGGTGACACTCACTGACTCTCGCCCTGGGTTGCTACTTATTTAGATTTAGCTGTACATTTGCCATTTTCTTTACTGATCATCTCAAGTTTTCCCTCCTGGTTCAGTTTCCTTTCCTTTCAATTGTATCTGTTCATTGTTTTCATGCTTGCAACACTGAGGATGTTAACATCTCCCGTGGTACAACCAGGTAATCTAAAAATATCTTTACTTTTCCCCCATTCTCTGAATGGCAATTTAGCGTTCTAAGTGCAGGACTAGAAAGCCTGAAGATAATAGCCCAGTTTTTTTCTCGTTACTATTGCTGATGTTGAAGCTTGCTTTCTACCCTTTTGACTTTGCCTATAATCAAGTATCTTAGGAGCCCTTGTATTCTAGACTCTTGAATAGTTTTACTATATGGCAGGCCTAGAAAGTCCTTTGGATCGTTTTTTATGTGTATGTATAGTATGCACACATATGTGTGGTCGTGATAGTGTGTGTGTGTGAGCATGGAAGCCAGAGGTTGACATCAGACATCTGTCTAGGTTGTCCTCCACTTTATTTATTGAGGGTCTCTCTCACCGATCCCAAGCTTGCAGATCCAACTCGTCCAGCTAGCCAGTTAGCCCCGAGGATCCCGCCTCCATCTCCCGAGTGCTGAGATTGTAGCTGCGCCCCTGGGCCCATCAGTCAGGCCTTTTATGTGAATGCTGGGCTCCCCACTCTGCTCCTCACATTTACACAGCAAGCACTTTACCCATCAAGACAGCTCCCCAAGCTCCCGAGTGCTTTTTGAAGTCAGGATGTATTAAATGCTTTGAATCTAAAAATTCATTTGTTCTAGAAAATTCTTTGTCACAATCTGTTTGAATGTGGCCTCTCCTCTGCCCGTTGTCTCTTGCCAGGCTTCTTACTGGATATGAGAAACTGTTCCTCTCTTTATCCTCCCGGTCTCTTGCCATCTGCTTCCTATTTTTCTTGTCTTTATCTCTTTGTGCTCATATCTACATAATGCCCTCAGATGCAGCTTCCAGTAAATTAATTCTCTGTTGACCTGTATCTCATTGGCCTTTTATTGCTCTTTATAAGTTTTCCATCTCAGTGCCAGTATTTACATTGTATACAGCTCTATTAGTTCTTCATCTCTGCCTTTTAAAATAAATATTCTGTCCTCGGTATTATTGGTGTTATTTATTTATTATTGGTGTGCGTTTGTGTGTGTGTGTGTGTGTGTGTGTGTGTGTGTGTTGGATGTACTTTTGTATAGCAGCCCAAGGTCAACTTTGGGTAACATTTTCCAGGACACACTATTTATCTTGGTTTCTTTGTTTGGAGACAGAATCTCTCACTGGCCTGGATTAAGCTAGAAGCTAGGTTGGTTGGCCATCAGGCCTCAAAGATTCTCCTGCGAGAGCCTCTCCAGTGCTGTGCTTACAGTTACACTAGCACCCAGCTACAATTCATCCTTGTGGTGCCTTTCTATGACTTCTGGTTTTGGGGAGATTTGGTCTTTTGTTGTTGTTGTTGTTTTTCCCCTATAACCACAATTTCATATCTCTGCCTGATGCTTTTTAATCATCACTCAATATTCCCTTTCTCTAGACCCTCCAAACCACAAAGTGTAGCATGCATGGCATTTGGGGGGAAGCATTTGATTCCCATGTTTATTGGTTCCCCTTTCTAGCAGCCAGAGGCCTTTGTTTGCAGAATGCAAGGGGGCAGAGCCGATCCTTCTGCTCATTTCTGCTGTGCAAAGGCCCTGTGGTTTACCTACCTGAACCGCCTTCCACCCCTTTGCTTGCTGAGAGCGGTCCTCACCCAGAGCCAGCCACACTTGCCATTTCCCCAGCTGAACGGCTGTAAACAGGTGTGTGAATCCTGCACAGCTACTCTCTGTCTTTTGGTTTCTGGGGGTGTTTAGCCCACTGTATTGCAGGAACTGAAAGGCCCCTCCTCACATTCCTTTTACAATATTTCACTTACCTCAGAGTCTAAAGGTTGAAGGTTCAGAATGCAACGCAGCTCATTCCCTCTAAGGCCAGATCCCTGAGCTCTCCATGTCCGTCCCTGTTCTCAGCTGGCTAGCAGTCACCCATAATTAGAAGCTTAGTTCCCATCCCCAGAGGAATGGTTTCTCGATGCACCTCAAGCTCTTTGGAGCATTCGGAGGTCGAGAAGTTAGAAGGAAGCCGCTGCAGTCTCGTCCTTGGTGTTTGAGAACCTCGGTAGCTGTAAGAGGGCAGGGCAGGATGAGCGCACACACGCACACACGCACCACGCACAGCTGTGGCATCTCTCCCCAGCTGGGTCTTTGTGCCACACGAAAGCAACAGATTTTCCTTTCTGAACAGGCTCCCCCAGCAAAGTGCTAGGGAGGGAGGGAGGGAGGGACGGACGGACAGACGGACGGACGGACGGTCTCTTAGAGTGCAGAAAGCTGGGCCACCGCTTGCATGCTTTCCAAAAGAGATTGGTGGTGGGATGTCCTAGAAGGTTTTGTTTCACTGCCAGGACCATTGCAATGCTGTGCTTGCTGGGAGACTCCGCAGCATACCTGCATCAGCAAGCCTCAGGAGACCCTCCCAGGAAAGCATGTGTGTGTGTGTGTGTGGGGGGTGACTTCAGTTCCTCTGATGCCAAAAGAAGAGGCTAAAGCACATCCAGACTGCCACCCAGCCATTGCTGGAGTTGTGAGGGTCACAGCCTGAGCCTGGGCAGCCCTAATAAGTTAGGCTTACACCCCTCCTCAAAGAGGCAAGTAATAATGAGGAGGGGGGAGAGGAGGGAGGACGTTATTTAATGTGGCCATATCAGGATTAAAGAAGTCCAGTGTCCCCCCAGTCCATCCTTGGGGTTCTGACATGGGCCTTAGGCTGTGAAGGAGGACATTCTCTGTCAGGGGAGGCCCCACCCAGCATTGCCAGGGCCTCAGCCTCTCCTGCAAGGAGATCTGAGTAGTTATCAGAACTGTGTGAAACCTCTGTCTGAAGACAAGGTCCCCCTCTGGCTGGCCCATGCCAAGCATGTATGTCCATTTTGCACACATGAACTCACACACACACACACACACACACACACACACACACACACCCCGAGGGAGGCATTTCTAAGCTTCTAGGAATGCATGGAGGAAGGAGAAGGCCATGCCATCTGGGCCTGCGGACTGCTCAAGAAGGGAATGACATGGAGCCAACTGTCCAGGCTCCCGGACATCCCCTGGCCGCCCCGAGCAGCACCACTGAGTGAACAGCACCCGGGACTGAGGACTGAGGCTTCCTCCAAGGCCAGTGTGTGCGCTACAGCGGTACAGCCTCAACTCCACTTCCTCACCTCCCACTTCTCAGTGCACCATTAAATTTCACTTGCATTCTGACCACGTTTTAAAAATGCAAACCAAGGGTTTTACTGGTGTTAATTTTGGGCTTGTGTGTGTGTGCATGTGAACATGTTCATATGTGCACAGGTGAATGCACACATATCATACACATGTGCACAAGAGAGCAGAGGCCAGAGTCCACACCGGGTAGCCTTCTCTATCGCTCCCCACCTTCGTTTTTTTTTTAGATCGGGGTCTCTCACGGAACCAGAGTTTGCTAATTAGGAGAGGCTGGCTGACCAGGGAGCCTTAGGGATCCACCAGCCCCCATTTCCCTAGTGCCAGGACAACAGTCGTATGCAAGTCTTCGCCCTCTCCCGGGAAGCACCTTACCTCTAGGCATCTTCCCAGCCCTCCCCCCCACCAAGGTTTTTGGCTTCAGTTCTCCTCAGTGAATTATGAGATGAAAGATGCTTGCTATTGGAAAAGCCCCTTGTAAGACCCTTGGTGTATTGATGCTCAGGTGTGGGTTTAAAAGAAAAAAGAAGCTTTTGTGGGTATTTCTGGCTCCATAATGCTTTGTGTAATTAGTAACCTCTGGCTACAGCTGGAGCAGAGCAGCTCTTCCCATTGGCGGTGCTTCCTGTTGTCCTTGGCCACCCTCTCCCCACCCCTTGCTCCCCTCCCTCGGCCCCTGCCACACATGGTCATTTGCTGTACTCTAATAGCCCAAATTGCCACCTGCAAAGCCTGCTCGGGGCAGGATTTTCAGTAATGAAGATGCTCTCCGTAACACTTTGGGTACAGATAAAACCGTGTCCATTCTGAAAATGGAGAGCAGAGATGGAGGTGGGGGAAACCCACGGAGTGCTTATTGGTGCATAATAGTAGCTAGCCATTTTCTTTAAAAGGAGCTGTTTTAGAGAGCGTTATGGGCTAATAAAATCAAACACGAATCTGTTCCACACTGGTCTCCTGGTAACTAAGGAACCGTGGAGATGCAGATACCGTGTGGTCTCGATATCTTCAGAGGCAACACTCACAGACACGGAGGTAACCCACAGTGTCAGTGGCCATCCTTGTTGAAGTGACTCATGCCCGGGGGACACCAGGGCACAAGGTAGTGCTATGTCTTCCTGGTGCGTTCAGCAGGTTCCTGGGACTCAATTGGATGGAAGGCTACGGGTGGTTCTTTGTTTTTTCAGTGTGCTGCCAAACATACCCACAAGGGTAAACCACAGGGCTCTATGTTTTCTGTTTACCTAACAAGCCATTTTATATGAAGCCTCTTGCAGTACATACACACTAGGGGTGAATTCCAGGGCCAGCCTGATCTGAACAGCTGAGCATGTCTCTCCTAGAAGAGGCTTCTGTTCCTAGACAGAGCATTCCCTTCCACCTGTGCAGCCAGGGGATGGAAGTGTTTGGCTGTGGGTCCCAGCCTGGGCGTTCCCTCCGCACCCTCTGCTGAACTCTATGGATCGACTCCTACCTCTAGCCGCACTAGCTTAGCACTGCATAAGCTCCAGGCCTAGGACTTAGGGCACCAGAAGCAAGACAATAATATTCCCAGCATCAGTCAAGGAGGAAAGACACTCAGAGAAGATACAGACGCCAAAAACTCGTGGCAAGGATCACCACGAGCAAAGGTTACCATGACTCCCATATATAGACAATCCCTTGTGTATGTATGAACAGT
Source organism: Apodemus agrarius (assembly GCA_964023405.1). Classification (NCBI taxonomy): domain Eukaryota; kingdom Metazoa; phylum Chordata; class Mammalia; order Rodentia; family Muridae; genus Apodemus; species Apodemus agrarius. The sequence goes on from OZ030028.1 coordinate 35,401,880, forward strand.
GCCAGCCTACTACAGTTCAACTCATAAAATCTCAGCTCCACTCTGCTAGAAAGCAAGAGCCTACATGTCGCCAGCCTTTTCTAGGTATTGCTTATAGTTCTGTGGTCTGCTGTGGCTGTGTGTATGTGTATGCACGAGCTAGTCGATACTTTACTATAAAAATAGAGCTATCACCAAAGGGCATTGGCCAAGTGCAGGCCACTGAGAAAGGTTAATAAGGGCCAGGCTAAGCTGTGTTGCTTAGTAGGGTCAGGTGTGTTCAGAACATTCTCACATTCATTCTTTTCTCTGTGGGTTGGGTTTATTGTGACTAAAGCCTTCTAAGGGCACTCTGCTTGTCTATCACCCCCCACCCCCACCCCCCATGTGTGTGTGTGTGTGTGTGTGTGTGTGTGTGTGTGTGTGCATTACATATGAAGGGCAGAAGTAGATATCAGGTGTCCTCAGTCACCTCTCCTCATTTTTTGAGACAGGCTCTCTCACTGAACCTAGAGCTTGCCAACCAACCGACTAGCCTGGCTGGCCAGTGCACTGGAGGCATCCGCCTCCCACCTCCCCACTTCTGGAGTGGCTAAGCCGTGCTGTCCCATCGAGCTTTTTGTATGGGTTCTGGGGACCCAGAAGCATGAACCCTCATGAGTTCACCGCAAGCATTTTATTGATAGAACCATCTCTTTTGCCCCAGCATGTCTATTTGGGAGGGGAGGGGAGCCATGTTTTTCTCTTTCAGAGCTGGTGGAAGTTTAAAGACAGTACACTAGGCAGCCAGCAGGGTTCTGCCTGGCCTTGGGGTTCTTGAAATGAGATACCGCAAACTTGACACTGGCCTGCTGGCTGCTGGTTGGGACCAGCTGAGCCTGCTGACCTGTGTGTGGCTGCGGGTAAGACCTGGGAGTGGCAGGATAGATACTTTAGGGCTGATGGCCCCTCAATCAAGTAGTCACTGGGAAGGGACGGGGTCCATCGGAGCTAGCTAGTGGGCAGCGGTAAGGACCTAAGTCTGGGAAGCAGGCTGTGCTAAGATGAACAAAGAAACCTCCCCTTGCCTCATTCTCTCTATCCCAAAACTTGGAGGCATTTAAAGCCCTAGCCTGGAGCTAGTACACAGTGTGGACTTAATAAATGGGAGGAGAAACTTCATTCCCAGGGAGAAGGAGAGAGATAACGTAGGTCTAAACCAGGGAAAACACGAACAGTCCACCAGAATGGACTCAAGCCTAGGGTGTATGTGACAGCCCAGGGTCCAGGGGAGGCCGGGTGCTCACAGGAGCTCAGAGGGAGACCAGGGGTACAGAAGCTCCCATGCTATCTCAGTGGACGGAGGCCCAAGTGGGGCCACACTCGCGTTGCGTGCAGGGATCCACAGTCCAGAAGTCTCCTCCAGTTCTGGAGCTAGAACGTTACTAGAGTTAATGAGGTCTGAGCCTGGGCCCTGGTGGCCCTAACGAGCTAGGCTCCGCCACCCCTCCACAGCAGTGCCAATTAAAGAGCCCTGTGACAGAGGAAGAGATGTAGTCAATGCAGCCACTGTGGGAGGAGAAAAGGTAAAACGGTCCAGTGACCCCGCCTCCCCAAATCCATCTTCGTGGTCCTGACATGGAGTTTGGGTTTAAACAGATGACAGGGCTATGTACAGCTACGCCATCTTGGCCAAGTATGGACCTCACACGTCACTGGAACATGACTGTCTCGGGCCCAGCCTCTCCAGCAAGGGACGTCTGACTAGTTGTCAGAACTGTGTGAAACCTCTTTCTGGGAGACGAGTTCCTCTTCTGGCTGGCACCAGGCTTCTGCCTTTCTCTTCTCCTAGAGTGAGAAGAACTGGAGAGATGCCAGGTCCTTGGGGCACGTTGTCTTGAAAGTCTGACCGTTAAAGGAGGATACCAGTGTCTTAGGTTATCTTTGCTCCTCTGACAACCACTGAGAGGCAAGACACTCCTGGTGATGTGCTCAAAGGGAGCCTGAGTCTGGGCCCCTTTGCCCAGTAAAAGTTAAACCCAGAAATATCAAGCAGCTAGGCATGCTGCAAGGGGGCCTCCGCCCTCACGTCCCAGTTACTCTAGGGGTGGGGGAGATGAGCACGCACGCATGTGTTTGCATTGCATGGCATATTTGGAGGTCAGGTTTCGGTCCTGGCCTTCAGTCCTGTTTGAGACGGGGCCTCTTGTTCACCACTGTTTCATTGGGGTAGCAGGCCTGGAAGCTTCTGGAAATTTGAACGTCTCGCTGTCCCATCTCCTCAATGTAGCACTGAGATTATGGGCGCATGCTGCCCTGGCCAGCTTTATGTGGGTTTGGGGGATTGGAACTCAGGTATTCACACTTACACTGTAGACACTTTACCCACAATCCACTTCACCAGCACCCTTCTGTGCTTCTGTCATGTGGTCACTGACCTTATCTGTGTGGGGATGTTAGCTGGGTAAGACCAGGATCCTTGCCGTCCAGGTCTTGGCTGTGACCTCACACTGAGACGGGACCCAATATGCACAGGCAGATGCCAGGGAGCTCCTGTTGATCCAGCAGATGGGCCATGTCACAAATGCCACCTGAGTCAGAGCAGCCTAGCTGATGGCTGTCACCTTGCAAAGTGACAGATTCCACAGGCCACATCTTCTCAGCCCCACTTCAAGCTCTGCAAGGTAGCATCCCACCCCACCCAGGTCACCTCCTGCCCTTCCCTACCATGGATGATGTGGACCCCAGAGGAGCAGCCGTTAGCCGTGCTAGTTTAGTAGAGCCCCACCATCACTGAATTCCCTTTTCATAATAGGAAGAGTGACATTATTTTCCAGTTGTCTGGCATGTACAGGGAAAGCCGTCAGCAGCTTTAATGGGCCCTTCAGCAATAACACAGTGATCTGCATAAATCCGCAGAGACAGTGTCATCCTTTGCTCTGCCGTGGCGTTTCTTCCTATGCAGTTGAGTTCTACAGTGACAGGTAACAGTGTAAGACACTTGGATATTTCCACGTTTATTGTTTGTGTGATTGTCCATAATAATAGCCGTGCAGTGACTGCTCTGTAAGGTGTGAGGAGCTTGGGCTCAGCCTTCCTACTTATTAGTCTATCAGATCCCTTCTGTTCTGTTATGGGGACTCTTGAGGCTCAGTCAATGAAGGGCCTGCTACAGAAGCCTGGGGATCCCCAGCATGCATGATAAAGCCAGGTCTGGTAGCACATACATGTAGTCTCATTGCTAGAGAGGCAGGGATAAGAGATCCCAGGGTCTTGTTGGCTCAGTCTGGCAGAATCAGCCAGCTCCAGGTTCAGATAGAGAGGAGACATCAAAAATTAAGATGGAGACTGATAGATGAGACCTCTGGCCTCCACATCTATGTGAACATGTACATACACACACATCCACAAATACCTACATGTATATACATACTACACACACAAACACACATGACATATACACTCCAGTCATACACCCACATACACACACCACCCATAAAATATACATGCACGTACTACACATATCACACTTAATCATATCACATATGTACTTCCCACACACATACATATCACATGTATGCTTCCCATACATATATATACATCACATATATACTTCCCATACACATATGCATACCACACATATACATCCCACACACACATACATATCACATATATGCTTCCCATACACACACATATCACATATACACTTCCTATATACATATGCATATCACATATATACATCTCACATACAACATACATATCATATATATGCTTCCCATACACATGTTATACATATCACATATGCACTTCCTATACACATATATATCACATATATACTTCACACACACATATCACACATATATATAACACACACATATATCACATGTGCACATACCACATATACACTACACACATACTATTACAAATACTGTTTCTGGAAACAGAGGTCAATGGGAACATGAACCTCAGCTGTAGGACCAAAGTCAGTGTCACCAAGGTCAGTGTCACCAGGGTAAGGGTCACCAGAGTCAGCATCCCCTGAAACTTTGAGAACCAGCCTATGCCCTAATCCCCTCACATTAACTGTTTTGCTTTAGATCTGCCTAAATGCTTCATTTTTCTGGGCAGTGGATCTTACATTCATTTCCTTCAGTCATCCCTTTCTCTTTTGCATCCAGAAAGCATTTATTAAGCGCCATCTATTTGCTTGGCAGTTTTGATTGTTTCTAGTGCCATGCTACAGAGCAGAGGACCAAGATGGCTGTGCTATTTCTAGCCCCAGGTGGCACCCCCTCTCCCTGCAGGAACTCACAGGTTTGGCAGAGAAGGCAGATGGAGACAAGATCTAACCACTATCAGTGAGGCTGGTCAGGGTGCACACAGTGAGATGTTGCTGACAGAATCTGAGAAGGCAAATGAGTGGCTAGCTAGTGCAATCAGAGAAGGCTCCTGGAGGAGGTTAGGACCTATGGGAGACCCATACTACAGTAAGAAATGGACATCCCAGGCAGAAGGGGGGTGGGGAGAAGCTTATAGGGAGGGAAGTGCCTGATCCCTCGTGGTGGTGGTGGTAGTGGTGGTGGTGGTAGTGGTGGTGGTGGTAGTGGTAAATTTATGGCTTTTTTTTCTGAGACAAGATGTGTGTGTGTGTGTGTGTGTGTGTGTGTGTACCTATGTGCACATACACAGAAGATGGTATCAAGTGATCACATGTACAGGAAGACATCAGGTTCCCCCTCTTTCCACCTCTGCCTTATTCCCTTGAGACTTGCTGTCTTACTGAACACAAAGTTCATCACTTTCTGTCTGGCCTGGAAGTGAGCAAGCTTCAGTGATCCTCTGGTCTCTGACTCCCCAGTGCCCCTCACTTAGGTTGTAGGGCCACAGCACATGGCCACACTAGTCTTTTTATGAAAGTGCTGGGGATCCAAACTTGGGATCATGCTTGCACAACAAACCTTAAATTCAGGTAGTTCTGGCTGGCCTTGAACATAAAGCTATTCTCCTGCCTCAGCTGCCCCAGTGGGGTTACAGGCATGCTCTAAAATGCTTCTTATTCTGGAATTGGGTCACGTGGCATTAAAAGGAAACTTTATTTCTTCAATATCCCTTTGTCAGGAGTTGGAGGAGAGAGCAAATGGGCCACAGTCATCACCGTGGTTTCCATAGGAAACATCAGGAGATATCAGGGAAGCTGTGTAGGAAAAGCAATGGTAGTGTCTGTAGTGGTCACCGTGACGCCTGTGATTTGGGATTGGAATAAAGCCTTGAGCATCTAGGCTTTAAGTCATGACCTTTTCCCAAACAACTGAATTATGGTCCAGTCCTTTCAGCACATGAAGCTGTGCAGCAGCAGAGATGGCAGCTCCCAGCACCCTGAGACCATAGCAGGAAATGATACCCTTCACCCTAGCGATCTACAATACCCAGCTGTGCTATCCTGTAGGTTAAGTGGACTCTGTGCATTTGGGGCAGGGGGGTAGCATTCTGGCCACATTACTTACTCTGTCCTCCTTAGGGGCTTTAGATCATATTTTGGGGTGACTTTACCATCCTTGATCTATGGATAAGGCTAAGCATCTTGGCCTCTCGGGGCAGCCTGTGGTTTTTGTGCTGGTATGTTTGAATGTATATAGCTCAAGACCCTCTCCTTGGGTCCTTGTTCCTTGTGGTTAAGCAGAGGCCTTCATCAGCAGTTTTAAGATTTAGAGGCATTACCATAAACTCCCTGGGTGCAGGGAGGCTTCCTTCTTGCTTTTGGTCATTGAGAGTGGTCAGACCTAGTGGGAAAGGTGGGACAAACCCAAACTCCAGTCACTCACTGCCTCTGACAGATATGCAAGACCCAGCAGCATGCAAATAAACAAAAGTCAGTCACAGGGTCGAGATGGTAGAGTTAAAGGGAGGTTCAAGCTTGTCCCTAAGTCTGGACTGTTGGGGCTCAGCACCAGAGGTCCCTGATTCAGAAACCCAGAAAGTGTTCTGTATAGAGAAGGCTAAGAGAAGGTCGAGGGGCTCTTGAGGAGCGCTGCACCCCTAAGAGGTGAGAAGGGAGGAGTGGGAGGCTCTCTCAGAGGGGATAATATGAAGAATGGAGAATGAATGGCCTCACTTAGAGGAGATAGGAAACCGGTGCTCTGGACCTAAGGCTGGTTTCTTCCAAATGTATATAGTGAAGCCTTCTCCCAGGGGATCATATTAAGAGTGAGGGCCTTTGGAAAGTAATTGGGATATGAGGGTGGAGGCCCCTTGAATAAAGTTAATGCCTTTATTTAATGGGCTTGGATATGGCACAAGGATAGAATACCTGCCTAGAGTCCCCCAGTGAGGAACTGGGGTGTGGCTCAGTGGTAGAGCACCTGCCTAGAATGCCCTAGTGAGGGGCTGGGTGTGGCTCAGTGGTAGAGAACCTGCCTAGAATCCCCCAATGAGGGGCTGGGGTGTGACTTAGTGGTAGAGCCTCTGCCTAGCATCTCCCAGTGAGGGGCTGGGGCGTGGCTCAGTGGTAGAGACCCTGCCTAGAATCCCCCAGTGAGGGGCTAGGGTGTGGCTCAGTGGTAGAGCCCTTGCCTAGAATCCTCCAGTGAGGGGCTGGGGTGTGGCTCAGTGGGAGAGCCCTTGCCTAGAATCCTCCAGTGAGGGGCTGGGGGCAAGGCTCAGTGGGAGAGCCCTGCCTAAAATCCCCCAGGGAGGGGCTGGGGTGTGGCTCAGTGGTAGAACGCATGCCCAGAATCTCCCAATGGTGGGTTAAGAGTATGAGTCATTATTAGAGCACTTGCTTAGAATCCCTCAGTTTGGGCCTGGGGCTCAATGGCTAAGTACTTCCTAGCGTGCATGAGGCCCTGGCTTCCATTCCCTGCATTGCATGTAAAATGAAGATAGTACACCAGAGAGCTCCCACCTCCTTTATACCACATGAGGATTCCAATCAGAAGTGGGCTGTCCCCATCACATGCCAGTCCTGGGCTTGCAGCCTCCAGAATTGGGAGGCAGTGGTGTGTTCCAGCAGCCTGAAGCAGCTCAGACACAGCAGAGGCTGCTAGCCTGGAGCCTGGAGAGCCCGGGCCGTGCCATTCTCTTTTAATTTCTTTGAGCCAAACCATTGACACAGTCCAAGTAAAGGCAGACAGCCTCTGATGCAGGGTTATGATGGGATAGCCAAACACACCAGGAAGTCCTGTCGCCAAGAGACAGCAGAGGAAGACAAAGGACTTTGCCATTTGGGAGTCCTAGAGGAAAAACAAAAACAAACAACAACAAAAACGTGAAAAATCAGAGGGAGACCAAGAAAGCCAGCGGCTGAGAGCCCCAGGTCACAGATTAGGACCAGAAAAATGCAGAAGGAAATTCAGACAGCCATTTCCCTCTTCTGCTTCACAAGATAAGAACAGTTAAGGCTGGAAAGACATTGTGCTCAGTTATGTGTTTGCCGCAAGAACCTAAGTTCAATTCCAAACTCTGGTGTAAAAGAGGAGGTGTGGTGGCGCATGCTACAGGAGGGGCCCTGGCATAGTGCAGTCAGTAGACTCCAGGTTCAGTGACAGACCCTGTGTCTAAAACCAAGGTGGAGTGGGGTCGGAAAGATGGGTCAGCAGTTAAGAGCACTAGTTGCTCCTGCAGAGGACCCAGTTTCAGTTCCCAGCACCCACATAACAGCTCACAGTTATCTGGAACTCCAGGTGCAGGGGCTCCAAGGTCCTCTTCCGACCTCCACAGGAACCAGGCACACAACTTCCCAGTTCGGGAGGCTGTACCCGTACATATCTGCAGGCAAAACGCTGAAACATAAAATAAGCAAATCTACAATAAAGGAAAGAAAAAGCAAGCAAGGACACAAGGTGGGGCAGTGGCCCCAGGAGGGACAGCCAGGGCTGACCGCTGGCCTCACGTGCACATACATATGTGCGTGCATATGTGTATGTGGGCATGCATATGTGTATGCATATGTGCATGTGGGCATTCACATGCACACTCATAAACACAAACACACAGAGTGAGCAAGAGAAAGACACACAGAGAGAGGGGGGAGAGAGAGGGGGAGAGAGAGAGAATTTAACAGTAAAACAAGAAACAAAAGGAAACGAAAACTTCCCTAAGCAGGCAGAAAGGCAGCCTCCAGGAGAAAAGGGCTCCGCAAACCCTGCCCTTCTCCAGTCAGGCGGCCTCCTTGCCAGCGGAGATCAATCAAGGGCTAAGGAGAATCCCCTTAACAACTCATTAGCTTGCAAGAGTTCCGGATCTGCTCTGGGAACCAGCCTTTGGGCCTCCCCAAGCCTCTAGTTTCTTCCTGGCTGGGCTCCGCTTTTGCCAGAAATGAAAACCCCATCTGTCCCTCTGCCTCCGTGCCCCCCAGCACCCCACGTTTGGGGATGCTTCATTTGGCACAGGCACGGGGACACCGCTCCACACCGAAGCCACGGGGTCTGAGGATCTGCGGAAGTTGCAAGTTTTCCTGCTGACAGCGGAGTTTCAGCCAGGCAGGGTGTGTGGGGCTGGCAGGTTTCCACGGAGTTCTGAGATGTCTCCCCCTCTACTGGGCTCTGAATGAAAGGACAGCTGCTTCCTTGTCAACCCTTCCTCTGTGTACCCCACTCCTCCTCTCCATCTGTGTGCCGCCCCTGGGACGGAGCTAATGAGTGTCCTTGGGGTAGCCACTGAAGTCCTTGGGGCGCAGGGTGCTAGCAGACACCAGATTCCTCTAGCGGGGACATTCAGTGTCCTGCATAGGCCACCTGATTCCCCCAAAGTTTCCCAGAGGCCCAGCTAAACCAAGCGACGTTTCTCCTGCTCAAAAGCCAAGCTGTACAGAAACTGCTTGGCAGGGGTGGCAGGCTCTGAGACGTCTTCTTGTTAACCGAATACACATGTCCAAATAGGTTCCGCTTCCCGACCAGCTGGTGCCAAAAGCAGACTAGAGGTGGCGGCAGGCAAGCCACCGGCCCTCCCAAAGGAGAGCCTGCCACTTCCTCGGAGGGATTGCGCATTCCTTAATGCTGTGAGGGGCCTGCCCCTGCAGAGTGGCGTTTGAAGCATGGGCATTTCCGCTTCTATCCTAAGCATTGTGAAGTACGGCTTGTTGGCTTTCAGAGAATAAAAGGGAGAAGGCCCTTCTAAATCCCCTCTCCCCCTGCGAGCTTCAGTGTCTTTAATCATTCGAGTCCTGACTCACCCTGCGTCCAGGGCGCTGGTCGTAGCAAGACAATTACTTCCAGAACACTCTCATGTGAAAGCCTGGAAGGAAGGTCACTGAGCCAGAGGAGCCCGGCAAGGATGAAAGAGTCCTGGTGTCCTCCGACAAAGACATAAACCTTCCGTCATAGGAACTTAAGATTCTTTGCCAGCTTCTACAAGAAAAGCCAGTGGTTCGGGCAAGAATGTGTCTTTGGCATCCCACGTCAGCTACCCCATTCGTTGTCCTGGTTTTTGAAAATCATTCCCATGATAATTGCATGTTAATGAATGCCAGGTTTTGCACTGGGACCCCTGGGCACAGCGGCGAGTGAGAACCGATGCCTATGTGTGAGTGGCAGCAACAGGCAGGCGGGACTGCTACGAAGTTTGCCTTGGGCCTCTGGGGGTCACAGTCAAGCAGCATGGATGCTTCGCCATTAAAGGGCTGAATAGTAAATCTCTTCCTGGCCAGATGACCTCTATGGTATGTGTGCATCTCTGCCATGGAGCCACAGCCACAGCCACATACAAACTGAGGAGCCACGCCTGTGTGCCAATAAAACTTTATCAACAACTAAGACAAGAAAGGGGCCAGATCTTCCAATGAGCTCAAGTTCACTGAGTAGTGAGTGGAGCCATTTGATAGGCTGTTTGCTGCCCGCCAAGCATTATAGAAATCTGATTTCCTGAGTGTTGATTGGCCAGAAGCTGTCATGTCAGATTCTAATTTGTAAAGTTGCTAAGCTTCGGATTAAGGTTATGCTCTCGTAACCAGCTTTCTTTCTAACATCTTTATCTTCTTTCTCGTTTCATTGTGTGTGTGCATGTGCGTGGTGTGCGTGCGTGTGTGCGTGTGTTCTTGTTTGTGGGTGTTTGTATGAATATGCATACTGAGGCCAGGGGTCAACTCTCCACCTTCTTTGTTGAGACAGTGTCTCTCCCTGAACCTGGAGCCCGCTGACTAGAATAAGCTGGCTGGACAGCAAGGCTCCTGTCCCCCCTCCCTAGCACTGGGGTTACAGGCACATGCCACTCCTAGCTTCTGGTTCTTTTATGTGAGTTTCCAGGGATCGAACCAGAGTCCTCACACCTGCACAGCACACACTCTACTGACTGAGGCGTCTCTCCAGCCTTGGAAATTCTTTCTCCTGCTGATGCTACAGACTTTGAGTCATATTCTCCCCCAAAGCCATTTTACCCTCCTGCCGGGTCCCTCTTTGACAAGCCAAATGAGTCCCTGACACACACTGTATTTGTAAGAGCTACTGTGAGGAGCATAACCTGAGTAAACGTGTCAGAGGTGGGTGGAAGATAGCCCACGTGTGCAGGACATGGGCATCACATGCTGTCTGCCCGTGCAGAGATGGAGGGCAGGGACTGCTGTTCACGGATGTTTTCAGAAGAGGGAGCCAGAGAACAGGGGGTAGCCATCTTTAGAGGCTTCCAGAAGAAATAAACCAGAGGGCAGCTGCTCATGGAGAACTTCCAGAAGCAAGAGCAAGAAAGGAGAGGCAGTTCAAGGAAGCTTCTGGAAGGGACTCACAGTTGCCTAGAGAAGGCAGGGGGAGGAGCAGACATGCTTGAACCGTATTAGAGAGCTTGCGTGGACAGAGGTGCGTAAGGCTATGCGGTGCCTTCAGGTGATGACCAGCAGGGCCAGGGGAATGTGGCAGGCAGAGCCAGACAGTGAGATGGCACCCACCTGGTCCTGGCAGTCACCTGTCCCACCTCCAAATCAGAGACATGCAGAACAGTGATTGATATGACTGGAGGGGAAAGTCAGGGAGGTATGACCATGGGCCACACCCCAGTCCTGGTTGGCTTGCTTGGAGCCTTTAATTCTAGATTGAACTCAACAGAATGGAAGAACAATAGCAAACCAGACAGCCCTCCATAGTGTGCAGTGTAGACACCAGCGACGGGACAGCAGGACCTCCATCTTCGGCTCACGACACTGTCAGACTCAAACCCGTGGTCCTGTCCTGCTGGCTTTGGCCCCGTAGAATGAAGCTTGATCTTTGCTGCTGGAGCAGCAGGCTCCTGTGCTGTGACAGTGGCTCACTCGAGCTGCCCGCCCCCTCCCCCCCCCAGTCATGCTGCCCTTCAGCGGCCAGCCCCGCCTCATCCTCTCCCCTGAGCCGAAGCTCAAGGGTTGCCACTTCTCTTCCAATCAGTTGGTCACATGACTGGATGGCCCTGAGCCCCAGAGCCCCCACCCTGATCCATGCAGCCCCTGTGGCAGCATACACGGCATGTGACGCCTGACCAAGTCATTGCTGCAGCCATCCACGGTGCCAGAGAAGTACCCAGCCCTGGGCAGATGTCCCTGAGCCGAGATGGAAGACGGACAGTCAAACGTGCTGGGATGGAGGCGGAGGAGGCCCCAGGATGCCTCGGACTGGCTTTCATTCAAGGAGGGTCTGGGAAGATGGGGCTGGAGGGCAGAGATGGCAGGAAAGCGGTCAGTCACGCTGCGGCGACTCAGAGGATCAATTAAACTCCGTGAATATCCACCGCCCCTTCACTCAGCCACAGAGGGCCTGGGAGAGAAAGGCTGGATCAGTGGCCCTCTCCGCAGAGCTCAGGTGGCCGGAGTAGAGGCTGGACCTCCAGAGCTAAAAGATTCGCGGAGGATGAGAGCCTTCTCCCGCTGCAGCCTTGCAGGCGGCGGTGTGTGCGTCTCCCTCTGCAGCCGCCGCGGCTGCGGCTGCCTTGCTGCCTCGCAGACTCCGGGCTGCTCATTAGGCACACTGACCTTCTGCTCTCCCTCCACCGGCTTCGGGCCGCATCCCACCTTAAATGCTAATGCTTCTTTAAAACTTGAGGTGAAATTCACAGAACACTAATTCCGCCATTTTACAGAGGACAGTTCCTAAGGTAGTAGATTCCGAATGTATTTCTACCTCTTCCAACTAAGTCTCGGCACCGGAGACATCTCCAAGAGCTCCTGCTCCCCTCCCATCCCACCTCTGCTCCCCTCCTATCCCATCCCTGCTTCCTTCCCACCCCACCCCTTTCCCACTCCACCCCCCAGTCCTCTCCTACCCCACCCCTGATCCCCTCCCACCGCACCCCTGCTCCCCTCCCATCCCACCTCTGCTCCCCTCCCACGCCACCCCTGCTCCCCTCCCACCCCTACTCCCCTCCCATCCCACCTCTGTTCCCCTCCCACCCCACTCCTGCTCCCTTCCCACCCCACCCCTGCTTTCCTCCTACCCCACTCCCCTCCCATCCCACCCCACCCCTGCTCCACTCCCACCCACCCCTGCTCCCCTCCTATCCCATCCCTGCTTCCTTCCCACCCCACCCCTTTCCCACTCCACCCCCCACTCCTCTCCTACTCCACCCCTGCTCCCCTCCCATCCCACCCCTTCCCAGTAAACACTGCTACCCCATCCCCTGGCATTTCAAAAAGGAGTCTCTTATGCTATGTGGACTCAGGGACCGGCTTCATTCACCCAGCACAGTGTTTCTGAAGTCTCTTCACCTAAAAGCAAATGCGAGTGCCAGTGCCCCATGCCTCGTCATGGTGAAACGTGCTCCTTCTTCTTCTGGAGATACGTGCCTCGTTTTCACCCTCAGGCTGTACCGCACAGAGCACAGTGAACTGGGGTGTGCAAGTGCCTTTAGGTATATGCAGGTGAAGACAGCTGTGTGCAGCTTCACATAAGTGTGTGGAGGAGCATATAAGTGTGTGCAGGTATGTACATGTATGCTACTGTACATACAGATATATAAGTGTATACTACTGTGTACATATCTGTGGATACATACATATATGCAGGTGTGTATGGGTACATAACATGCATGCATACCATCAGTCATGTTCAGGTCAATACAGATGTGTGCAGGTGCATACAGCTGTGTGAAGGTATTTACATGTATGCAGATCCATACAGGGGTATAGAAGTACATGTTACTATGTACCTGTGCATGCATATATACATACACATACAAGCACATGTATGTGTGGGTACACTCATGTGTGCACACATGCGATCAGTCATATTCAGGTGAACACAGGTGTGCGCAGGTACCAGCGTGTACACATGTGCAGGTGCATTAGTATATGTGGTGTGCCTAGACCCCTTTCCAGCTCTGCAGTGGTTTTCCTGCTTTAGTCGGGACAACCCACCTCTCAGGTCGCTTCTGCTTGTCTCTAGGAAGCAGGCTGCTAGCATTTCTGCTTGCTGGTCCTCCCCATCCTTCATCCTTTGTAGCATTCCTGCATCTTACCAAGGTCACCATGAATCCTCAGGCCGACACACACACACACACACACACACACACACACACAGTGCTTGGCCACCTGCCAACTCAGTCTCCTCTGTGAACTTAATGAGCACAAGGCCTGACCAGTCATTTAAGTCACTTACAGAGTATTAAATGCCAGGACAGGGCTGATTCTGGCTGAATCTGGATGACCCTCTGTTTGTGCCCCCGTGACCCCATGACCCCCAAGGTCACACAGCCATGGGAGCTTCAGAAGTCACACGGACTACTCAGGAGCCACAGGCTGGAGGACACGGTGCTGTCCCCTGTGGGTTCTGTCTGGGACAGCCCAGGGTGGCATCAACACAGAAGGTGAAGCTGTGGTTTGGCTGGCTCAGGCAAAACGAGTGACTAGGGTCAGGTTAGAGGTCACAGGAAGTGTGAGCATCCAAACGCTAACCGGGCAAGCCAGGGGGCGTGTTCCCAGAAGGAGAGGAGAATGCTAGAGGAGTCCTAGAGACAGCCCACTGAGGCCTCACGGGCCAGCTGGAAAGGACAGGTGTCTGTAGACGCTCCTCAGACCGGCTCTGCCCTGAGGTGTTCGTGTGTGTGTGTGTGTGTGTGTGTGTGTGTGTGTACATAAGTGTGCATGTACAAGTGTTTACTTGTATGTGTATACATCTGAGTGTGTGCATGTGTTCATGTGTGTACATGTGTTTGTGTGCATTCATTTGTATACACATGAGTGTGCATGTCCATGTGTTTGTATGTGTGCATGAGTATACATGTGTTAACCTATGTGTGTATACATCTGTGTGTGTGTGTGTGTGTGTGTGTGTGTAGACCAGGGCCCACCTCAGGTGTCATTTCTCAGATACTTTCTGTTTTGTTTTGAGACAGTCATTGTTCTCATGGATTCAGCTGGGCTGACTAGTCAGAGTTCTCCAAAAGTCTGTCTGTCTCCATCTCCTAAGCTCCAGAATGTCATATGTATGCCACCATGCCTGGCTTAAAGCTATATTGCGTGTATGTGTGTCTGTATGGATAAACGAGTGCAGTACCCTTAGAGGCCAGAAGGAGGCGACAGAGTTCCTGGAGCTGGTGTTACAGGGGGTTGAGCTGCCTGATGTGGGTGCTGGCACTCATCACAGGTCCTCTGCAAGGCACTGCATGCGCTTAACCTCTAAGCCACGTCTCCAGCACTCAAGTCTGGTTCTGGGGATCAATCTCCAGTCTCCATGCTTGTGGGACAGGTGCTGTACTGGTTGGGCCATCTGGCCAGCTCCCGGGGTACCTTGTGGCGAAGGAACAGGGCCTGCATGCTCCACTGTTAAACCGAGACTCTTCCTTTTGTGTACAATGTACTCTCCATTGGAGAGTGTGTGGTACGTGCTTGGGGAGGAAAAGTCAGCAAGTGATGTAAATGGCTCTGGACCCCAGTGAGGAGGACATCAGTGCGCACCGTGGGATCCTGGCTGAGTCCTCCTCTGAGCCTCTCTTACTTGTCAGATGGGAGGACAAAGCACTGTCGATGCTCCTCTTTCTATCACCCAGAATCTAATCTATCACCTCAGGACCAGCCGTCCTGAGGCCAGGAATGACTGAATTTTGAATTAAAACCCTCCCAGATGTTGTGCGTGCTGAGAATAACAGGAACCCAAGTCTCCATGGCAGGAGAGGTGTGTGCACAAGAACCAGTACGTCCCAGCTCTGACATACATGGTGCCCCTGCTCTGCCCATCACACCCAGGCAGATGCGTCCAGGACACCAGGCAGCCTTGGTTACTATGGTGAGCCCAGTCCACCTCAGGATCTCTCTCCACAGGTTGGTGCCATTGGGGACGAGGAGGAATGGGTCACCCTCTACGAGGAGGAGAACGAGCCCGATGCCCAGATGTTGGAGATCCCAAACCTCACACCCTACACACACTACAGGTAAGAAGCGCGGGTGGGAAGCCACCACAGCTGGATGTGTTCCTAGTGTGAGAGACCAGATGGCATATGGAAATCAGGATTCTCAAGTAGAGAGCTGGGGAGATGGTGCAGCTGGTAAGTGCTTGATCTACAACCATGAGGACCTGAGTTTGGGTTCCCAGGAGCCCATTCAACCTGCCTCTGGGCCATGGCACATGGCTGGAACCCCAGCACTGGGGCTTGCTAGCCAGTCAGTCTAGTTAAAGTGGTTAGATCCAGGTTTAGTGAGAGACCCTGTCTCAAAAAATAAGGAGGAGTAGGATGGAGAAAGACACCCTATGCCAACCTCTGGATTCCACATATGCACCCATGTTGGTACATCAGAACACACAGGCATGCACACACACAACACATGTCTGAACGCACGCTCACACAAATAATACATGCACACACACAAACAAAATACACATATAACACACACACACAGCACATGTGTGCACACACTCACACAAACACAATACACACACATAGTCTACACATACACACACTCACTGGGAATTCTATAAGTAGCCATGACAGGACGTACACAAAAGCCTTAAGCAAGATGCACAGTGTGAGTATTGTTCCAATTCATGGCTGGATTTTAGGCTGACCACGTGTTTCCATCATAGCATACTGTGGGAAAGACTCGCTATTGCAGTTGTGAAATAGCCAGGAGTGTCAGGCCGCAGACTCCCAGCAAAGCAGATGTCCCAGGCACCCTGCTCTGCTTCCCCCTTCCATGACCCTGGAGTTATTCTTCTCACTAATCAAGTGCTTAACATGGCATTTAACCTTTCATTTCTGGATCCTGCCGCTCTCCCTGGCAGTAAACCCCCGGCCTTCACGAAGGGGAGTACGATCATGAGCTGTTAGCGGTGCTATCAGTTCCCGTAACATCAGCGCGAGAGATGGAATTTCCAGTTAGCACCAGATGTTGAGTTTGATAATGTCATTGTTCTGCCAGGATGGATACACTCTGTGTAATCGGGGAAACCAGGGAATAAGGACAAGCAATTCAAAGACTGAAAGGTGAAATTACATCTTCACGAAGAGCATTTATTCAAGTACAGTACCAAAGTTGGAAGTTTTTTTGAAGGCTAACGAGAGAGTTGGTTTTTATTCTGTTCATTTGAACACTCTTCCCAAGCTTATAGCAGATAAGTCAAGGTACAATACACTCGATCCTCAGAAGGAAAACATGTCATTTCAATGAGCCACTGAGACTCAGGACTTGACATGGCAAATCACATGCAGCTATATAATTACCCAACAATCAGAAACCACGGTAAGGAAGCAATGTCCCTGTCTTAAAGTAATATTAATTTAGGAGAACTCTGAAACAAGCACTATGTGTCCTTGCTTAGGGTTTTCATTGTATATAAATGCAGTTCAAATAATTATGGAGGAAGAAGACATGGCCAGGTATGGTGGTGCAAGTAGCTGCCTGTCATAGCAGCTACTAAGGAGGCTAAGGCAGGAGGATTGTAATTTCAAGGCCTTCCTGGGCTACAGAGTGAGTTCAAGGTCAGGCCAAGCAATATATCTTGCTCTGTCGCAGAAGTTTAAAAAGAGCTGGAAGCATGGTTTGACAGTAGAGCCCCTGCCTAGACTCCCCCAGGGAGGGGCTGGGGGCGTGGCTCAGTGGTAGAGCCCCTGCCTAGAATCCCCCAGGGGCTGGGGGCGTGGCTCAGTGGTAGAGCCCCTGCCTAGAATCCCCCAGTGAGGGGCTGGGGGTGTGGCTCATGGTAGAGCCCCTGCCTAGAATCCCACAGTAAGGGGCTGGGGATGTGGCTCATGGTAGAGGCCCTGCCTAGAATCCCCCAGTGAGGGGCTAGGGTGTGGCTCAGTGGTAGAGGCCCTGCCTAGAATCCCCCCAGTGAGGGGCTGGGGGTGTGGCTCAGTGGTAGAGCCCCTGCCTAGAATCCCCCAGTGAGGGTCTCAGAGGTAGAACACTTGTGTTTAGCACCCTCAAGGCCCTTACTTTCTAAGGAAGTAGAGACCAGTCTGATTAATTGAAGGCCTCCTGTGCACTTTCTACTGTGCTACATGCCAGGATAGATATGGACTACAACAATGCCCTTGGCAATTCAAAACACTGGACTTCAAAACTCTGTCTGGTGGCAACATTGTGACATCTGGTTCTCTTGAAGGACCTCAACCCCCTAGGCTTACCCTGAACTTGAGTCAGCCGACAGCAACCAGCCACTTAAACTTCCACCCATCGTCTGCCAAATCCGCTTCACCTGGGGACTAAACCAGTCTGCGTCCCATGAGACCATTTTCTGAAGGTTTTTAAGGAAAGGCACTTCTTGTTTTTCTGTTGCTGTCATAAAATACCCAGAGAAAAGCAGCTTAGGGGAGGAAAGGTTTGTTCTGACTCTCAGTTCGAGGGTGTGGGCCATGGTAGTAGGAAGCTAATCCAGCAGGTACCGACGGAGGCAGCTGCTCACATGGCTTCCACCAGCAGGGGGCAGCGCGCTGTGAGTGCTTGCTGCTGGCTCCCCTCCTCCATGTTCACAGGCCAGAATCCCAACTAGGGAATGGTGCCACCCACAGTGGTCTTCCCATCTCAGCGAATCTATTCAAGATAATCCCTGCAGGCATGCCCGGAGGCCTGACTTCCAGATGACTCTGGATTCTGTCAAATTGACTGTTAACACCCACCTCAGAGGCCATAGATGGGATCTAAATTCTTCCCCACCATTTGATGTCCTTGAGTGATGGCGATTGTGGTACAGAAAGACTCGAGTGTCAGGCGCACCCAAGGAGGCCCTGATCGTTTCTGCTGCCTTTTGCTTTGGAATAATAGCAGTTCGTGCCTTTACCTCCAGGTTCCGAATGAGGCAAGAGAACATCGTGGGTGCCAGCCCCTTCAGCCAGTCATCCCGGGTCATCCAGACCCTGCAGGCCCCACCCGATGTGGCTCCAACCAGCCTCACTGTCCGAACAGCCAGTGAGACCAGCCTGCGGCTACGCTGGGTGGTGAGTTAGGGGCTGTGGGTGGAAGCCACTAGTCAAGCTTTGCAGGGGAATCAGAGCTCAGCCTCACTGCAGTTTTCCTCATCAAAGCTAATCCCATGATTAGACCACAAAGTATTACATTGCACAACTAGTGTAAGATCTAAGAGCAGCCCTGGATTTCTTATTAATTGGTAGCATCACTTGCTCTCTTCTTGGAATTCTGAGTGCTCTTTGGGGGAAGAACACAGAGAGGGCTAAGTGCAGGATCTGTAAGTCCTTGGTCAACACAGAACCAATACTCAATATCTGTAAGAGAGCCAGTCCAGTGTTTAATCAGAACGTTTCTCCCTCAGAATTAAACCACACTGCATTAAAGGAAATTATTTCTGGCAAAAGTCACTAAAAGAATTTTGTTGAATTGACAGAAGAAGAGTTTCAGGGATGGTGGATCAGAAAGTTGTAGGGATGAGGCCAGGAAGATGTGGCTCAGTATGTGAAGCCCCTATTGCCCAAGCACAAAGACCTGAATTCAGAGCCCCAGCACCATGGATAAAGGCAGTGAGGAGTGAAGAAGAGAGAATCCCTAGAGCTCGCTGACCAGCTAGTCCTATCACACCCATGTCATAATGGCCAGTGTGGTACAGAAAGACTCATGCCTGAGGAGCACCCAAGGAGGCCTTCATCTTTTCTGTTGCCTTTCGCTTTGGAGTTGGTGAGTTCCAGGTTTAGTGAGAGACCCTGTCTCAAAACGTACAATGAAGAGTGATAAAGACATCCACCATCAACCTCTGGCCCTCACAAACACATGCATATGAACATGTACACATGTATGCAACCCAGTGTGTGCATGTGCACATACACTAGAAAGTTCTAAGAAAAATCACCTAGGAAATATGTTCTCCACGGAGTTAGACCCGTAGGATGGGTTTATTCTTGAAGACCTTCAAAGCTGACGGTTATGAGGTGTCTACTCATGCCAGCCTGTCCTTCGTTGCCAGCCTCTGCCTGATTCCCAGTACAATGGGAACCCCGAGTCTGTGGGCTACAGGGTGAAGTACTGGCGTTCAGACCAACCATCCTCAACTCTGGCCCAAGTTGTCAATGACCGTCTGGAGAGGGAGCTGACCATCGAGGAGCTGGAGGAGTGGACAGAGTACGAATTGCGGATGCAGGCCTTCAACGCCATTGGGGCTGGGCCCTGGAGCGAGCTGGTGCGGGGCCGCACACGGGAGTCAGGTGAGAGGGGCGTAATGCAGGTGTGGAGACGAGGTCCCCTCTGTGTCTCTGTAGAGATGGGGTTTGGCGGCCTTGGATTTCCATGACCCTGGGGTAACAGAGTCTCCTCATGTCTCACCTGTGTCTGAGCATCAGTGTTCTAGGCTTTGATGTTAAGCAGCTCTCTTAGTGTTTTGTTTTGTTTTTGTGTTCCAGTTACTGTGGTAAAACACACTGCAAAAGTAACTTAAGGGACAAAGGTATTATTTGGCTTACAGTTTGGCGGAGAAAACATGGCAACAGGAGCATTGGGCAGCTGGTCACATTGTATCTGCAGCTGGTCACATTGTATCCACAGCTGGTTACATTGTATCTGCAGCTGGTCACATTGTATCCACAGCTGTTTACATTGTAGTCGCAGTTGATTACATTGTATCCACAGTCGAGAAGAAGAGAGCAATGAATGCTGCGGTTGTGCTTGCTTTCTCCTCCCTACTCCATCCAGGACCCCAGGAAAGATAATGATGCTACTTCCTACGTGGCTTTTCTTCCTTAGTTAACACGCTCAAGATAACTCCTCATAGACATGGCCAGAGGCTAACCTACTCCAGATAATCCTTCTTAGGTGTACCTAGGCGCTAGACTCTTGGGCACTTCTGGGGCCTGTCAAATCAATATCCTATATTAACCATCACCTACTCACATCTGTTCCTTTGGATTTAAACAGGTGCTGGCCTTAATGTTACGATTTTTAAAGTTAATGATAATGTTTATTATCAATGATAAAAAAAAATCAAGAAGCAGACATTTTCCTGAGATGTCTTTAATATACCAGGCATTGAGCTGCCCTTCATGAATGAATGTATACAGCATGTTCAGGGGTCCAGCTGCAGTAAGAAGTGGGCCCCTAAATGGCTCTATACAGTGGCAGTTTGCGTCTCATTCATTTGGATCCGAGATGGGAATCTGTTTGTTGGTGGCTGCCTTCTGCTGGCTCATTCAAGAATCCAGGCTCTGGTATACCATAAAATCACAGTGCTGGGATTACAGGCACACACCTGCCATGCTCAGTGTACACCCACTCCCCTGGCTGAGCCACACCCCAGACCCAGGGAACACTCTGATTGCACAGGGTATGTGTGGGGACCCAGCAATGCCCCGGTGAGCATTCCTGCAGAATCACCATTGAGGTGACTGGTGTACCTCTGTGGGGACCCTGATTTAAAGTGGGGTTTCCAAGACCAGTCAGAGCTGCCTTCCAACTGTAGCTTTCATTATATCAGCAAAAAGAGACACAGACTCACTTGGCCGCAATCACGTGGGTGCCTTAAAATCCTCTCACCTTCCTCAGCTGAGTCTGTGTGACAAGGAAGGGACCTGGAGACATTTTTAAAGTATAGTTTTAAATCCAGCAATAAGCAGACCAGTAACATGTTTCTTCTTCAAAGAAACAAAACTTTTCATAGAAAACTAGAAAGCCATGTATAAAAAGTTTTTTTTTTTTTTTTGAAGTTTTAAACTTAACCAACAGGCACAAAAGAAAAACAATAAAAATCCCCCATAGCAAGAGGAGCTATCCTGGAGTAGCCTCTTTGAATCGTCCCTAGGTATTTGCTGACTCGTGTGTGTGTGTGTGTGTGTGTGTGTGTACACGTGTGCACGTGCACAGGGACACGTGTGTACGTGCACAGGGACACGTGTGTGTGCATGCACAGAATGGAGGCCAGGGGCCAACCTCCTTTGGGACAAGGTCTCTCATTGACATGGAACTTGTCACTTAGGCTGGACTGACTGGCCATTGAGCACTGAGGATCCTTCTGCCTCAGTTTCCCCAGCAGTAGGCTCACAATTGAGAGCCACCACACACACACACACACACACACACACACACACACCGTATATAGTATATTTTGCCAGCATGTATGTCTTATATGCCTGGTACTTGCTGAGGCCAAAAGAGGGCATCAGAGCCCCTGGAACTGTAGTTATAGGCAGTTGTAAACTGCTCTGTGGGTGCTGGGAACTGAACCTGAGTCCTCTGGAAGAGCAGCCAGTGCTCTTAACTTCTTTTTTTTTTTTTAAGATTTATTTATTTATTATATGTTAGTACACTGTAGCTGTCTTCAGAAACTCCAGAAGAGGGCATCAGATCTTGTTACAGATGGTTGTGAGCCACCACGTGCTTGCTGGGATTTGAATTCAGGACCTTCAGAAGAGCAGTCAGTGCTCCTAACTGCTGAGTCATCTCTCCAGCCCCCTGCTCTTACCTTCCGAGCCATCTTTCTAGCTCCCTGTTTTAAAACAAACAACAACATGCGTACTGAGAATCAAACTCAGGCCCTCAGGATTGTAAGTCAAACATTTTACTGTCTGAGCCGTCCTCTCAGCTACTCGTGAGTCTCTCTAGGACCCAGCCCTCAGTGCCCATGCAGGGACAGAGGGGCCAGCCTGGAATCCATGGATGCTGGGAGAGAGACCAAAGTCCCCTTTGGAGACAGTGTTTTTCTATAGGGGACCAAGAGTGCCTGCCACAGAGATCTACCTGTGTCTGCCTTAGCAGTGTAGAAAACAGATGAGTCCAGCATGGCCTGTGCTTGCCTGTGTTGAGTTTGGGTTCTGATAGGTGCTATACATGTGGTCTGGATGCTCCCAGAAGAGAAATTAATGTGCAGGTCTGACTGCAGAACCCAAAAAGCACAAAGAACAACAACAAAAAGGTAGATCAATCAGGCCCCATCGAAATTAAAGTGTCAGACCTTTAAATAGGAATATAGAAAATATCATATGGGGAAGGAAAAAAAATCCTCAACTGGAGGATACTTCTCCAAGCGCTGCCTGACAAAGGCTTCAGCTATAAATATCCAGCACCTCTTCCTTCACGATGAAAAGGCAAATAATCCTATTAAGAATGGAGTAAATGCCTGAACAGACAGTTCTCCAGAGACAGAGACAAATGGCTAATAGGCACACGGGGAGGGGCCCAGCATCATTAGCCAGGAAGGAGATGCAAATCCAAGCCACAAGGAGATGCCACTTCATACCCACAGGAAGGTCAAAATCAAAAACACGGCAGAGTGATTGCTCGCGGGGCGTGGAGGATTCAGAGCTTCATACCCTGGGCCCCAGTTGGCATTGTGCAAAATCTGAAACAGACTCGCCATCCAACACAGTTAGCACTCTTAGGCATAACCCTGTGTTGCGGTGACAGAATCTGTGATAGGAAGCAAGCTTGTGGCAGGGAAGGGCTGGCTGCGACTCAGTCCTGGCCACAGTGGCTGGGATCATAGGCGGCAGGACGGTGATGCAGATGAAGATGCAAAGAGGGTTGAGGGAGCGACGAGGACTGGCTCTAGGCTCACTTCCACCTCCCAGGCAGTCCGAGAACTTAACCCAGGGAACATGGTGCCCTCCCTCAGCCTGGGCCTCCTCACCTCCGCCAACCTAATCTAGATAATCCCTCACAGGCATGGATAAAGGCTAATCTAATCAAGACAGCCTTCACAAGTGTGCCCCAGGGTCTCATGGGCGATTCTAGATCCTGTCAGGCTGACGGTTGCTATCAGCCATCACATCAGGTAATCAAAACAGTCTTCCCTGAGACTTAAAATTAATGTCACCAAGGCTCATCAGGCGAAGGCACATGGCCCCAAGCCCGACAACCTGAGTTCAATCCCCAGGACTCACAGATTAGAGAGACCCAACTCCTGCAGGTTGCCCTCTGACCCCTACATGCCTGCTACGGCACGCGAAGTCCTACCCACATGCATATGTATAAAACACCCACATCCTCACATGCACATGTTAGTGTAATAATCTCACAGTCCCAAATGGAGGTTAAGAACAAAACCAAACAGTTTGGACCACATTTAAATGACATGTAATAGTACCTTGAAGTGTGGTCTAATGGTCTGGGACAATCTGTGACATACTGTAATGGTAAATGGGACTAGGAAAGAGGGGTCATACAGGGAGCAGTGGTGAACAGCAGGGAGAAAGCCCTTGCAGAGAAAAACAGGTGGAGAAGGAGGAAATAAGAAAGCTGGACCATTTTGTTTCTGATGAAAGGGGAATTTCTAAGAACATATCAAGACTTAGGATAAAATAGAAAAGAAGTTGAATATACCTTGGAACAGATAATGGGTACAATTCTTCTTCTTTACACCTTAAAAAATCAAAAAAGGGGTAGGCTTTGTCCCAGGGGAATTTGAATCCACTAAATCCAGCAATAAGTCATTTCCCATTCTTAACAGCCCTATCTGGCAGGCTCTCTCCTAGTGGGAAACTGCGAGGTTCAAAGCCCATCGCAAAGTCACCAGGCTGTCCTGGCTCTTTGGGGACACAGCTGGGCTTCCTGTAAGTGAATGCTTACATAACCACATCTCCAAAAATCAGCAGTGGCTTGTGGGTCTGTAGTAAGAAGTAGGCACTTAGAGCTGCCAAGATTGGCCCCACAGGAAGCAGGTAGGGGTCCAAGAGGTGGACCAATTGGGTTGCTATGACGATGCCCCCCACCTCTCTCTCTCTCTCTCTCTCTCTCTCTCTCTCTCTCTCTCTCTCTCTCTCTCCAGGCAGGGACAGTTTTCAGAACACAACACAAATGTAGAAAGCACATACAACAGATTTGGGGTCGTGATTTTACTTTAAATCAAGTCAGAAAATAGGGTCTTCCAAGCCTGTAACAACAGCAACTCCTTTGTTCTTAGTGATCCAAGGTACTGTCTTATCACTTTGTAAAACCCAAAATAAGCACCTATGTAAATAGTTTTCCAGACAAGACCATAGTAGCATGTGAGGTCCCTGGGAGCCCTTGCAGGTAGACCACAATGAGACATGGCTGCAAGAGGTGGTACAGACAAGGCCTTTGCCTCTGAGAACTCAGTAAAGCCATCAATCACCGCTGCACTAACATTTTCTAGGGAAATGTAAACAAATGGCTGCTCACCCCAGAGAGTGCACCAACCACACGCCAACGTGATGATGACCCCAGACCACCTTAGGGCACCAGTGAGCTTAATGTGCTCCCTTACAGCACCGGTGAAGGGTTGCTGACGGGATCGTAGGTGACCCAAAGCAGCTGTGTTGCCACAAACTCCCACCCCATCATGGGCGATGACTTCATCAAAACTGCAGCACAGAGTCCCCGTCTCAGTCAGCTTTCAACGTCCTATATAACCTAGCATCTCCCATGATGCCTTGCAGCTGAAGAAAGGCAGGAGAGAGTAATGGCTGGAATCTTAGGTGGGGGGTTCCCGTGACCCTCCCTTCCCCTCTTCCAACTTGAAAATCAATAGCTCCATGAACCAATTGGCCTAGATCCCTGCGATGGTCTATACTGTCAATTTGACAGGATATAGGATCACTTAGGAGGCAAGCCACCGGGCAGACCTGTGAGGGATTGTCTGGATTGAGTTAACTGAAGTGGGAGGACACACCCTAAGTGTGGGCGGCACCATTCCCTAGGCCGGGGCCCTGGACTGAATAAAAAGGAGAAGGTGAGCAGAGCACCAGCATCCATCTTGCGGCTTCCTGACAGTGTATGCCAAGTGGGCGGCTGCCTCGTGCTCCTTCCGCCATTGCCTGACCCACCGCCATGGACTGTGTACCCTCAAACTGTGAGCCCAAACCAGCCCTTCCTCCCTTAAGTTGCTTTTACCAGGATATTTTATCACAGCAATAGAAAGGAAGCCAACACACTCCCTCGTTGTCGGGATGGAGGGATCGCGTTATAAGGCAGTGGTCCTTGACTGTGATGTGCGTACCCTCGTACCCATCGGTGTCACCTCACTAGATGAATAAGTGAAAGTGTGACTTCCAACTGCCATGCCTGGGAGAAGTTTCATCTTCTAGTTGGGCTGACTGCCAGTTACTGCCCTTACAAACATCAGGGGGATCACCGAGCTCCATCCTCAGTGATGTACACACACAGTGTTCTTACTGAGGCATCACAGAGCCATCCTGGCCAGGGATCTAAGGCTCAGTGGTTAGGAGAGGGTATCTAGGACCAGGTATCAGGTATCTAGGAGGGAAAGATGAGATGCTGCCTCTGCGGTGCTGGACAGAAAGCTAGCCTTTCTCAGGGTAGATGGACAGTGACTTCTGCCATGACTTTCCCTCCAGAAAGATTCCTGGGGGTGGAGAAAGGGGCAAAGGTGGATGCCACCCCATACCCACGCCCAGTGTCATCCAACAGCTTGCTCTGTTAGGCTGTGACTTGGGTGGCACCTCCCTTCGTCCCTTCCCCCTTCTCTGTCAGTACACACTGCTGGCTATAAACTTGACCCAAAACTCAGGGTTGACCTCTGGTCTCTATATGCATCTATGCATATGCACCAAAGTATGTATACACACACACACACACACACACACACACACACACCACAATAAATAGAATGAAATACAGTTTTTCTCAGCCCTACATTTCCAGGCCCAGGGCTGCAACCCAATAGTAGAGTACTTGCTTGCCAAGCATGTGTGAGGCCCCAGGATCTATCCCCAGTACTAAAAACACAGAACAGACAGCCAAGTAGATCCAACTGAGTTCTCTGTTTATCTTCAGAAAGGAGTGGATACACCTGCTTCCCCTGATCATTCGGGATTAAACTCCATTAGGAATCTGAGATATACACGGGTACTAGGCCAGACTCCCCTGGCCCTCCCCTCATATGCAGCAACATAATCCCTGGGGTCCCTCTGTCCATCACCCCAACCCACCACTGTCCACTTCCTCTCTCCAACCCTTATGGACCTCCATGTTTAGCTAGTGAACTAAAATCCATCTGAAATTGAGGAATTCCAATTCAAGGTAAAAGCCTG
Organism: Apodemus agrarius; assembly: GCA_964023405.1. Classification (NCBI taxonomy): domain Eukaryota; kingdom Metazoa; phylum Chordata; class Mammalia; order Rodentia; family Muridae; genus Apodemus; species Apodemus agrarius. The sequence continues at coordinate 35,428,166 of OZ030028.1, forward strand.
CAGCTCTTTAAGTTATTATCCGAAACAGACGGAGAGCCTTTTCTTGCTGGCCAGGCTCAGGTAGAATTGAGTTCTAAATACCCAGGATTTATGGAATTTGTTGCTCATATTAAAGAGATTTACATATGTGCTGTGCACCTGCAGGCTTATCAGACCCACCCTGAACACTCAGAATCACTGCTGTTTCAAGGACAGATCGAGTAGTGTGTGTGTGTGTGTGTGTGTGTGTGTGTGTGTGATGCATGTATTGTGTTGTGCATGTGTGCAGGGGCAATGGATATGGTGTGTGTATACACATGCATTTGCATGTGTGTGATGTGTATATGTGCACGTGTGTGTGTGTGTGTGTGTGTGTGTGTGTGTATGAGTGTAAATAGCCCTCTGTTCATAGAAGGCAAGAGACCATTGAAACGAATTGTGCGACATATTCTTCTGCAGTTCCTTCAGCAGCTCCTGAAAATGTGTCTGCAGAGGCTGTCAGCTCCACCCAGATCCTACTGACTTGGGCTTCAGTTCCTGAGCAGGACCAGAATGGGCTTATCCTAGGCTACAAGGTACATGTTTGAGGTGACTTTAACCACCTTCGGGGCTGGTAATAAAAGGCCACAGATGTGTCACTTGAGCAAAGAAGAGTCCCCAACTTTATTAGCTGTCATGTCTGGGAAAGACGGACTAGGAGAAGTGCTTTCCAGGCACCAGTCAGGAAACAAATACAAGCAGGACCCTGACCAGCAAGCCAGGTCCTGGCTCTGGCTTCTCTGACTGAGGCACCTGGGCCCTTGGATCATAAATGGACGCAGCTTCTGTCTCTGACTTTGTGAAAGAGCAGGACCGTGGTGGTCACTTACCAGAGTTGCCATGAGAAGTTAGGGGCAGTACGGGAAGTGGCCCCTGCTTCCTCGGAGTGCTGCGCTGTGATGGGCAGGGATGACTTCTGTGGGAGTTGGACCTTCCTAGCTTCTCTGGGTCCCATCTTATAAGCTGCTACCTAGACTCTTTAAAACCTATTTCTTTCTCCTCTGTCAAAGGTGACCGATACTCTGTCAAAGATGACCCTGCTCTGTCTGTAGCTCTAGTCTTCCAAGCAGCACAATGACCTTCTCTGGATGTGGTCACTAATGCTATACTGCTCTCATGGGGTGATTGGCTGGACTGAAGCAGTAGAGCCCCTGCCTAGAATCACCCACTGAAGGGGTGTGACTCAGTGGTAGAGCCCCTGCCTAGAATCCCCCAGTGAGGGGCTGGGGGCGTGGCTCAGTGGCAGAGCCCCTGCCTAGAATCCCCCAGTGAGGGGCTGGGGGCGTGGCTCAGTGGCAGAGCCCCTGCCTAGAATCCCCCAGTGAGATGTGGTTTAGTGACCAGTTTGCTTGTTCAGCTTTCATGAGCGACTGGATTTAATTCCTAGTACAATAATAAGAAAGTCCCTTCCACATACTGTCAGTAGATTTTAAGCATTCTCTTCTCTTGTCTTTCAGTAACTTTTTTTTTTCTGCTTTGGGGGGAGGGAAGGGCATCTATTTATTATCAGACTGGATCTCACACTGTAGCGCAGGCTAGCCTGGAACTTATTACATAGCATCAGCTGACCTTGAACTCATAGCAATCTTCCATCCTGGTCTTTCAAAGTGCTGGGACGACAGGCTTACCCGCTGTGCCCAGCTGCCTGTCATTAAATCCCAATTGCTTTTTTTTTTCTGACCCTTGCGTTCCATCTCTGCAAGTATTCTAATGGCTCCCTTCTGGGTCTATGCTATGTGTATGCCACCGAGACAGGACACTGGCAGTCTCCTGCTCCCCAGCGGTCCTGTTAGCAGCTCAGTGGACAGAGCTCCACGCCGCCCTCCTGGTTCCCACGGTGACGCAGTTCCTGGGCTGTTTTCCAGTGTCTCCCCAGTGACCCTCTCTCTGAAACTCTTGGGTCACTTACCTTGGAGAGAGTTCATAGGGGATGAACTTAGAAGACCAAGGAGAGACGTTAGAGGAAGCCCTGCAGGAGCCATCTCAGGCCATCCCTGCTAGGGGCAAGCCTCGGGTGCATGTGGGGAAGAGCACATGCTGGGCAGGGACCCCAGGTGTTTTGAATCAAGGGACTTCTTGGAGCCACAAACTCCATTTATAGGAACCACGAGGTCTGTGCCCAGTATCAAGTCCCTGCTTCGGTGGGAGCACTTGGCGTGGCCGTCGTGGAGAGCTTCAGATCTTGCCAAACTGTGCCCAGGCAGCCAAATCACCAAGCTACAGGCAGAGCTGTGTGCCTGCAGCCACTCTTCTGGAGTCTGGTTGCCTCACGGCCACCTTCCCCCTGGATTGCCAGTGGATAGAAATGAGGTCCAAAACTTCTTCAGCACAGCTGCCCCCAGGAAGAAAACCCAGTGGGTTGGGTGGGCCTTGCCAGGCAGTCCTGAGCCAGTACCCTGTGCACGGGGAGTCCCCTTCCAAGCACACACTGAGCCGTAACCATCCGCATTGGATGCTTCAGGTTCTGTACCGTGCCAAAGACCTGGACCCGGAGCCCAGAAGCCACGTGGTACGCGGGAATCACACGCAGTCTGCGCTGCTGGCCGGCCTGCGCAAGTTCGTGGTCTATGAGCTCCAGGTGCTGGCGTTCACACGGATCGGGAACGGGGTCCCCAGTTCACCCCTCATCCTGGAGCGCACCAAAGATGACAGTAAGTACACGTGGCCGGTCCTGCTGCCTTCTGGCTTAGTTTTCCAGTGTAAACGATGCAGATTGTGGTTGTTTTTAATGTACATTTTCAACCACCTTTTTTTTTTCTAGTTAATGGAAACAAAACAAAATTTGTTTCCAGTCACTGGGCATCTGTGTGGCCAATTTGAGCCTGGAGAGGAATTTTTACGGCCCGATTATGGACTACGCTAACTACACTGTGGGCAGGGGCTAGTGAGGGTTGGCCAGGTTGTGAACCACGAGTTTGTCCACTTATTAACAGCTCTACAGACCTGGATAAAACTCCTCCCTGGACCTCTGTGCCCATCCTCCTGGGGATGGTGGGTCCCGCCGTTCGCATTTGGATTGTTAATTACACGTTTTTTTTGCAAAGAAAGCAGCACATTTGACAGCACCCAGGGGTCCCCAGGTTCTGGTGCTTCCAGATTTGAGTAACAAGCACATCTTGCCGGCTTTGTTTTTTATGGAAGTCTTAAATCATCAGTAAATATGTTTTTCCACTTTGCAGATGTGAGACACTTAAAGGTTAGCTCCTTCACACGTTCGTTATTTAACAGGCCATAACGAATATGTCAGGGGGAAAATACTGATCTGCCTAAACACCCACCCCGGGATCAGAAGTGTCTGATGGGATGGAAACAACAATATGGTTGTTTAAGCATCTTCCCGGAATGGATAATGAGCAACCATGTTCTCCCTCCTCCTCCGCGGAGAGAGCCCGCTCTCCCTCATTCACACAGCCTCTGACCAAATGCCTGAGCAGTAGCTTAACAGAAGAGGGCTAACTTGGCTCACAGTTTGAGGGTGCAGTCCATCATGGTGGGGAAGGCCCGGTGGCGGGAGGAGGAGGCAGCTGGTCACTTTGCAACCACAGCCTGGAAGCAGGGAGGGGTGAACGCTGGTGCTCAGCTCGGCTTTCTCCGCAGTCTTCAGTCAGTGACCCCAGCCCACAGGATGGTGTCCGTCACGACCGCGACGACGGACGACGAGCCTTCCCGCCTCAGTTAGCCTCATCCAGAAAATCGGTCACGGGCATGCCCATATAGGGCTGTCTCTCCGGTGATTCCGGATCCTGTCACATTGACGGTCGAAACCACCACTGCCTCTGTGGGGTGATTCCTTCAGCTTTCTCCAAGACAAGAGCCTGGGGGTGGGTGGGAAGTGCAGGGGAAATAGTGGCTGGGCCATGGCAGCTGCCAGTTGTACTGACCATTGCTTCAGTGTGGTCCTGAGAACGGAAAGGAGAGACCCCTCAGAAACTGTCTCAATGTTCATTGCTATTACTCCTTCTAAGGGCACGTCTAGACAGGCGATGATTTTCTTTTCTCTTATTGTTGTGTTATTTATATAAACACATCTTCTCTCTTTACTTTGACACAATCCATTCAGCCTCAGGGACAGCTCAGGAGGTCATTGCTATGCCACACTGGTGTTACAAATTAGTCCTGACATCCAAGCCTGTGCCCCCCACCTTGAACATTTATTTCACCCATATATGGGTGTCATTACATGCGTCCAAATTCACCCTCCCAGAACGGACAGTTCCCCGTTCTGTCTCTGCATCGATCTGCACCATGCGGATGCGTGGAATCAATCCATGATTAAGTCCAATGAGGACTTCTCGCACTGGCCACACACTAACTTGCCTATCCGTTTAAGCAAATATATTTTATGAGGGCTGAGACCCTATTATTCAATCGTTCCACAAGACATAACGGCGTTTTAAATTATCGGTGCACTGAACCACACAGAAGAATTATTATATGCATCTGTGAGCATCCGCTCTTAATTTTCTAAGACAGGGCAGGGGAGGAGAGGCAAGCGTGGGCCGGGGAAGGAGTAAAGGACTGTCAGGTGCTTCGTCCGCGGTTGGGGGCTGGGGCGGGGGCGGGGCTAACTTGTATTGGTTGCTTGTGCTTGTGTTGCGGCTGTTACCTGACAAAGGCAAGGTAAGGGACGAAGGGTTACTTCGCCCACGGTTTGAGGGTGCACAGTCCAGCATGGCAGTGAGAGCATGGTGGCAACAGCATGAGGTGGCTGTCACACTGCATCTGCGGGCAGGAAGCAGGGGCGCATGCGCACTGGTGCCCAGCCCGCTTTCTCTTCCTCATTCAGTCCAGGACCCCGTCCCGTGGGATAGGGAGACCCATATTCAGAGCGGGTCTTCCACCTCAGTGGCCCTGATCTGGAAAGCCCCTCACAGACATGGTCAGAGGTGTGTCTCCTAGGCGATTCTAGAACATGTCAGGCTGACAAGTCAGGATGGACCGTCGTAGGTGCCGAATACCTGCTCTGCAAATGTCAAACCCAGCAAAGGAATCTGGTCTCATATTGGCGAGATATTTACTTCAGAGTCATAGGTGACCCCCAGGCTAGTGTTGCCATGAGCTGTTCTCTTCCGTCCTGCAAGCGTAGTTTCTGAGCATGGTTTTCTAAGTCAGATGGTCAGGATTCAAAATAAAGCCTGCTTCTCAGAATCCTTAGGGAGTCACACGGAGCCAGTGAGGGTCCAGAGTTCCTTCAGTAAAAACACTGGCTAGGAAGGTAAAACGCCTTTGTGCTCCATAACGTGCCTGCTGAATGAGCGTGAGGACCTGAGTTCAAATCCCCTGAAGCCCACATAAAAAGCCAGGTATAAAGTAAAATGTCAGGAGCTGGAGAGATGAGTCAGCAGTTAGGAATGCTGGCTGTTCTTTCAGAGGACCTGTGTTCAGTTCCAAGCACCCATACTGGGCAGCCCACAACTGCCGGTGACTCTAGCTCCAGGGGATCTGATACCTTCTTCTGGCCTCCATAGGTAACTACACACATGCAACGGATATCACAGATCTTTGCACATAATAAACAAATAAACAAACAAACAAATCTTTTTAAAAGGTAGATCACCACAGGGAGAACCACGGCAGCCATCAGAGCACGAGGCTGCCCACAGAACCCTCTGTGACTCCTGTCTCACCCTGCTCTCCTTCAGCCCCAGGTCCCCCCGTGCGGCTGGTGTTCCCGGAAGTAAGACTTACCGCAGTGCGGATTGTGTGGCAGCCTCCTGAGGAGCCCAATGGTGTGATTCTGGGTAAGGAGCATTGTGTGTGTATGTGGGGTTGGGGGCGGGGAGTGGCAGAGAGAAAGGGCAGGAGATTTGCTCTCTCCTGTGTCTGTTAGACAACGGGCGGGTAGACATAAATCACGCCAGCAGCAGCCAGTGTCTCCTGGGCACCAAGTTAGCATCACAGGCCTCCTTTGTCCCCAAGCAGGGCACCGAAGCTTTCTCCCGGGTGAAATTTACATTGTATTAACCCAGAATTCCCTCCGCCTGCTTACGGTCTGTGGCAAGCCCATTCGCAACCAGCCTCCCCCAACTCGGGACTCGGCCGATGTTATTTAGGAACTGGCAGGCTAGTTTTTCATAGCGGATGTTGACCCGGCGCCTGGAAACATCTTCTCCCGTTATGAGGCCTGCAGCAACCCACAGATGGGAGAGGCTGCTGGGAGACGCAGCTCTGATAAGATTGACAGAAAGCCAGCAGATGGTGTTTTAAAGCATTATCAGTACCTTCATTTATTACTTACTTAGTCAAATTAAAGACTCCACCTTTGTTACCCTTGCCTGGTGGAACATAGAACTGAGTGAAGTCCAGTCATTCTCAGCTATCCCACAGGCCTGTAGGAAGATAGCTAGAGTTACGTTACACACGACGACGACTGACACAATCCAGAGTCACTAACTGTCCTGCAAGCCAGCCTTGGACAGAGGTTGGGGTGAGTGAAATGCTGCTTCGGAGCTGAGTCTCAGGGTGGCGGGGTGACTTCCTCAGCCCTGGGAGCAGGGAAGGGCCCTCTGGTGCCCATGCCACAAGTGCCCTGCATGTGCGACTTAGGATTCATCGCTGTGAAGAGACACCATGGCCAGGGCAACTCTTATAAAGGAGAACATTTCATTGGGGCTGGCTTACAGTGTCCCAGGTTCAGTCCATTATCACCAAGCAGGAACCATAGCAGCACCAAAGCAGGCAATGGTGCGGGAGAAGGAGCAGAGAGTTCTCTGTCTTGATCCCAAAGGCATTCAGGAAGAGATGGAGACTGTCTTCTGCACACAGCCAGGAGGGTCTCTCTTACTCACTGGGTGGAGCTTGAGCATAGGAGCCCTGGAAGGCCACCTATACAGTGTGACACACTTCCTCCAACTAGACCACACCTCCTAATAGTGCCACTCCCCGTGGGCCAAGTATTCAAACCACTCCAGAGTTACACATGGAAAAACAGGCATTTCAAGAGCAGGGTCAGCCGGGCGGTGGTGGCGCACACCTTTAATCCCAGTACTTGGGAGGCAGAGGCAAGTGGATCTCTGAGTTTGAGGCCAGCCTGGTCTATCATAAGTTCCAGGACAGCCAGGGCTACACAGAGAACCCCTGTCTCAAAATACCAAAAAGAAAAGAAAAAAGAAGGAAGGAAGGAAGGAAGGAAGGAAGGAAGGAAGGAAGGAAGAAAGAAAGAAAGAAAGAAAGAAAAAAAAAGAGTAGGGTCCCAGAATATGGCTCGGAGTATGGTTGAAAACCTGAGTCACCAGCGACATCCACCTGGCCCACATTCACAGGAGACGCCGAGGTAGTACGCAATTTCCAGTGAAATCCTTCATCTGAAGCGATGGGCCAATGACAAATGTCTCTGCTGTCAGCTGCTTTTGATCTTTCCTGTCTAGGACTTGGTTTGAAGAAAGTATTTCACTTTTATTAAAGATAGATTCAGGGGCTGGAGAGAAGGCTCAGAAACTAAAAGCACTGGCTGCACTTTCAGAGGACCTGGGGTTGATTCCCAGCTCTCATGTGACAGTTAACATCCATCTGGCTCCAATTCCAGGATATCTCACACCTTCTTCTGATATCCATGGGCATCAGGCACACATGGTATACGGTCAAACATGAAGGCAAGACATCCATATACATGAAACAAAAATAAATCTCAAAAAAAAATTAAGGAAATTCAGGACCAGAGAGCTGCCTCAGTCAGTAGTGTTTGCTATGTAAGCATGAGAACCCCAGTTGGGTCCCCTAAAACCCATGAGAAAGAAATTTTCAGGCATGGTAGCATATGCCTGTGATCCCAGCATCGTGAAGATGAATCCCAGCCTTGCCAAACTGTGAAGCCCCAAGCCAGTGAGAGACCCTGTCTCAAAAGATGAAAGGCACTTGTGTCAAAATCAAGGTGGTTAGCATCGGAGGACTCACACCTAAGTGTCTTCAGTACTTCATGTGCGCATACGCATGCATGTCCATTTTCATGTGCACACACTCACAGGTACACGCGTGGACATGCACGGACACGAATGGACACACATGTATGTATGTACATACCCACACCCACACACGTTCACACACTACACATACATGCTCAATAAAAAAAATAATTAAATAAGACAGCATTTACAACAGACCCTCCGTCCAGGATCTGGCTAACGCACTAATGCCTTAGCTTGTGACTGCACCTGGCTGCTCATGGTTCACCTCAGAAAGGATCCACCTTGGACCCCACCTCCCAGCCCCTCGCTGAGGATGGGCTCTGAGTAGGAGCCCTGTGGGGATGGTCAACCTGCAGCGTGCTCTTCTGCAAGAATGCCACCTGCCATCCTGTCACCTGTCTCTAGCTAGCAGCCACCCTCCTCTCTGCACTCAGGGAGGACACCTCGGTCCCCACCATCTCACTGTCCAGAAGCTTACTCCGAAATCTTTGTCACTTACTCGTCAAGGAGTCTCGAAGCCTTGGCGCTGGTCACAGAAGCACCATACAGTGTGATTTAGTCGGCAGTACCATGCCTGGTCACATCTGTCAGACCTGGGATCGCAACGTCCCACAACCGTCTATATACAGGGAAGGGTGTGAGGACAGCACCCCTCACTTGTCCTTGTGGGGAGTGTCACCTGTGTAGCCTCTGGAGAGTCGCACATGGGGGAGATGAGCAGAGCCACCTCCATCCCAGCCAATCTTGCCTCTAGACATTGTGCCCAAAGGAAACGCTACAGCAGTGGTTCTCAACCTGTGGGCCCCGACCCCTCTGGAGGTCACATATCAGATATTCTGAATATTAGATGTTTACAGTACAATTACAGCTATGAAGTAGCAACAAAGTAAGTTTATGGTTGGGGCAGTCACCACAGCATGAGGAGCTGTATTGTAGGGTCACAGCATTACCCTAAAGTTGAGACTGCTCTGTGGGACTGGGCGTAAAGCTGAGATGACAGAGTGCTTTCATGTGTGAAACCCTGGATGAGCTGGATGGTGGTACACACCTGTCATCCCACTACTCAGGATGTGGAGACAGGAGGATCTGAAAGTAAGCTAATGTTTATCCTCAGCTAGTGAGTTCAAGCCTAACCTGGGCTAAGTGAGACTCTGGGGAAAAAAAAAAAAGGAAACACACATGTTTGCAAGACTAATCATTTAAACAGATTTGCCTGTGTAGCAAAGGAGGCAGCTCTAACCTGCAGTTCGCATGACTCAGGGTGCCGTCGGAATTTCTCCAGTCTTAGACTCTGCCTTATTGAAAGGCAGAGAGCAAAGCAGAGGGTGTCAGAGTCTAGAAGCCTCACTGCCAGGCCTCAGACCTCAGCCTGCCATCTACTAACTGAATACATTTAAAAAAAAAAAAACTCAGGTTCCCAGGCCTCAGGTTCCCCATTTATGCCCCTCTTAACTCATGCAATGAAGTACTCAGAAAAATATCTGCCACATTTGGTGCTTGTGGTGGTTGGAATATGCTTGGCCCATGAGAAGTCGCACTACTGGGGGTGTGGCCTTGTTGAAGTGGGTGTGGCCTTGTTGGAGTGGGTGTGGCCTTGTTGGAGGAAGTGCATCATTGTCTTTAAGGTCTCCTAGCACTCAAGCTCCACCCAGTGTTGAAGAGAGCCTCCTCCTGACTGTCCTCAGATTAAGGCGTAGTACTCTCAGCTCCTCCTGCACTATGTCTGCCTGTGCGCCATCATGCTTCCTACCATGATATAACGGGACTAGACCTCTGAACCTGTAAGCCTGCCCCAATTACATGTTTTTCTTTAAAAGCATTGCCTTGGTCATGGTATCTCTTCACATCAATGAAAACCTAACTAAGTGCTCAGTAAATGGAGAGTTCCTAACACATTTACTAGCCTGTCGCTTCTGGCTGGAGGGGTCAGGCCAGGCCATAATGGTAAATATATATATATATATATATATATATATATATATATACATACACACACACACACACACACACACACACACATACATACAGGGCAGGCCATAAACTTACTTTGTGTATACTGATGGTATGTGTGTGTGTGTATGTGTATGTATGTATGTATGTATGTGTGTGTGTGTGTATATATATATATATATATGTATATATATATATATACATATATATATATATATATATATATATATATATACATATATATATATATATGTATATATATATATATATATTCCCCTGCACTCCACCACTCTGCTTTTGGGGGTGTGTGTCTGTCTTTCTGTCTGTCTGCCTGCCCATCAGTATTCAGGTACACATACAGAGACCAGAGGAGGAACCCGGGTGTCCTAGTGTACCACTCTCTGCTTTATTCCCTCCCAGTGATTCTGGAGCTGGGCTGATGGATAGCAAGCTCTAGTGACCCTCCTTTCTCTGTGTCCCATAGTGCTGAAACACCGGAGATTTGAACTCATGTCCTCCTGCTGGTACAGCAAGCACTCTTTCCCACTGCGCTGTTTTCTCAACTGGGATCTTAGAGTTTGGTGGGAGGTCCGGGTGGGACCATCTCTGAAAATCACAAACACATAGGGAAGAAGTAGGTGGTATTTATTTCAAGCACCCTCCATTAATCAGTATTATAGTGCTGTGATACAGTATCTATAGTACTATAGAACTGATATGACTATATTACAAGGAGAATTTACTACAGACAGGCTGGGGAATCCCACAGTGACCAACTGCACGCTGGAGAGTCCGAGAACCAGGGAGCTAGTCAGTCCCAGAATCTGGATACTTTAGAAGTCCCAGTCTGGTGCCTGAGGCCTGGAAGATTCCCGGAGGGCCACTGGTCCTCAGTTCATGGAAGTCTAAACAAATTGGGCTCCTAGGTCAGTGAAGGGTGGTAGTAACAAAAGAGCAGATGCACTCAGCAGCAAGGCGCAAAGGTAGGCAGGCGAAGCACTGCTTTCCCCTGCGATCTCTCTGTATCTGGGCTGCTAGAGGGCACTGCCCACTCTGGGGGGGGTCCGCTTCCCCACTTGGTTCATTCTTCCTGGAAATGCCCTCGTACCCCCATTCAGAGGCATGTCTCTTAGTTGATTCCAGAGCCAAGATTAACCATCACACACCACTGCTAAGTCGGATGGCAGTGACATCTGTCGAGCGGGCCATGTGGCCTTTGAGAGTTTTGGGTTGTAATGGCATCTGGTGATGGCAGATGCTGTCTGGGGGAGCCGGTAACCTGGGTGTTATTACAGACAGCACTTCAGACCACAGATGCTGTAGGGAAGGACCAACAGTTCCTGAAGGTCCGGGCTGTTGCTGGGGTGGAGAGGAAACACTCTGTTTGCCTGAATGCCTAGAGAGGATGTTCCCAGAGCTCAGGGCCAGGGCGGCCTTCTAAGTGTGTACACTCATCTGCAGCTCACTCCTTCCCAGCCTAACGGAAACGGGCTCTTGCATTTCCCGTAGAGATTAACAGCATGAAACAGCGCCGGAGCCTGGAGGGAGAAAACGCTTGCTTATTTGTGTGATAACTGTTTCACCAGGGAGAGCTCAGAACGGTTAGAAGCCTCCTTTGGGGTTTGTGCCACTACCTGAGTCTAGCCACCTGCCCCCCCGACGTGGCAAGGCTCCACGCGCCCTTGAATACTGTTAAGGTAGGCTTCAGGCATGCACTCTTCAGAACTCTGCCATTGCCAGACCCAGACCTCAGACTCGCTCCTGTCTCCACCCATCGGAAGGCCCTAGCCAGCCAGGACCAAATAATAACCTTGAGTGGTTTTTGTTGTTATTTTGTTTTGTTTTGTTTTGTTTTGTTTTGTTTTGTTTTGTTTTGTTTAGAACCCTGCTGTAGCATTTCTGTGTTCCCAGGCCTCAAGTAGATAAGCTTTAAACCTATAGCCACACACTGCAGGCTAAGTGTAGGGTTTCCTGGAACCCTTAGACTGCATCTGGGGTCTCTGAGGGGGCGTGGCTTTATAGACTCCGAACAGTCATCAGAGCTTAACAGTGCGGGGCCCTGCTGATGGCCTCACTTCGGGGACCCAAGCATCCTCAGGGAGACTGATACCTTCGCTTGTCCGCCATCAGTACAGCCCGTTAAAAGGTTTGCCTTGAATGTCAAGACAAAGCCCCAGACAGCTGTTCCAACTCTCAGGGTCAGGCTTCCAGGAGTGGGAACCCTTCCGAGGCTCGTTGCCCGTGGCTGTGTGGTCTTACCCGGTCCTCTGTCTATCGTTCCTCCAGCCGATTTTCTAGGCGTGGGAAGAAGGAACGCTGGGAAGCCCGCACAGGCCTCTCGTCGCACATTTTAATCTTCCCTTCCGGATCGACGTCTCTCATGCTTGGCCCTGCTCTCTCCAGTGCCCTTATTATCATAATTCGCCCATCACCTTAAAAACAGGGCTTCTCTCGAGCCACACTCTCCTCCTCCTCTCCAGTAAGCGTATTCATTCTTTGCAAACACACACCGCAGCCTCCTGACCCCGGCTCGCTGAAATCCCACCCGCTAATGCCTCTGATCCAGCTGCGACCATAATTACATAAGAAGCCTTATCCTCAGAAACGCTCTCAGCCCTGAACACCATCCATCATTATTCTCTGAAAATGCAAGAACTATTCCACAGCTGCCTCTCCCGTGGAGGATGCGCAGGAAAGAGACCGCCGCGGTCCAGCGGACGAGTCTCTCTGGCTGTCAGGGTGAGGAGCGGATGTTAATTTTTATGTTCAGCACACTAGGGTGCAGGGCCTGCTAATGATGCCACATTTATTGGAGGGAAAATAATAGGAAGGTACAAACAGAAGCCTGAGGCTGAGGAGTTTTCTCTCGGTAATAGCTCAGTGTGGAAAGTGGATTGGAGATAGAAAATAATAACCCAGATTTCCTGCAGTTAGGGACAAATGACATTGTGGTTTCCATACATTATCTACTGAGTCTACACAGGGACTGGCCCAGATAAATATTCCTCTCATTCTGTCTCAGACACAGAGGGGTCAGGGGTTAAGGGTAGCCCTGCAGCAAAAAATCCTCTTCTATGAGAGGGAGGGACCCTACTGTGCTAGACAACCACAAGGATTGTTCCAGGACCAAGTCCTCAGATAAATAGCATACTGTCTGCAGATAACCTGTGCTCCCTGTCTACGTACTGAAAATCACGTCTAGAGGACTGCCTGTACCTGATCCGGGTAGACATTTTTATATGTGGCGGTCATCCTGTGTCTACTTGATCACCACTATCATGGGGGTTTTCTTGAGTTTTTAAAGGATTTATGAAATTTCTACTTGTAGGTATATCTGTGTGTGTGTGTGTGTGTGTGTGTGTGTGTGTGTGTGTGGTGTGTGCAGGTGCCATCAGAACACACTAAGGGACGTCTAGCCCTGTTACTCCTCAAAAAACATGCCCAGTCTCACCTTCATACACAGACTGAAATCCACCATGGAATACCTCAAGGACTAAGTGGATATAGGCCTAGAATAGAGAGACCTCTATATGTGGTGCCAAATGCTATACATTGATTCTCTGTGTGTGCATCTCTGTGCTCCTGTGTGTGGAGGTAAGCTATCAGTGTCAAGTGTCATGCCTCGGGCTCTGTCCACCTTGTCTCTCTAGCCTGAGGCTTGCTGATTTGACCAGTTGTCCCCACATCTCCAGAACTGGGGTAACAGGCATGCCGCCACCTACAACCACCCCTTGGCTTTCTATGTGGGTGCTGGGTTTGAACTGAGGTCCTCAAGCTTGAACAGCAAGCACGTTACTTATCAAGCCTTCTTCTCACCATGAGTGTTTTCAGCATTCCCAGTGAGAGGATAGGCATCAAGAGTTACATGGGGTAGGGACATGACCAAGGTAAGCAAAGAACTGGACTGGGTTGGAACCCAGATCACTGGCTACCTGCTCTCTGGTCAGGGACTCCTGGAGAGAGATATAAGGATCTCACCCATGACCACCAAGAGCCACCCAGCCACATGCCAGCCCCTCACTGGGGGATTCTAGGCAGGGGCTCTACCACTGAGCCACACCCCTAGCCCCTCACTGGGGGATTCTATGCAGGGGCTCTACCACTGAGCCACACCCCCAGCCCCTCACTGGGGGAGTCTAGGCAGGGGCTCTACCACTGAGCCACACCCCAGCCCCTCTCTGGGAGATGATTCTAGGAAGGGGCTCTACCACTGAGCCACACCCCCAGCCCCTCACTGGGGGATTCTAGGCAGGTTCCCTACCACTGAGCCACACCCCCAGCCCCTCACTGGGGGATTCTAGGCAGGGGCTCTACCACTGAGCCACACCCCCAGCCCCTCACTGGGGGATTCTAGGCAGGGGCTCTACCACTGAGCCACGCCCCCAGCCCCTCACTGGGGGATTCTAGGCAGGGGCTCTACCACTGAGCCACGCCCCCAGGCCCTCCCTGGGGGATCCTAGGCAGGGGCTCTACCACTGAGATTTCTGTGCCTTTTATTCAGATATGCAGTCTTACTACCTTGCCCTAGCTAGCCTTGAACTCTTTCTGTAGGCCAGACTGGCTTAAGCTTTCAGTCATCCTGCCTCAGCCTCCCAAGTAGCTATGACTGCAGACTGGTTCAGTGGCCCTAGATTATGCCTTTTTATTTTTTTAATTAAAGAAAGGAAGCTTAAATCTAGAAGTTTACCCCCCTAAAAAATACTGATAATAAATACTGATTCCATGACTAGAGATATTGTTTGCAGCCAGAAAAATCTTAGAATTGTGAGGCTTGAGAGGTGGCTCAGTGGTTAAGAATGCTTGCTTGTGACTCTTGAAAAAGATCTGAGTTCAATTCCGGGAACCCATGGATGGCTCCTAACTGTAACCTCAGCTCCAGGAAATCTGATGCTCTCTGTCCCAAATGCCAAGGGGGCCTGCACACCCATGGCGTGTACCTGCACACATCCACATAGATTACAATTTTAAAAAGACATCTTTTAAAAAAAACAAAAAGGCTTTAATGCTGTGTCATTCCTGTGTTCAGGGAAGAAGCAGAAAGTGTAAAATGTGTGCTTCCCTGGAGGACCCAACATGACATTACCTGTTCCATGCCGGAGTATTGTAGAAAATATTTCATCTCAATCTGGGGCCTCTACACACCTTTGATCATTCAGTTCCCTAATAAAATACACACAGCTTATATTATTTGCAATAGCCTTAATCAGCACTAGAGCTGGGCAGAGATATCTACACTCCATGTTATTAGAATCTACTTTCCTATCAATAAACCAGCGTTGTTACTTACTGTGTTTTATCTGGACTGCTCTTAACCCCAGTTGACTAGCCCTCCTGGCCATGCTTTCTTGACTTTTTTTTTTTTTTTTTTTGATTTGGTTTTTTTCGAGACAGGGTTTCTCTGTATAGCCCTGGCTGTCCTGGAACTCACTCTGTAGACCAGGCTGGCCTCGAACTCAGAAATCCGCCTGCCTCTGCCTCCCAGAGTGCTGGGATTACAGGTGTGCGCCACCACCACCCCGCCTGCTTTCTTGACTTCTAACCCACGGTGTCTTTCTTCTCTTTCCACCTCCTTCTCCCTCTCCTGGTGGTCTCCTCTGACCCCAAGGCTGGGGACACCAAGCTCCACCTATCTCAACTCTGCTCAGCTATAGGCATCTTTCTTTGCCAATCAGAAATAACTTGAGGGCAAGGTCAGATGGCATCACTTGGGTCTACGTGTACACTCTCTCATCTCTGGGGCAAACAGGCCTTGGAAGCCCACCAAGGGCAAACATGCCTTGGAAGCCCACACTTAGCATTACCATACCAAGCAACAGACCAGACCTCAACACTGGACTCCGAGCAAGCATGCACCAGGTGCAGCCAACTCAGTAGGCCTGACATGGTTGGGCATCGCCTGTTTTATGGCCAAGGTAAGGAAGGTTAAGTGTTGGTCCTAGGGACTCAGGCTAGGCCAGAGGCTTCTGTAGAACTGTGACAGCAGTTCTACAGAACGGCTGATGGAAGGATGGGCCCTCAGGGAAGACAGAAACAAAACAAAACAAAACAAAACAAAACAAAACAAAACAATAGAAAAAAACTTATGACAAAATGACTGCAGGCGCAACAAACAGCCCAGAGCTCCCTGGTGAGGGGCAGCCATGACAACAGCATCGGCCAGCTGTAAAGAGTGGATGCCTTGGTGCTGTGACTGTCTTCTGGTCACATGTGTTGATGCAAAACAACAACAGACTTTGCTCTCACCTCAAAGGGAGATAGTTTATTCTGGAGCAAAATATCAAACTATGGGCATGGTCCAGGAACATGGATTTAGGTTGTCCCCGATTACACATTCCAATGTGTATGTATTTATGGGGTTCTCCTAGCAACAGAGCAAAGAAAATCATAAGTCAGGACAGTTTTCAAATGTGTTGGTGGGAACCTTGGGTAGGTGGGTTCCAGCAGAGCAGAGAAGTCATGGTTTGACAAGGAGTGGGGGGGAATCTTTTGTTCTTGGGAATGTTAGTTAACCCATGGAATACAGAAATGGCCACAAGGTAAGTCCTGTGCTTACACTGTGCCTGTGAGCTGCAGCCCCTTGCCCAGAGCATAGGGGGCCTCCAACAGCCTTTGAGGTGTGGCCTGTGGTACCTCCTCCTAGCTCAACAGACAGAGGGTGTGTCTGTGGGTGTCACTTTTCACATATCTAACAGTGGGGAACTTACAGAGCCAGGTTCTGTCTCAGACTTGTATCCTCTGCAGAGCTGCGAAAGGCTATTTTTGCCAGGAAAGCCTCTTGCAGAAGGGACTGCAGGGTACAAGGCCTAAGCAGGTGCGTCCAGCCTCAGGGCCCATGGGCCTCATGAGCTTCAAGATAGCTGTGAGTGTGGCCACAGAATCACAAGCGTACTTAAAACATTACAAGAGGTTTTATTGATTGTTTTCAAGGTCTCAGAAATATTGCGTGTTGTACACATTCCACCCCATCTCCCCCACTTCCTCTTTCCTCTTCCCTTTCATGGGTCCCCTTTATCCCCTAGATAGCTTTCCTTCTACATATGTGCATTTGCATGTATGGATGTATATACATACATTTCATGTATCTATATAAAACCTAAGAACCACAAACAATCTCTCATTCGTGAATTCTCAATATGATAGGTGCCTTTCATGACTGTCTTCAATTAAATCCATTTTTTTTCTGAAAACAACATAACCTCATTATAGTTCCACACATGTCTGTTGTGTGGAGCCAGAACCATGGCTCAGTACTTAGTAGCACTTGCGGAGGACCTGGGTTTGATTCCCAGCACTACGCTGAGCACCTTACAACTGCCTGTAACTCCAGTTCAAGGGGATCTGGTGCCCTCTTCTGGCCTCTGTGGATGTTACACACACTTGGTGCACAGACAGCCCAGGAGGAACATACATAGAAATTAATTTGTTTTTAATGGTGCCAGATAGGCAGTACATCTTCCTTAATCATCCCTATGCTGCCAGATACCTGGATTGGCTCCACAGCCATGGCTGTCTCAACAGTGCCAGATGCAAGACAGATGTGCAGGTGTCTTTATCAATGTGGAGGCTTTAGGGTAAATGCCCAGGAGTGTTTTAGCTGGGCGGTGATTTTCCGTAACTTGGCTGCATGAACTCTGTATATGACAGCTTCTATCACCATGCTGAAAGGTTGAACATTTCCTGGAAGCAAGCAAGAGCCAAGAGGGGCTGTCTTTCTTCTGGAAGTGTAGTTGGTTCTTTTTGAAAAAAGAAAAGCAGGACAGACCTAGGGCAGGGCGTCCAGCAGCAGCAGCCCTGGGCAAACTGTAACCTTACCAGCTGCCTTGCCCCTGTGTGTTTGACCCGCTGGGGGCCGCTGTTGTTAGCATTCACTGGAGCGAGACTGTAGGAACCATGTCCCCTGCATGTGGGTGTGCAGCCACTGTGACATCGTCTCACTGTATGGGGCTGGGCCTGCAAGAGTCTATGAGGCCTGAGACTGAGCCCCCTGGGGCACCCCAGCTCCACTTGCCCATGACTGAGTGAGATGGGAGAAGAGGTAGCCTAGGAGGACTGGCCAGCCATCTCTAGGCTGCAGTCCTTGGTCAGTAAATAAGCAGGGGGCTTGGATCAACTGCTGGAAACATCAGAACACTTGGTCTCCGTGGCAGGGAGAAAAGCTGGTCCATCAGAGACAAGGAGTGGCCATAATGGCGAGTCAGGGTTCCAGGGTCAGCACCTCATGCACACCGTTCATCACTCTGGACAGGACCCAGGATTGTGTCGCCTGGTCCATATGGCAATGATAGCCACCCTACCGATGGCCCTCAGTGACTGGGTCTGAAGATGAGGGTACGCTCAGTCTGACCTCTGTGTGGGTGTGTCCTCCTGGTCTCTGATGGAGGATTGGAGGAGATGCACCATACAGTTGGAGAAATAGCTTATCAGTTTAGAAACCACCCTAGAGCCAAAGGCTAGACCAGGAGGACCAAGAGTAGCAGAAGTACCACTGAGGGCATGCAGGGGACTGACCAAGTCGTGCACTAGGAGGAGCCATGCCTCCACAGCAGGTGCCCTGCTGCCCCATGCCGATCCCTGCGGAGGGCCCCTCTGAGGTCAGAGCTGTGGAGGACCCGCTCAGCCTGACGCTGTCCTTTCTCCCTGCTGAGGCCCCATTGTTTAATATGAACACTTGGGCTGTCATTAATTTTTTTTTTACATGTCACAGCACCCCATCCATTCTGGTTTTAATCAGAAGCCCAGACCACACGTGGTCCGGATCCCAGAAGGCAGTCTGCACCACAGCTCACGGTTGGGTCTGGGAAATTGGCAAGGCTTCCTCCGAAGCCAGCAGGCAGGCATCGGGGTTGCTTGGTTGGAGGGATTTGATCATTAATAATGTCTGATCAACCGTGACCCCTTCATAATCAGGGAACTCAGAGAGACACTGCAGAGCCAGCCAAACCCTGCCACTTTGGAGTTTCGGAAATTAAGGGGTATTCAGCTACTTAATGTAGAGCTTCCAAAAGCTCAGGAGGCCTGGGCAGGGAGACTGGGCAGCTGGAAGTGTGGAAGATGAGGGTGCGGGAAAGGCCACGGCAGGAGGAAACTAGGAAGGGGGTGTGTGTGAATAATGCAACCATGTGTAACCAGGCAGTAATCCTGCTGCTACAAGCAGTGTGGAGTAGTCTGCTCAGGGAAGGTCTGGCCTCTCCTACTAGGTTGAAGGGAAGGGCTGCACCATAGGAAGGGAGACCAAAGGGGACAGAAGAGCCAGAAGTAAGGGCTCATGACAACCGCCTATGGAGAACAGTGCGGAGTCCAGGTCTGGTGTGTGCAGCATCCCGGGGAAAGATGAAGCTGTGTTCACATCTTATTCCCATGAAGGATGAACCGTGAGACTCGTTTCACAGAGGACTGAGCTCAGACAGCCGCACACATCGCCAAGGCTGTGACCACATCCCTATCAGTATGCACCCAGCAGAGCTTTGGAAATCAGGAAAGAACCGAGAGAGGGCGAGCCTGAGTTTGGGTTTCCAATCTGGGCTGATTATGGGGTGTCGGGAGTGTAGGTTTTCTGGGCAAGTAAAGAAGTCAGTGGCCGATATGACCTCCCTGACTCTGTTCCCCACTCCCACAGGGTACCAGATCGCCTACCGCCTGGCCAGCGGCAGTCCTCACACCTTCACCACTGTTGAGGTGGGTGCCACGGTGCGACAGTTCACAGCCACGGAGCTGGCCCCGGAGTCTGCGTACATCTTCAGACTGTCCGCTAAGACAAGACAGGGCTGGGGCGAGCCCCTGGAGGCCACAGTTATCACCACTGAGAAGAGAGGTAAGTCCCCAGGCCCAAGTCTGACTGTGACCCGCAGGGCACACAGCAGTCTTCTCAACCCCACTCTTCCCCCACAGAGTAGAAGCCTGGGCAAGGCAGGGAGCTGGGCAGGTTATATGTGTGCATGTGCGTGTGCGTGTGCGTGTGCGTGTGCGTGTGTGTGTGTGTGTGTGTGTGTGTGTATGTGTTCAGTGTGTGTGCGGGTACTCATGCACATGCATGTGCACCTGTGTGGAAGCCTGAGATGGGGTGTCTTTGCCCCAACACACTCCACCTTTTTTTTTCCTTTTCTTTTTCTTTCTTTCTTTCTTTCTTTCTTTCTTTCTTTCTTTCTTTCTTTCTTTCTTTCTTTTTTTTTGAGACAGTGTTTCATTGAGCCAGAGACAGCTCTTTGGGCTAGGTTGGCTGGCCAGCA
Source organism: Apodemus agrarius (assembly GCA_964023405.1). Taxonomy (NCBI): domain Eukaryota; kingdom Metazoa; phylum Chordata; class Mammalia; order Rodentia; family Muridae; genus Apodemus; species Apodemus agrarius. The sequence continues at coordinate 35,448,264 of OZ030028.1, forward strand.
AGCTCTAGGAGATCCACCTGCCTCCAGATTTCCAGTTTAAGACATGGGCCACAGGGTCTTTAATACAGTTCCTCATGTTGTGATGACCCGCCCCCACCACCATTAAATTATTTTTTTTTTTGCTACTCCATAACAGTAATTGTGCTGCTCCTGCGAATTTTAATGTAAATATCTGTGGTTTCTGACGGTCTTAGGCGACCCCTGTGAAAGGGTTGTTCAGGCCCCAGAGGGTCTTGGCTTACGCTCTAGTAAGTGTGAGCTCTTGAAGTCACTGGCTGCTGGCTGATGCGTAAGGCTGTGTCTCCCTAGTGGGCACACTCACGGTCAGTGTTGTCTAAGTAGCTGTCCCCTGGCCACTGTCCTTTGAAGACATCTGCCCTGCCCCGTGCTGGGGGCCAGGTGTGTGGTGTACCTTGTACGTGGCTCTTGCCTTACCAAAGCCCAGTAGGGAGCATTCTGATTTCACAGAAGAGGAGGATGGGAAACTGAGGCACCTTTATTGGCTTACACCAGTGCAGCTATCTCAGACCACCGCAGAGCAGCACCTCCTGTGAGAGTCTGGGTTGGACCTATCTCAGCAGGCTCTCGCCCACAATTTGAGCCTCACCCTAGAGCAGCAGTTCTCAACCTTCCTAATGCCGTGACCCTTAAATACAGTTCCTCATGCTGTGGTAAACCATTCAAGTGTTTTGTGGCCACTTCATAACTGCAGTTTTGGCTAGTGTTATGAATCATAATGTAAATTTTTGATATGTGGGGAGCACAACCCACAGGTTGGGAACTGGTACTCTAGAACCTTCTGCTGAAGCCCAGTGGGCCTCTCTTCAGAAGTGATGCCTCCAGGCATAGGTGGTATGCTGATACCCTTCCTGGGGAGGCATAAACCAACATAGGGCACAGCCAACAGACTAGTGTGATGTTGCCACCAAGATTCCACTTGGAGAACTGGAAAGTTCATTGGGTCTGCTTACAATATACAGAGGGTAAGGGTTCACTTACAAGTGCGTGGGTGCCCCCCGACAGCTATATCACACATAGTAATGACCTCATGGAGTCTCCCCTTTAGTCAGCCTGCTACTTCCTGTATATTCTAGCATCTACCAGAATCTCTTGCAGCTAGGTGGGCTGAAGGAGGGTGTAATGGCTGGAATCCCAGGTAAGGGTCCATGATCTTCCTATCCTCCATCTATTAAGGAGTGTCACTAGCTTCATCACCATTACCATCCTATATTATTCTGCTCAATTAGTTACTGTAGCTACCAGCCCCCAAGATATCTCTCTCTAAAATAACAATGTTGTATTTAAAAAAAAAAAAAAAAAGCAAAAACAAAAAGCCGTACAAGGAAAGCTGCCATCACAGCCAGACCCAGGAGTCCAAGAACTAGGCCAGAAGGGCTCATGGGAAACACCCTAAGCTCAAGGCTCAGGACTGTGAGGCCTTGAGCAAACTATTCCCCTTTCTTTGCTGTGGCACCGGCTTCGGAGGCCAGTGTGGGACACTTAGCACAGTGCCCGGGACAGCCGAGTGACTCTCCCTGTCATCAGCATGGAATCAGGGGCTGCACTGGTGTGAGGCAAACGTTCAACCTACGTGAATGAGTGCCACTGTTGCATATGTGATGGTGCTTATTACAAGATCTAAAGCAGGCCATCTCAGGGAGTGAGGAGTCTAACTCAGAGCGCCTAAATCTAAGCAGAAGGAGGCCAGCACCGAGCTCCCATCTTGCTCTGGTTGCCTCCAAGTACCACAGCCTCTGCTCCCATTCCAGTTCTTACCAGAGCCGCCTAAGGTTTCATCAAGGGGGAAACCAAGTCTCCGGGTTGAGCTTCACAGCAGAGGCTTGTCAGCTCTAGGTGGTATGGGACAGCCTCATCTCTATCTAGGATAAAGATAGTCTTAGAGCAGGCAAGTACATCAAATGCTGATATAGCCCAGGCTAGCCTTGAACTCCAGCTCCTCCTGCTTCTGCCTCTTTTTGTTGTTGTCGTTGATGTTGTTATTATTATGGTGGTGATGGTGGTGGTGGTGGTGGTGGTGGTGGTGGTGGTGGTGGTGGTGGTGGTGGTTGGTTGGTTGGTTTGGTTCAGTGTTTCGAGACAGGGTTTCTCTGTGCAGCCCTGGCTATCCTGGAACTTACTCTGTTGGCCAGGCTGGCCTTGAACTCAGAGACCCACTTGCCTCTGCCTCCCAAGTGTTGGGATTAAAGGCATGTGCCACCACCACCAGGCATGCTTCTATTAAATGTTGGGGCTACAGGTATATGTCATTATACCTGGCTATAGTGGGTCCTGGACACCAAACCCATGCCTCGTTCATGCTAGGCAAACACTAGACCAGCTGAATTTCCCAGCATATTTGGGAAGATTCTCTCTCTCTCTCTCTCTCTCTCTCTCTCTCTCTCTCTCTCTCTCTCTCTCTCTCTCTCTCTCTCTGGAAGCAAGCAATCGCCCCTCCTTGCAGATGTGCATGTTTTACTAGTGAGTTTTCCCCAGCTGCTGACTGCCCCTCCTGTTAGCCAGGCACAGTGCAAGGCTTCCCTGCCACATCCCTTGTTGCCTCCACAACCTTTCAAGTGGACGCTCTCACTGCGACCTTTGCAGGAGGATGAGCTTGAACTCAGAGAAGAGATGTGACCTTCAGTGCCTACAGCACCTGGCTCAGGGGACCTAAAGATGGGTGCTGGGAGGGCCCTCCAGGGGTTGGAGCCTGCAGTCTCGTCTCCAGAGTGCTTGATAGTGTTTTCAAGCACTGGTGACAAGGGCCTTTGCTCCAAGACTCTCAGTCAGTGCAGCCTGATTATGCTGACTTGTTGCTTATGCACAGGGCCACCGGTCCCCACGCCAGCACCCAGCCTCTCAGGACTAGAGAGCCCCAACTTCCCACCAGGTCCTAATGTAAGACTTAGGGACGGGGAACCAGAGCCATTTCCAGGGGCAGTGCGGCCATAGAAGGCCTTTGAAAGTGAGAGGGAGCCCAGCTTTGTCTCAGGCCTGCAGAAATCGGGCTTCCAGCCAGCATGGACATTCACAGCCAGGCCTGCTGATTGAACCAGATCGAAGTGCCTCTCACAGCCTCATCACTGTGGGGCCCACGATCGATGGCTGCTTTATTACACGTCACACATTTTAATCAGAATCAATAATCCCCATGATAAACAATTAAACAATTATTTCTCCCTCTATGGAGTTCCTCTGTTGAAATCAATGGGGGACTGAAACACAATGTCAGGCACATGGTACCCGTTCAAGGCCAAGGCTGGTCTCAGGCACCCAGCATTCTAACCCTTCCACAAGGGTTCCCCACACCCCCACCCCGCCCTTGCCTCCCGCCTCCCAAGAGATCCCAGTAGAGGCCTCTCATGTCTTAGACTCAGGTTAACTATAAAAGAAAAGAAATTAGGCTTTAAGGATTTGCCGAGCCCCCAAATCAGACAGTGTGCACAGGGGGCCTGATGCTTTAAAGAGCATCGCTTGAGATGTTGGCTGTCATCCAGACACACTCACTCTTGCCGGTAGGGGCTGGGGCTGCCTCTGGAGGCCTACACTTCTGGCTGGTTCTGCTGTGTGAACAAGTCCTGCTCCCAAGTCTGTGCATGAGACACCTCCTCCCCACCTCCTCGCCCCACCCCTGCTTCCACACCCATATCCCTCCTCCTTCTTTCCTGTCACAGTGTTCTGTTACCTTCCCTCCTCCACCCCAAAGCCTCCTTCTACCTTCTCATGGACCCCTTTATAATTCCCTGGCCTCTACCCGTACTCACTCCCGTACAAATACATGTGTATGAAAGTTAGGAGTTGTGATCCGAGCATGACAGAGAACATGTTGAAGTGCTAACGGACAAATAATATTTTAAATTAATAAAAAAATTAATTTAAAGGTATTGGGAAAAGATGTCCCCTACTCACCAGAGGGCCCCTACTCTGAAAGGCTCCACCATGGCCCACTCCAGCTCACACAGGAGGTGTCTGTATGTCCAAGGAGATGTCCTACTAAGAGCTAGCCCCCATCTCTGTTGATACGTCCCCTACCAGAGACCCAAAATCTTCAGGGCTCCCACATTCCAGATGTGCTATGACCAGGCCTAAGGACTTGGGAGGCAAGAATGGGGCGGAATCTGGGCTATGCTCCAGGACCCCCAAAGGTAGATGCTGGGAAGGAGGTGGTGGAGGTAAAGGCCAAAAAGACCCCTTCTCTTGGAGGTATAATAACTCCACCCCTTTGTCTCCCACGTGGAAGACAAGATAAATAGCTCAGTCCTGCTTTTCTTCCTCCATGTGCACAGCAGGGGAAGCACACATGTACATGTGTTCACATGTGTGGGACTGCATGTGTGAGTGCACACAGAAGTCAGAAGGCCAGCCTTGTGTGTTGGTTTCTTTCCTCGGGTGCCATCTACTCTGTTGACTAAGACAGAGTAGGTCTTAAGTCTTAAGACCAGTCTTGATGGGGCCTGAAAGTCTCCCATTAGGTGAGGCTGTCTGGCCAGTAAGCACCAGGGGTCTGCCTGTCTCCAGCTCTCTAGAGCTGGAATTAAAAGAATGCTCCATTGTACCCCGATTTTTATGTGGGATCTGGGACCCGAACTTGGGTCCCCATGCCTATACAGCAAGTTGGCAAGTCCGTTTCCTGCTGAGCAAGGCCTACCCTCTAGCCTCAGGACTTCCTCTCACTGCCTGTCCCCCACAGGGGCTCCCATCCGCAGTCACCAGAGGGCAGCAAGGAGTGGTCTCTCATGAGCCCCTACTTTTCTCCTCCTCTGGTTGCAGAGAGGCCAGCGCCCCCCAGAGAGCTCCTGGTACCCCAGGCAGAGGTGACGGCACGCAGTCTCCGGCTCCAGTGGGTCCCTGGCAGCGACGGGGCCTCCCCGATCCGATACTTCACCGTGCAAGTGCGGGAGCTGCCCGGTGGGGAGTGGCAGACTTACTCCTCGTCCATCAGCCACGAGGCCACAGCCTGTGCTGTTGAGAGGTACTGTGCCATGGATGGCGGAGAGGTGGGGTAGGGGAGGTGGGGGGGGGGGACAGGGACACGGGACACGGGAGGAGGAAAGCCGGGCGGGGGGGGGGGGCGGGTGAGATAGAACAGGTGAGGGAGAGTGGGAGGAGGGGTGAAAGGAGAAGGGGTTGTTGGGGAGGGCAAGGGGAACAGGAGGAGTGGAGGGACACGGACACAGGGGGTAGCGGGGGAGGGGCTGAGGGGCGGGGACCGGGCGGGAGGGGGAGGCAAAGCATTCAGTATTCATCAGTCTGAACCCGGGAGTCTAAGCCATTTGTCTCCCTACTGCTACCCAAAACAAAACAAAACAAACAAAAAACCTGTTGAAAGCAGCCTAAGGGAGCAAAGGTCTATTCTGGCTCCGGCTCCCAGTGTGAGACAGTCGCTCCTGTTTCTGATACTGCTTCCGGTCAGCAAGTCCCTCTCATTCATTCTCCATTCAAGGACCCCAGCCCCTGGAACGGTGCCAACCACACTCAGAGTGGGGCTCAGGCACATCCATTAACCCAATTTAGTTTGATCGCCTGCAGGCATCCCCCCGCGGCCGGGCGGCCGGCCGTGACTGAGGGTGATTCCAGAGTCTGCCAGGCTGGCAGTGGATGTTAACCAGCACACTGGGTCACTCCCTCTTGATCTACTATTTAAGTAGCTACTATTAAGTAGCTGCCTGTTTCTACATCGTCATGAGACCCAAAATCTTCAGGGCTCCCACATTCCCCGATGTGCTATGACCAGGCCTAAGGACTTGGGAGGCAAGAATGGGGCGGAATCTGGGCTATGCTCCAGGACCCCCAAAGGTAGATGCTCCAGGACCCCCAAAGGTAGATGCTGCGAAGGAGGTGGTAGAGGTAAAGGCCAAAAAGACCCCTTCTCCACCCCTTTGTCTCCCACATGGAAGACAAGATAAAAAAGCTCAGTCCTGCTTTCCAAAGCATTCTGAGTATCCACAAACACTGTGTTTGGTAAGGAGAGGCCCCTGTTTCAAGACAGGCGGTTTCATTTAGTCCAGAGAAGACCTGTCAGTTTCCTAACGGGCAAGACCCAGAATGGAAGCCTGTCTTAGACAGCATCCTGAGAGGCTGTTTTTGTCTGCTGTCACGGTGTCACCCCTAATAATCCCAGCAGCTTAGTTTACTTCCATCTGCCACAGGAGATCAGCTAGTGGAGAGACAAGAGGTTAACTGTGGAGAGCTGGTGAGTCCCTGCTCAAGTGACTGCAGTCCTGAGCACAGCAGGAGGGCGGGATATGAGCTGCTGGCGTCGTGACGTACGCAGAACCTCTTACATTCCCAAGACCATGAATTTAGCCCTGGGTAGGGAACACTGAACTGTAGGCTGTGCCTCACCGTCTTGGTTAGGGTCTCCATTTCTGTGAATAGATACCACGACCAAAATATAAAGCAGCAGGCCAGGTGTCATTCCATTGGGACCGACCGGCTTACAGTTTCAGACACTTAGTCCATTGTCCTCATGGGGGGAAACATGGCAGTATACAGACCATCATGGGGCTGGAGACAGAGCTGAGTCTACAGCTTGGTCTGAAGGCAGCAGAATAAGACTGTGTCACTGGGTGTGGCCTGAGCACACAATGACAGAGCTCCTCGTCCACAACGACACGCTTCATCCAACAAGGCCACACCTTCTAATAGTGCCACTCCCCATGGGCCAAGCATTCAAACACACGAGTCTATGGGGACTGTATCTATTCAAACTATCATACCTACCCACACCACAACTCTGTCTGGAGAGCTGTGGTTGGCAGCGCAGGTAAAACTGACACGTGTACATCCACAGTACTAACTCAGGCTGGACCCTGTGACCGTGGAGTTTGCAGAGCAGTGCACGTGATAGAGTTTAGTCCCCGTGCTGTAAAGTCACCTCGTTTCCTGAATCTTGGACACTGAGGAAACAGGTGTTAATCTCAAAACTGTGCCTTAACGTGACTTGTAAAATATCAGAGTTTGGAAAGCAAGGCATACAGAACCGTGCAAAGGGCCAGGGGACAATTCCCATCGTTTGGATGAATTTCACTTTACCCACAGAGACAGGGAGAGAGAACTTTCCAGAAGGCAAGGAGAAAGTAGCATTTATTAATTGTCCACTATATGCCAAGACCGTTAGGTCCGCTGATGGCAATTCAATGTTCGCAAATGGTCTCAGGGGCTCTGATTTCCATTTCTTACAGATGAACCAAGTGTAACCCATAAAAATCAAATGACCCACCCTGATTGGTAATGAGGGAGCTACATTTAAATTCTGCTCGGCCAACCCCACAGGAGAGGCTCTGGTTACCCTGGAGGAGTGAGGAAGGATGTGGGGGAATTCAAAGAGCAGGTCTTTCTTTTCTTCGTCAGGGAGTTCTTGAGGCTGGCCTTGATGCAGGATTGACCCTGGCAGGCTGGAGGCATGGGTTGGGACAGAGGTGGGAAGAGTGGGGATGGTGGGGGCAGCTATGGTCAGAGTTGAGATCTGCAGGGGTGGGCGGGACCAGATGTATTTGCATATAGGATGCTAGTTCCAGGGAACTATAGCAAGTTTAGGGAAAGAAGGCAGCCCCCAGGGACAGAGGCCGTGATCACCAGGCAACCATCATGACAGGTCTCCTCTGAGTCACAAGACTCCCTGCAGGGCCTTGAAGTTTCTCCTCTGTTTGCAGTAGGCAGACCTGGCTTCCGACCTGTAAGGTTAGCGCCCTGAGCCAGCCCGTCTGCTTCCAGCATCCTTGGTGAACGGAGTCCTGGTGGCACCTGGGCGCTGCGGGCCTCTGTCTCTCACCCTCCATCACAGTCAGCTCCATTTGTCTCAAAGTGGTCTGGCCCACCCAGCCACACACCACTGCACACTGTCCTCTGTGTTGATCAGGGCACCCGGCACAGGTAGGGCAGTGGAGAACACGTCCTTGAGGAGTGTGCCGTGAAGCCCTTATAGAATCCTCATTCAGTGAGCTGATGAATGTCATCCCAGCTTTCTCTGTTCTGTGTGCAGGATGTGTCCTGCTTTTTTTGTTGTTGTTTTTAATTTTTGATTTTACTTTAAAATTCTTTCTTAATTCTTCTGTGCATATATACAATGAAATACAATCATGTTTATTCCTCCAACTCCCGCAACATTCCACACAGCATATCCCTCCAACACACACACACACACACACACACACACACACACACGCACACAAACACACTCCATTAAGTCCAGTTGATATTGTTCATAAGTGCATGGATGTGGGACCATCCACTGGAACATGACAATCCCACCACTGGTCACATTAACAAAAAAGAATGACCCACCATCCTCTCCGGGGGAATCAACTTCCTCTTGTGGTCTCTGTGACATCTGTGTCATGTATGTAGTGCACATATATACACTACATACACATATACATAAAAAATAAATAATTGGGCTGGAGAGATAGCTCAGTGAATAATAGCACTTCTCTTAACAGAAGACCTGGGTTCAGTTGCCAGTACCCACATCAGATGACTCTCAACTGCCCATACCTCTAGTTCTTAGGGATCTGACATCCTCTTCTGGTCTCCATGGCACCTGCATGCACATAGGCGCACACATGTACATTAAATAAGTAGATAAATAAATATTCTTCCTCCTACCCCCCAGCAACTGCCAAAAGCTCCCCAGTATGGGGCGGTCAAGCCTGGAGGTCATCGGCCCCATGCAAGCTGGCATTTTGGCTAGCTTGATCTTGTGTAGATAACCCGGCTGCTGTGAGTTCCTGTGTGACAGCCTTGTCTTGTCCAAGAGTTAGCATTTCACTGTGTTCCTCCCCACTCTCCAGCTCTCGTGTTCCTCCTGCCTCCTCGTTCCCAGTGTTCTCTGAGGCCATGAGGGAGGCTACATATGTACAGTTTAGGGTTAAACACCCAGTCTTTTTTTTGTAATATTTAACAAGTTATTCCCCACCCCACATTAACTATTGCCCTGGCAAAAAGAAGCTTCTCTGACCAAGGCTAAGAGAAGCCCAGGTCTATGGGTATAAACACAAATATTTAGGAGACACTTTGAAAGCATGACCATTTAGGAAAGTACAATCATAGGCCCTACCCTAGGGCCTATGACCTCCTGAGATATGGACTTTTGAACCGGATTGTAGGATAAGGCATAAAACTCTCTCTTGGGGAGCAGGCCTCAAATCCAATCAGAAAGTGGTTAGTCACCCCAATAACAACTGTACCACTATTGTCCCGGGGGCACATCTTGTCTGGCAGGTCAGTATTACACCACGTGACATGTACCCTCTTCTTCTACCTTCCCAAGAGGATTTGGGACCAGCACTGTCACCATAATGTGTTCATTTCTTTGGCAAAGTGTTATTGAACATCTCCAGGTACCGAGCACAGTGCTAAAGGGACAGGAGTTCCTGAGGCTGCCCTGGCCTCCATCTTTTTTTTTTTTTTTCTATATTCTATGTTTACATTCCAAAGGCTTTCCCCTTTCCCAGTTCCCACCCACCATAGTTCCCATAGGTCCTCTCCCCCCCCAACTGTTCCCCAATCATTCCCCCTCCCCCCTTGGTTTCTTTACTAAACTGGATGCAATCTTTACAGGCCCAGGGTCCTCTCCTTTCTTCTTCTTGGGAATCATTTGACTTGCTATTTGTGTTTTGAGTATTTAGGGCTTCTGGGCTCATTAATATCCACTTATCAGTGATTGCATTTTGTGTCCATTCTTTTGTGATTGGGTTAATTCACTCAGGATGATATTTTCCAGGTCTAACCATTTACCTACAAATTGCATGAATTCATTATTTTTAATTGCTGAGTAGTATTCCATTGTATAAATATACCACATTTTCTGTATCCATTCCTCCTTTGAGGGATATTTGGGCTCTTTCCAATTTCTGGCTATTATAAACAAGGCTGCTATAAACATAGTGGAGCATGTGTCCTTATTGCATGCAGGGGAATCCTCTGGGTATATGCCCAGGAGTGGTATGCCAGGGTCCTCTGGAAGTGACATGCCCAATTTTCTGAGGAACTGCCAAACTGATTTCCAGAGCGGTTTTACCATTTTGCAATCCCACCAACAGTGGAGGAGTGTTCCTCTTTCTCCACATCCTCGCCAGCACTTGTTGTCTCTTGAGTTTTTAATCTTAGCCATTCTGACTGGTGTGAGGTGGAATCTCAGGGTTGTTTTGATTTGCATTTCCCTGATGACTAATGATGTTGAACATCTTTTAAGGTGTTTCTCGGCCATCTGAATTTCTTCTGGTGAAAATTCTTTGTTTAGCTCTGTGCTCCATTTTTTGATAGGGTTATTTGTTTCTTTGCGGTCTAACTTCTTGAGTTCTTTGTATATATTGGATATTAGCCCTCTGTCGGATGTGGAGTTGGTGAAGATCTTTTCCCACTTTGTTGGTTGCCATTTTGTCCTTCTGACAGTGTCCTTTGCTTTGCAGAAACTTTGTAATTTTATGAGGTCCTGGCCTCCATCTTTAGGGATGCAGAATGATAATGTGGCCAGGATAAAGAAGCCACCGGGAGGGCCAGGGATGTGGCTCAGTTGATAGAGTGCTTGCCTGGCATACACAGAACTCTAGATGCCACTCCCAAAGCTACATAGAACCAGATGTGTTGATACACACTTCCAATGCCAAGTCTTGAAGATATGGAAACAGGAGGGTCAGGAATTCAAAGTCATCCTCAGGTACATAGTAAGTTCATAGCCAGTCTTAGCTACAGACTCAAAACAGAAAGGAAGGAAGGAGGGAAGAAAAGAAGGAAGGAAAGAAGGAGAGAGAGAGAGAGACAGAGAGAGACAGAGAGACACAGAGAGAGACAGAGAAAAAGGAAAGAAATGGGCATCCAGGACTGTTATACGATAGGAACTTACTTTAGCTTTTTAAGATAATATCTAAGAAATAATGACAACAGCTGTGTGTATATATATGTGTGGCATATATGCTGTGTGTATATATGTGTGGTGTATATGTTGTGTGTATATATGTGTGTGGTGTATATGCTGTGTGTATATATGTGTGTGGTGTATATGCTGTGTGTATATATGTGTGTGGTGTATATGCTGTGTGTATATATGTGTGTGGTATATATACTGTGTGTATATATGTGTGTGGTGTATATGTGTATGTGCACATATGAATGAAGATACAGTTGTGCATAGGTTAGATGAGGATGATGTGTGTTTTGCCCTATCACTATCTTATTTCATTGAGACAAGGTCTCTTACTGAACCTGGAGCTAGTCTGGCAGGTAGTAAGCCTGCCTCTGTTTCTCTCAGCACTGGGTTCACACACACAGCCACACCCACCCATTAGGGTGGTATTAGGGATTTGAACTCAGGTCCTCTTCATGCTTACACAGCATGCCCTTTTACCCACCAAGCCATCTGCCCAGCCCCCATCTGCTATTTTAAATGACTACCTACTACAGAGTATCCAAGGGCCTCATCTGATTTAATTCTCAGGACAGCCTCTCGATGTCTGTCTTAGCTACCCAGATGTCTTAGTTGGGGTTCTATTGCTATGGAGGCGCAGCATGACCAAGGCAACTCTTTAGTTGGGACAGCCTTACAGGTTCAGAGGTCCAGTCCATTATCGTTGTGGCAGAAAGCATGGCAGCATGTGGGCAGACATGATGTTGGGGAAGGAGCTGAGAGTTCTACATCTGGATCCGCAAACAGCAAGAGAGATTGTGAGCCACTGGCCTGGCTTGAGCTTCTGAGACCTCAAAGCCCACCCCCAGTGACACACTTCCTTCCACAAGGCCACACCCACTCCAACAAGGCCATACCTCCCAATGACCCCACTCCCCGTGAACCAAGCATTCAAACACATGAATCTATGGGAGCCCACCACTCCAGAGGAGGAAGTGTCTACAAAGTGGCCCTCCCTCCAAGCATGGCTGAGGGAGAGAATGGAAGGTAGGTCAGAGCCCACAGTTTTAAGAGCCCCATGCTGCCTTCAACAGGGAAGCAGCTGGCCGTTTAAATATAGGGCCTCAGTGTATGAGGTTCTGATCAGTTATCACTGAAATTAGACACAGTAGTTTCTGGAAATCCAGGAACAGGTGGACGCGGTTTGTTTGAGCTAAACAAAAGCTGTCCCCAGAAACCACAGCAAAGGTCATTCTGGGCAGCGCGCCTTTGGGGGCCTCTCTGTTAATCTGACTTAAGCCAAGCAAGACCGGTCTCCCGGTTGCTGCTGGTGAAGCCAGGCCTATAGGGGTCTAGGAACTGGCAAGGCCAGACTATTCCAAGGGCTTTGAGTGGAGCATCCTTTGCAGCTTTAGAGAAATGCTGTTATCCAATGTATCCAGAGGCAAGGGACCCAGAAGCATTGTGAGTGCTACAGAAACGCAGCGCTCACCTCAAGGGATAGAGTTTAGGTGAGTGAGCATAGTCCAGGAACACAGAGCCACACTGCCTCAGATACCGTGTTCCAGCACGGGACCAAGTCCGTGAAGTTTTTATGGCAGCACAAGGAAAGCCCTAAGTCAAGGCAATTTAAAATACATTGTCGGAAAGTGCAGGTCGGCGGTTACAGAGAGTGCAGGAAATCTCTGCTTCAGCTTCAGATGCTGTCTGAGGAGCACATTCTTAGTCTGTGGGGGAGTGTGGAAGCCAGAGGTCTGTGGTACCTTCGGAAAAGATTTGCCTAAAGGTCGCATGTATGCTCTGTCACACCCAGAGGTGGGCATTAGTGGCTGTTTAGGGGACCAATGGGAGTCCAAGATAGCTTCCTCCCAACGTGTGACATCCTAGAAGTTCTAATCAGTCAAGCAGCCTTGAAGAATGGACTTTTCTTTTCCTTTCTTTTCTCTTTTCTTCTTTATTTCCTTCGGTTCTCTCCCTCCCCCACCCCACCCCAGGACTGTAATCCACAATTGTTTCTGGAATTGATTATAGGTTTTCTAAAGAACAGAACCTGTCTTTGAAGCCAGCATTTCCTTACTGGCCCATTTCCTTCCTGCCTGATAACCCTGCCTGGGGACCAAGCTGGACAGCGGATGCTCACCCTTGGTGTAGCATGGGCTCAGCACCTGGAAGGGAGAAGTGCTCTATGGCATGTCTGGCTGGGCTAGAGCAGATGTCTGTGAATCCAAGGAGGTTGGTGGGCCAGGACAGAGCCCTGCCAGGAACCCCAGGGAGGAGTGAGGGCAAGCTTTGCTTTGATATATTAAAGCTAGAAGACAGATCTTTCAGCTCCTCCCCCGAGCCCAACCTCAGCTTTACCCCTCCACCCTTGGCCTAGGCAAGCAATAGTTTACCGTGTAGCATCTTATTAAAGAGGTATTGAATGTCCTCTGGACAAAATTGTCTCTCTGATATCTCCTTCAGTGTTACTGTCTCTCCCAGGGCACCATGACAGTCTAGTGGGCCCTGAAATGATCTGGTAGCTGTATCCTCCGAGTGGTTCCGTCCGTCCTGGTTGCAGGGTGACCAGGGCAGAGAAAACATCTGTCTGCCTCTCCATGATTCCTTAGTCGCTACACAGACCGACAGACAGACAGACAGACAGACAGACAGACAGACAGGCTCACTATAGTCACTGATTTCTTTCCGTTGCAGGCTGAGGCCTTTCACCTCCTACAAGCTACGCCTGAAGGCCACCAATGACATTGGGGACAGTGACTTCAGTGCAGAAACAGAGGCCGTGACCACATTGCAAGATGGTAAGCAAAAGCCAGCCCAACACAACCACTCCCCACTGCCCCGCCTCCGTTTGTATGAAGGCCCAAGGGCAACTTCCTCCCAGAGAGAGACCCTGCTCCATTCAGAGCAGAGAGGAGGGGTCACCAGGGAGGGGACAAGCAGGGGAAGTCCATTAGTAACTGACAGCCTGGGGTGTTCCTACACACCCCGCGGTCATAAATCAAGGCCCCCCCCCCCCCGGAGAGCTTCCAGATGGAATGGAACTTGCCTTGATTGGCTTCCAAAACCCTCGTCCATTAGAAACTGAATAATTAATGGAGGTCTTTAAAAATAAATGTGTGTGGGTAGCTGGGTCCAAGCAGTTTTCAGGGTCCCCCAAAGCACCAGGTGGCTTCTTCACCCCCTTCTGACCTCAGAGGCACTGGGCCTGAAGACGCATTGTCTTGCCAGCCATGGGTTCCCGGGTGTGGGGAGGAGTGCAGTGCTCCCGGGAGAGCACTCTGTGAGACACAGCCATAACCTGACAAGCCTGATGGGAGGTGGATACTGTGTAACTCCCAGGCCAGCCTCAAAGCCTGGGCACTTAGTGCAGCCGCCAGGGCTTTGCGGTAACTCCCAGAAAGCTCTGTCTATTCCATTTAACGCTCCAGTGCAGTGGTTTCCAAATGGGCCAGGTCCCAGCTGCCTGGTCCTGCGACCTCACCCCCACCGCTCTTCCACTCCCATACCCTTCAGAGCCTGAAAGTTTAACTTGTACCACAGAAAGTTTCAGGCCACCTCAGGGACTAGCCCAGGGGTGGAAGTGCATCATTGCAGCTTCCCAGCTCCACTCAAGATGTTTGATGCAAAAACAAAGTAAAAACAAACAAACAAACAAAAAAATCCAAATACTTTACTCAGGAGTCAAATTTGAGTGATTATGGTGCAGGGAAACATGGAGTCAGGTTGCCTTCAATACCATATTCCAACATGAGAGCAATTCCATCCAGTTTTTATGGTAACAGAACAAAGAAAATTTTAAACAAGAACAATTTTTAAGTTACTGGTGGAACAAAAGGGTGGGAACACTGGGTAGGTGGGTTACAATAATGTCAGCTTTAGACCTCAGACATACCTGGTGATATTTTTAGACTCTGAGTTAGGGAAGCTGTGATCTGTCGTACCTTCCAAAAGGATTTGCATAACAGTCACAATGGTGTTAGGTTGCACCCAGTAGTAGGCAATCTGTGGCCTACTTAGGGACTAAGAAGATAATTCAGCTCCCAGTCTGTAGCATCCCAACTTTCTAGGGTCACAGAAGTTGTACTGGTTAATGTCGGTCCAGTCTTTTTCCCCCCCGAGAACTTAAGTCAATACAGAGAATTTTGCTGCAAAACCAGCATCCATCCTTGCTGTAGTCGAGTCCACTGGGTCTGGTGTCTGATGAAGGAGACTCTAGGCTTCTCTGAACCCCTGGAGAAATGAATCCTGTGCACTTACCCTGAGAGGTGAGGAGAGCCTGCTTGCAGCTGTAGAGCAAGAATCAGCCAGCCGAGCTCAGGAGAGAGCCTGTGACCTTGTACAGCTGGGCAGGTGACCCAAGGCCCCTGGCAGGGGAGGTGGGAAACAAAGGGGACACACCCCTTCACTCCTCGCTAAAACCCAGTGGAGGGAGAAAGGCTGTCAGTGAACGCCTTTAAAACCGAGGGTTTGCTGACTGGAGAGACAGCCCAGTGAGTAGGGTACTTATTGCGCAAGCATGAGGACCTGGGTTCAAATCCCCAGCACCTATGTTAAAAAAAAATATATTCTCAGCAGCATTTGTAAGCCCAGCTGGGGGATGGGTGGAGGTGCCAGGGCTTAGCCAGCCCTGTGGACCAAAGTGGAGAAACTGTGGGTTCAGCAATAGACTTTCAAACTAAGGTAGAAAAGCAGCAAAGAGATATCCAAGTGTAACTTCCAGCCTCCGCACCCTCCCCTGAGGACCAGCATGGGGCATAAACAAGTACACACGTATGTAGAGCCTACACACACATACACCGGAGAGGGGAGGGGGCGGAACAAGGGTAGAAAGTTGGCATCAAAGGAAACCTGAAGAAAGAAAAGCACATTCATTTTTATCTTGCATCAGACACAATGGAGAGACTATTTGCAACAGTGCACTAATTCTTAGAAGAAAGGAACCCAGACACCCAGCAGGCTGCTCTCATTGTCGGGTTATCTCTGACAAACTGGGAGTGAGGGATCCTGACAGGGCTCCCAGCTACCTCAAGGAATAGGCCGTTTCTGAAAAGCTATTCAAGGACCTCTCCAGGCTCCCCAGGCCCCTTCTCTAGCCTTTGATATTCAAATGGAGCTTTTGAGGCCCCTATCTCATCATCTTCCTTGTCTGAGACTTGCAATTTCCCTTTGTGGGTGGATTTGCATTGTGTTTGTGGCCCTTTGTCTCCCTCTGTCAGGTGGAGTTGACTGGCAAGGCCAGCCCTACCATAGCAGGAAGAGGGAGGGGACTCTGATGACTCTTCAAGTGACATTTTCTTTTTACTGTGTTAGAGATGGAATCCAAAGCCCTGCAGGTATTCACCCCAGACCCTCACTGGGGGATTCAGGAAAGTGCTCTACCACTGAGCCATGCCCCAGACCCTCCCTGGAGGATTCTAGGCAGGGGCTCTACCACTGAGCCACGCCCCAGCCCCTCCCTGGGGGATTCTAGGCAGGTGCTCAACCACTGAGCCACGCCCCCAGCCCCTCACTGGGGGATTCTAGCCAGGGACTCTACCACTGAGCCATGCCCCAGCCCCTCCCTGGAGGATTCTAGGCAGGGGCTCTACCACTGAGCCACGCCCCCAGCCCCTCACTGGGGGATTCTAGGCAGGGGCTCTACCACTGAGCCATGCCCCAGCCCCTCCCTGGAGGATTCTAGGCAGGGGCTCTACCACTGAGCCATGCCCCAGCTCCTCCCTGGAGGATTCTAGTCAGGGGCTCTACCACTGAGCCATGCCCCCAGCCCCTCACTGGGGGATTCTAGGCAGGGGCTCTACCACTGCCATGCCCCAGCCCCTCCCTGGAGGATTCTAGGCAGGGGCTCTACCACTGAGCCATGCCCCAGCTCCTCCCTGGAGGATTCTAGTCAGGGGCTCTACCACTGAGCTACGCCCCCCAGCCCCTCCCTAGGGGATTCTAGGCAGGGGCTCAACCATTGAGCCACGCCCCCAGCCCCTCCCAGGGCATTTAGTTATTTACTCTGTAACTGAGCTATTTCCCTAGCCATTGTTGGTTTTGTTTTTAATCTGTTTTGTTTTGTTTTGTTTTGTTTTGTTCTGCTTGACTTAGGGCTTCAGTTTTGACACAGGCTGGTCTTGAGTTTGCAGTCCCTCTGCTTGTTCCTCCAAAGCCCCCCCCCCCCCCGGACCTCAAGCATTGTGGTCCCTGATCCCCATTTTGTTTGTTGGCTGGTTGTTTGGTTTTTCAAGACAGGTTTTTTCAAGGACTGTGTAACAGTCTTGGCTACCCTGGAATTCGTTTTATAGACTAGGCTGGCCTTAAACTCAGAGATTCACCTGCCTCTGCTTCCTGAGTGATTAAAGGTGTGTACCACCACTGCCTGGTTCACATTTCTTATTGGCCTGATATTTATTAATTGTACAGGGTTCTTAGGATGGGTAAAGGTCCACATTGACGACAGACTAGAATAAGGGCTACAGCAGCAGTTCTCAACCTTCCTAATACTACAACCCTTTGATACAGTTCCTCATGCTGTGTGACCCCCTAACCATAAAATTATTTTCCTTGCTACTTTATAACTGTAATGCTGCTACTGTTACGAATCCTAGTATAAATATCTGTGTTTTCTGATGGTCTTAGGTGACCCCTGTGAAAGAGTCATTCAACCCCCAAAGAGGTCGCCACCCATAGGTTGAGAACCACTGGCCTAGAGGGTAACACTGGGGTCCACCTGTATGGCTAAGTGTGGATGGCCTGGAGGACTCAGAGGAGAATCAACCAGGGACAAACCTGGGGTGTGAGGTAGACAGAGGTACACATGTGGGGTGAAGGAACAGGCCCAGTCCTGTCCAGCTCCATAAGCTTGAACTGCCTTTTGTTGGCACTTGGGCACAGCCAAGGAGACACACAGAGGGTCAACTGGTCAATACGCAAGGACTATGCGATCTGGAGAGGGCAGAAAGGCCATGGGGAGGAGGCCTCCTACACCTGATAGGTGACAAGGGTTCTTCTGCTTTAATCTAAAAGCAGGCTCGGCCACGGCAGGAACCAACCCACCTTTGTCCTTCCTGAGACCAGAACAGAACCATGGCAGCTTCCTGGTTCACAGCCAGATGCCTTTTGCCTCGCTGGCTAGCCAGCAGCGGCCTTGTCCCTACCAACAGTCACATGTGTGTGCCACACTAAGAGCACGTGACCTCGCTGTGGCCACCTGGCTTGCTCACAAGGAATGAACAGCTGTCACCCACGATTTCAGAAGATGCTGCTGACTCCCATTCCCAAAGACGAGGAAGCTTAAGAGGGGTTTTGGGCAGGAGCTCCCAGAGTGCTGTGGGTGTCCTGAGGGGCCATGGGGGGGTTCCAGAGCTATTCTAACCTGTCCCTCTTCCGTCTGCTGCCCTGCAGTTCCAGGAGAGCCCCCAGGATCTGTCTCAGCCACACCGCACACCACATCCTCCGTTCTGATCCAGTGGCAGGTAAGAACCAGGGGCACTCAGCTGTTTCTGAAGCATGCTTTGGCTTCCTGCCTCAGTCATCCAAGACAGCTGTACAGGGTTTACACACAAGCCATGCACATGCCAAGAATAGAGCAATCTGAGTTAGACAGAACCCCCAACTGAGGAATCTACAGGAGAGGGCTGGCCCAGGCTTGGGGATCCCCAAGGCCCAGCACTGAAGAAATAGGTGTTCAGATCTCCAGGGCTGCAGCCTACCCTCGGACCAATGGGCTTGCCGAACACAGGGATGAGAGGAGAGGCGGAGCTTCTGGCCAGTGTGGGAGACTCCAGACGCCAGGACTGTGTGGGCCTGAGGGAGAGATGTTGCTGTGGGCCATTGCAGAGAGCCACGGGAAGGTTGGGTTAACCCAAGTTTGGCCACTGTGTGCTGGGGATAAAGAGGGTGGACCGAGTGATGTGAGGCTCTTCGTAAGGTTGGTGGTGGTATCAAGAGGAATGACAGGTGCCATCACGAATCAGAGATGACGAAGACACCTCCATGACTCTGGGCTGGACAGACTTTTGGTACTGTGACAAAATACACAAGAGGGAGACTTATTGAAGTACCTCCATTTCAGTCAATTACAGGCCATCCCAGAAACTCATTCTAACAGTTATTTACATTACCCAATGCAGAGGGAGAGCCTGCTGGGTGGCAGAACTTATCTCTGAGGGCTGAAAGGCCCAGGCTAGGGTACCAGTAAAGGCCTGGAAAATGAATGGCCAGGACCCTCCGGGCTGGATAGCATAAGAGCTATGTGGCCATACCTCAAGCAGGAGAGACAATTCAGAGCAGAGCCCTTAGGAGTACTAGAGCCTGGAGCCTGCACTGAGGAGAAAAAGGAAAACAGAACCAGGCAGCTGGAGGAGCCACCCGACTCCTAAAGTGTCCGGACCACCCAGCTAGTGTGATGGCTCCTGCGGATCCTGATCACCCAGTGCGCCAGGTTGCCCCTTGGTGCCTAAGTGTTAGCTTTGATCACATTAGCTCCTTTCCTCCTAGCAGAGACAACATATCTAATAAAGCCAAGTGAAGCCATGGAGGAGGATGTATGCAGGTTGAAGTTCCGGGGTCCAACCCATCAGGATGGGGAAGGCGTGGCAGCAGGAGCTAGAGGCAGCTGGTCACATTGTATCCACCGTCAGGAAGCAGAGGGACACGGATGTCCTGCCGAGCTCACTGCCTCCCTGTTCAGTCTAGGACCCCAGCACATTCAGCATTAGGGACCATCTTCCTGCTTTGTATAACCTAACCTAGAAACTTCTTCGCAGACATGCCCAGAGCTCTGTCCTCCTATGTGATCCCAAATCCTGCCAGGTTGACAGCCAGTAGTAACCCTCACAGATTATGGCGTTGCCGTTGAGGTGCAAAAGTGGGGTCAACCTAATGTCAACATCAGGAGGACTCTAGCAGTGAAGGTCCCCTCACTCAGCGACAGGTGCCTTTCAAGGCAATAAAAAGATATTTCCAAATGTGTCCTGGTGACACTGTCTGCTCACCCCTGTGCACCCAGCCTCTGGGCTCACCAGAGTATGGGGACCAAGACGGAAGAGAGAATCAGTCAGGGCTCCCATACGCCCCGGTATATCTAGGAGCCACCTACGGGAAATAGCAAACGGCCTTGACCTCTCAGCATGCCAGGGGCCACTGTGGCCCTCCTGAGGCCTCTGGACAGCAGGTGTCAGGGATTCTCATCTCTGGCATTCCCCGTCCTGACTCCCTGCAGGCCCTGCTTCAGCCCCGCCTTGGCACCAGGGGCCGTGATGGGAAGCCAGAGGCATTCCGAGCAGAAGTTGGGAGTCCTGGGTGCTGCTGTGGCTCTCACCCCCCCCCCCGCAGACTTTCCAGGGGGAGGGGGAGGGACTGATTCTGGTTTTGTCTTTCCCATTGCTGCCGGGATGGGAGCAAAGCACCACACTGACACCTGCAGCATTTCAAGGAGGTTCCTTAATCTTGACTAAAGTCAGCCCCTTGGCGCCAGTGTAGACAAGAATTTCAGGACCAGCCAGTGTGAAGCCAGAGTTGGAATCTCGTAAAAGGAGAAAGAAAGACACCAGGCAAAGAGCAAGATACACATTGGGGCGAGCACGGTTTCCCAGAGAGGAGTCCCGTTCAGTCTGCCCTGTGTCTATATTTTGGAAGTTCCCGGAATTCCGTTGCTTAGGGAATTTCTAAGAAGCCATCCCCTCCCCCACTTTAGTTCCTCTCTATGATAACTGAGATCACAAGAGGACTCGAGAGATACCTGGGTCAGGCTGTAATCAAAAGAGTGATACGGAGCCCTAAGGCTGTGCAAGGGAGTTAGGACTTGGTTGAGGTATTTTTCTTGTTTGTTGTTGGTTTTTTTTTTTGGGGGGGGGGTGTTTTGTTTTTGTTTGTTTGTTTACTTTCAGTGGGGTTTCTGGTGAGATTCCTGTAATACTGCAGGAGATGCGAGGAGATGCTTTTGGCAAATTAGGAGATTTGCCTCAGGCAAATGTTCCTTGGGTCTGAATTGATTCTCAGCCAGTGAAAGGCTTCAACCAGAGTCTGGGGTGAAGAGCTCCTGTTTTCTTCTTATGCCCATAATTATCTCTGCCTTTCTGACTGCCTCCACTCCTACTGTGCCAGATTCTACTAGAAAATTAGCATTTTGTTTGTAGACGCGGCAGCTGGCCTGCTAATAATGAGATATGCATCTTTTCCATAGAGGCAGAGAGTGCTCCGGGCAGGGTGCGTCTTCCCCTTTGAATACAGTTGCTGCGGCTCTGAGCTGCTGCCAGTCCCGGTCGGCAGCAGCACAGGTGTCAAGCCTCCTCGGTGGCTGCTGGACAGCCTGGACAGCCCCATGAAGTGGCTCAGAGCTGCAACAAAGGCACTTGGCATATGTGCCCATCAGCTGTGCCCTCCAGTGTCCAATAGAACAAACAGATTTCAAAAAAGCCCAGAGCAAGAGGTGGTCAGTCCAATGCACTGTAGAAATAAATGCCTGTCAACCAGCAGGCAATTGAAACACAATTAAAATTATGAGTAATTTAAGGAAATTGGAGACTGGAAGGAAGAAAAGAGGAGCTGGGTTTAAATATAGATTCTCGTTTCCCATGAAGCATCTCACCTGTAAACTTTTGGCTTTTTAGCAATTTGTTTTTTTTTTTTTTTTTTAAAATACAAACACGGGCTGTGATTTGAAGGCTGTGGGGCCCTCGTCAATACCTTCCCCACTGTGAGCTGTTGGGCTTCAGGCTTCTTAGGGAGTTGATCAAACTTTGCCTTTAGTAGGGTCCAACTCTGCTCGAATCCTAGGATGTGAACATGTGTCCCAGGTGGGGCTCATTCACCTTTGCAGTGAGCACTGTTTGCTTCTAAACTGATGACAACATTGACTGTTCCCACGAGCCTGTCTGTGCCCCCAATCCACACACCCACACTCAAGCCACCCTGATACCTGAAGGGGGCTGTTCAGTTATTTTTCTCCCTGCTGTGACCAAACCCCTGATAAGAAGGTAACTTAATGGAGGGAAGCAGGCCTAGGGCGTAGTGGACCATGGTGGGAATGGCCGGACAGCAGGTTCTTGGACACCTGCTTGCATTGCCTGCACTGTGAGGAAACAGAACTGAATGCTGGTTTTCTTCTCAGTAGTAAGGACAGCAGCCCATGGGGTAATTCAACCCACCTCAGCACACTCTAGAAAATTCCTCACAGACATGCCCAGATGCTTACTGGCAAAGAAAAGACCTGCTCACCTCTTGCAAAGGCTCAGGGACTCTTTCTTCTGTAACCATGATGGCAGCCAAGACAAAGGCTATGGGGCTTCAGGCACGTACAGGGTTCATTTCTTTTTCTCTCCTCCTGCTCTTCAGTGCACAGAAGCCTGAGAAAGCAAGGGAGAGAGGCTTCTAGCTGTGCCCAAGGGACAGGGTGGCTAGATCTTCTCCAGGGGGCAAAGTAGAGAAAAGGTCCAGCCTAGGCAAAGATTCAACCGTAAAGTTTCTGGCTCTCATGATGTGGATATGTTATGTTTCCCCAAAGTCTAATGGGCTGCATGCTTGGTTCTGAATACAAGCAGCCCATTAGACTTTGGGGAAACAAACGGGCCTTGAATACAAGCTTTGGGCTTCAGGGAGATGGTTGGACAAGTGATCTGACTAATCTGCTGATGGACCCAGAACTGGAGGAGACTGTTGATATAGTAGAGCTCTTGAAATAAGGGGTCTGAGTATAAGAAGTGGTTAACTAGGAGCATGCCGTGTGTGTGTGTGTGTGTGTGTGTGTGTGTGTGTGTGTGTGGTGTGTGTGTATGTGGTGTGGTGTGTTTGTGCCAAAGTGACTTAAAGGATCAGTTCGTGGTGAGTCCTTCATGGTGGGGAAGCCTGGGCAGCAGGAACCATTTCTTCTACAGTCAGGAGGCAGAAGGTAATCAGAGGGCTCTGCTTAGCTCTCTCTCTCCACTTATACAGCCCAGGCATCCCAGTGAGGGATGTCACCATCCACAGTGGGCAGGTCTTCTCAGCTCAGCTAACCTAATCAAGATGGCCCCCCAGACTTGCCCAGAAGTCCCTCTCCCAGGTACTTCCAGATCCCACCAAGCTGGCAGCTGAGATGAACTACCACAGAGGCTGCTCCTTCAACACAAGGCCCTCCCTCCGCTCCGTTCTGCCAACCCCTTCTGCATCTTCCCCAGGGCACCATTCTCCTGTGCAGTGGGGTGATGACTCCCTGCATTTGAACAGAGACTTTGGAAAAGCTACCCTAGACTCTGCGTCTGCCACTGGGCTTTGGATAGGAAGTGGGCAGAGGAAGGAAGCATTAGAAAGTGCTTCCATGTCTCTCTGAGTTTCTGCCCATGCACATGGCCAGTCCAGGGTGGAATGGCATGCTAATGGGGTCCCCCTGCGCTCTAGCATGTTCACCTCAACTCCACGAGTATTGGCTGAGCCCCGGCAGTACCCAGGGCATGTCTCAGGTACGGCAGGAATGTAGAACTGAGTACAAGGCAGCAGAGCCAGTCACCCTGACACAGGAGCTGGACTACGAACTTGGAAAGGCTAAGGGCTTGGAAAGACCAAATTTGGTTCCAAACTCCTTCCAGAGATGCATAGCAGAAGAGAATGTTCCCCCCATAGCTAGGAAGTAAAGAGAAAGAGGAAGATACTGGGGTCCCACGGTCCCCTTCAAGGGCGCAACATCTCACTGGCCCTGCCTCCTAAAGGTTCCAGCTTGGAGACCGGTCTAGTTAGCATTAGCAGCCTGGAGTCACTGAAAAGAGTCTTCATTGATTGTTTTTGTCTCGTCGGTCTGTGGGCATGTCTGTAGGACTGCCTTGATTGTTAATTGAGCCTGCATGGGCAGCTTCGCTCGTTTCCTGCACAGGTGGTCCTGGGCTGTGCACGAGCCAGAAGGCAGAAGACAGCATTTCTGTTTCTGCTCCAAGTCCCCGCTAAAGTTCCTGCCCTGACTTCCCCCCAGTGATGGACCATGACCCGGCCGTATAAACTAAAAATGTTCCCTCTCCCCTTGAGTTGCTTCCCATCAGAGTCTTGTGTCGCAGCAGTGGGAAGGGAACTGGGGATGGGTAGCGGCCTCGAGCACACACCCTCGGGGCCACTAATCCAGATCACAGTAAACACTTGCTGGGATGGCATGCAACTCCACTCTGGGGGCTTCTGATGTCACCTGGCAGATGTGACCCCACCTAGTGCTTGTCATCCTTGTCCCCCGAGTGGAGGGGCTTGGCTCCTCGCCCTTTGCATCCTCTGATGTGACTAGAAACACATCAGCCTTTCATGCTTCCTCTCCCAAACCTCAGATTGTGCACTCGAAGGCTGTGGGCAGGGGGATTGCCAGCTGCTGCACAGCCACATTACGTCCCCAGCAAGGGCATTTCCGTTTTCCCAGCATCCTGTTCCGTTGATATTTTTGAGTGAATAGAACCCAGCCCTGCCCACTCCCCCTCCGTCCGTCCTCGGCCGAGCATCTTCTGAGGCATTGGCGAGGCTTTAGCCATCTTTTCCCACTGGTGTGATCCCAGACTGATGGGCAGGCTTTGAAGGTGACCCTCGAGGAGAGCCTGCCGGGCTGGCACTCACAGAGCCCAGCAGCAAGCTTTAGATGTGCCCACTCACCCTCCCTTCTTGCCGATTTGAGTCAGCCCAGATCCCAGAAACAGGAGCACATGCCATCTCATCTGCCTAGACAGAGTCCTGCCACCTGCACCTTCCCCCCCCCCCCAGCACGAGTGAAGACAGTGCCAGAACCTTCTGCACGGTTACGTGGTGTTATCTGAGCTGCAGGAGCAGGCTCCTGCCATAGCAGTCAGAGTCACTGAACAGGGACACGAATCTCCCTGCTTCTTTGTCAGGGACCTAGGAAGAGAGGGCAGAGCTGCCCCCAGGGACTTAGAATTCCCTGCTCCGCTGCTGTCCCTTGCTTGACAAAGGGCTTCTTATCCATGCCTCACCACAGGACTGGTGCCTGTGAAGAGAAATGGCTGTTCAGTGGACTTAAAGGAAGCCCCCAAGGAGACGGAGGCAGCTAGGCTCAAGGTGCAGAGCTCAGGGACCCTCCGTCTCTTTATGGCTCCACCCTGTGCCCACACGCGCATGCTGAGGGCGAAGGGATGCAGGTATGTAAGAAGCCACTGCCCATCCAAGCCTCAGCCATGCCATCGCCCCTCAGTAGGGGTCCAGTGACAGAGCCAGCTTCATCCCCTGAGGACCGTATCTGTGAGGCAAATGGCAGTCACGGGGAGGCAGAGGTGCCCAGCCTTTGTGGCTACTTAGTTGGTAGAGCAGCTGAGAACAGATCCTTCTTATTCTTGTTTCAATGTGGTGATGGCTTCTTCATCCTCTCCGGTAGATGTTAGGAGATGTACAGAGAACTGCCTCTTGCTCTCAGAAAGCACTGTCTCCTAGCCTTAACAAGGCGTTTAAAGATGGGACAATGGCTCAGTAAAGCACTTTCCTTACAAGTATGGGGACTTGAGCTCTATCCCCCAGAACCCATGGAGAAGCCAGTCCTCATGCCATGAGCTTATAATCCTGGCACTGGAGAGGCAGATACAGACAGGTGCCATCTTCAACAGCATCTTCGGTGCTCCACAATCATGCACACACTCCCAGCCCATAAGTGTGTGTTTGGGTTGTCAGACATGTCACCAACACATGTTCCTGGCTTCCCAGACCGCCCAGCCTGTGCTTTCGAGGGCACAGCACTTATTCAGGCAGCAAATGCTAGTGTCCAGGGCCTACGGAAGCAACTGTAGACCCCTGGTCTTTGAGTCTGCGTCACAGAGACTGGACAGCAGGGTGTCCCAGAATGGCTGTCACACATACTCCATAGCCATCAATGGTTCTGGAGGCCAGAAGTCCAAGGCCAGGGGACAACAGGACACTGCTCCCTCTAGGGAAGCCACACTCTTAGCACCTCCCAGCATCTTAAGGTTGATGATGACCATTTATGTCCCTTAGCTTATAAACATACCACTTGGATCTCCCTCTCCATATTCATGTGGGATTCTATGTGTTCACAAGTCCAAATGCCCCCCTCCTATGAAGACACCAGCTATCGGACTAAGGACCTTCCAAATCCAATGTGATTTCCTGTTAACAAATTCTATCTGGAAGAAAAAAAGAGGCCCAAATAAGGGTGCTGTTTGAGGGTGCTTCTCTAGTTCCTTACTGTTTCTAGGTTCACCCAACACAGAGATGTTCGCTATTCGTCTGTGCCCACACCCTGCTCTCCTGCCCCATCTCAAGAAGTTGAACTGGATGTAGGATGAGCACTCATGTAGCATGTTCTTATATCAGCTAGGGTTCTTTAAAAGAACAGAACGTAAAATTAATATTATTAGAGTGGCTGGGGTCTGGGTGGCCCCACAACAGCTGTCTCCTAATGGAAAGGCCGGGTATCTGGTTGTTGTTCAGTCTGCAAGGCTGGATGTCTCAGCGGCTGTGATATGTTGCTGGAGTCCCAGGCGTTTCCTATGGTCTTCAGTCTGTGCTAGAATCCTGAAGAAGTAGGTTCTAATATCAGTGAAGGAACACCTCAGCAGCAGAGTAGATGAACTTGCCAACAAGAGTGAGGGCAAACAGGCAAAAGCAAACACTTCCCTCTCACATGTCCTTTTTATGTGGGAAGGCCACCCGAAGCTATGACCAATACTAAGGATAGGTCTTCCCACATGAAATGATGCCATCGATAAATTCCCTCATAGAGGCACCCAAGTGCTTAGATATTAGTGGGTTCCAGATGCAGTCAAGTTGGCAATTAAGATTAGCAGCTATCTTTGCACACACACAGGCTCAGCAGGGCTCCCCGACTGGCTCAGCCTGGAATAGTCAATATTTTCCCTCTAATAATCTTAAGTCTTTCCTCCATGTGTAAGTGTGTGCACACATGCAGGTGTACATACATATACACACGTGGAGGCAAGAGGACTACCCCAGGTGTACCTTAGTAGATGTTTACAATGATTTTTGAGACCAGGTTTCTCACTAGCCTGTAACTCACCCACCAAGTAGTCTTAACAAGCCCTGGGGAACCCTCCGGTCTCCCTTCTCCCCAGTGCAGGGTTACAGGCACGCACCACCCTGCCCAGCTTTTTACGTGGATTCAGGGAATTGAGCTCAAGTCTTGGTGCTTGCAAGGTGAGCATGTTGCTCAACTTATGCATCTTACCAGCTCTCCTCCTTTGGACTACATGCTTGAGGGGTGGGGCCTGCATAATGGCTCAGCAGATAAAGGTGCTTGCAGCCAAACATGACAACCTGTGTTTGAACCCTAGAACCCACATGGTAGAAGGGGAAAAATGAACTGAAAACTGTCCTTTGACATCCACATTCATGCCATGGTCCATATGTGTGCATACATGCATGTGTGCCCACATATGCACACAAATAACAATCGTAATAAAATAAATAGAAAATGCTTTGGACATAAAACCATGGGCTTGGCCGGGCGGTGGTGGCACACGCCTGTAATCCCAGCACTTGGGAGGCAGAGACAGATGGATTTCTGAGTTCGAGGCCAGCCTGGTCTACAGAGTGAGTTCCAGGACAGCCAGGGCTACATAGAGAAACCCTGTCTCGAAAAACCAAAAAACAAAACAAAACAAAACAAAACAAAAACAAACAAACAAACAAACAAACAAACAACAAAAAAAAAAAACATGGGCTTGAAATAGTGACTCTTCATGGCTATTTACACCAGGGTAGAGGGTACTGCTTTACACATACTGACCCTGGAAACATCCCCAAATGGCTGAGTGTACAATGTCTTCGCAGCCTCCCCGGGACGAGAGCCTGAACGGCCTTCTGCAAGGCTACAGGATCTATTACCGTGAGCTGGAGTCCGAGACAGCCATGAGCCCCGAGCCCAAGACACTCAAGAGCCCCTCTGCCCTACGTGCCGAACTCAATGGTGAGCAGTGCTCCTCCGGCCTGGGGATGTTCCCAAGTGAGCCTTGCATGTCTGTCAGCTCCACGGAGGGCATTCTGGGAGAGGCTCTAACGAAGGCAGGGGAAGGCACAGTGAGGGAGCGGGCACAGTGTAGGAGGGGGTGAAGCCAGTGGGGCACAGGGAGGGGCAGTAGACTCAGACGCTGGATTGAAGGAGAAGGTGCCAGCTTTCCAGGAACATGCTGTGTGGAGACTGGCCTGAGGTAAGATCCCAACCATCTGATCCATCTGCGAGCTCCTCCTGACCTTGGTTGGGCCTGGTCCCCATCACGACCTAGTCTTGGCTCTGTTAAAAGTCAACTACCAAGGAGGCAGCTTAATTTTAGAAGACCCCGCCTTCCTACCCCCATCTCTGGAAGGAGCGTGTCCATTAATTGTGTCATAGAAAATTCTCTTTGGCCAGGTGTGGTGGCGTGTGCCACTCATCCCAGCAATGAGGAAGCAGAAGTGGATGATCTCCATGATGAGGGACAGACAAGGGTCAGGGAAAACCCGGGCAGTACTTCTTCCCTAGGCCACCGCTGTCAGGCCAGGAGGATGTCTGATGTTGGCTCACCCAGCATGCAAGAGGCTCTCTGCTGCACCCTATCTTTCCCGCCAGAGACCCACATGCTGACCGCACACAGATTTGTCCCTGCTGGGCTCTCAGGTGTACATACCTGGTCCCAGAACACGTAATGGGCGACTGTCTCATACCCTTCGGATGAGAGTCCCACAAGCTGCGAGTATCAGTCAGTAGATGACCTACATCCCAGAAAGGCCTAGAGAAAGAACAAGAAACCTATCTGCATCTTCACCGTGGCCCACCCCCACTGTTGGCAATGCCCTTATGATTGGTTCCCTCTATCAGAGGGCCAGCTCCCCACCACCGGCCTCAGGCTGATGCATCTTGATGTGTTAGGAAGAAGCATGGTAACTGCCAGCAGCTAGCAAGAAACTGCAGTCTCTACTACGCCTGGAGACCTGCGGGTGTCAACACCGCGTCCCATCTACCTTGCGGTGTGCCTCATGCCTACCCCACGTGGCTTCGTACTAACTACCTTCTTTACCCCCTTGTAGCCCAAAGCAGTTTCAAGACTGTGAACAGCAGCTCTACGTTAACGACCTATGAATTAACACGTAAGTGAACAGCCCCTCGGGCCCTTGGACTGCACGCAGTGAGGCATTTCTGCCCATCCGTCTCTCAGAGGTCCAAGCAGAACCAGCCTGGATTCGGGGCTCTAATTGCTCAAGTTCCTCTCCCAATGGCTGCATCTTAGCGTGTCCTCACATAGGGGAAACCTTTAGAGGCAGAGGCTGGCAGGGTTCACAGTAGTGCCATCTAGCACCCCATCTGACTAGGATGGAGGAGAAGGTCAGACAGGGCAAAGTATCTCCTGTGACTCTCCTCTCTCTCTCTCTCTCTCTCTCTCTTCTCTCTCTCTCTTCTCTCTCTCTCTCTCTCTCTCTCTCATAATTATAGTGAAATATATAGACCAAAATTTATAATCTTAACCATATTTTTTTTCAATTTATGGGTATGTCACATGGATGTCCATGTACCATGTGTGTGCCTGGTGCCCAAGATGGCCACAGGGGAATCTAAGAACAGAAGCTGGTCTATCTATAGACTGACCCTGTCTGTTTGACCTTGTAGATCTGAAGAAGTACCGGCGTTATGAAGTCATCATGACCGCCTATAACATCATCGGTGAGAGCCCAGCCAGTGTACCAGTGGAAGTCTTCGTTGGTGAGGCTGGTAAGCTCCAAGTCTCTCCCTCATCTCCCAGCCAGACAAGGGCTATAACAATCAGATAGCTCTAAGAAGCCTAGACACTCACTTCACAGTAAGAACACTCAAGAGGAATGATTTATTTTGGTACCGAGTTTCTATCCATTACGTGGGGAGGGGTGGAGTGACTTCCATCATGAAGGAAGTAAAAGTGCTTGCCTACATCACAGACTTCCTCATTCTTCCCTGGTGTCCTGTCAGGTAGCCCAGCCTGCAGGATGGTGCAGGAAGCATCCTAGGCATCTCTCTCCCCTTTAGTTAATGCTGTCTGCCCTTGCACACGAACCCAGAGGCAGCTTTACTGACCTAAGAAATTCTCAGTCTCATCAAATCGACACTGTGTTGGTTAATTTTCTTGTTGCTATGACAAAAAGAAAACTTAACCAGTGTGTGTATTTATTTTCTTACTGCTGTGACATGAGTAACTTGAGAAAAGAAGGTTTGATTTGGTTAAGTTTAAAGGCTCAGCCCATCTCAGTAGGGAAAAGTATGCAGTGGCAGCTGGTCACATTGTATCCATAGTCAGGGCTTGAGCCAGGCAGCTGGTCACATTGTATCCATAGTCAGGGCTTGAGCCAGGCAGCTGGTCACATCGTATCCATAGTCAGGGCTGGAGCCAGGCAGCTGGTCACATCGTATCCATAGTCAGGGCTTGAGCCAGGCAGCTGGTCACATCGTATCCATAGTCAGGGCTTGAGCCAGGCAGCTGGTCACATCGTATCCATAGTCAGGGCTTGAGCCAGGCAGCTGGTCACATCATATCCATAGTCAGGGCTGGAGCCAGGCAGCTGGTCACATCGTATCCATAGTCAGGGCTGGAGCCAGGCAGCTGGTCACAATGTATCCATAGTCAGGGTAGGAACCAGGCAGCTGGTCACATTGTATCCATAGTCAGGGCTGGAGCCAGGCAGCTGGTCACAATGTATCCATAGTCAGGGTAGGAACCAGGCAGCTGGTCACATTGTATCCATAGTCAGGGCAGGGAGCCAGATAGCTGGTCACTTTGTATCCATAGTCAGGGTAGAGCCAGGCAGCTGGTCACATTGTATCCATAGTCAGGGTAGAGCCAGGCAGCTGGTCACATTGTATTCATAGTCAGGGTAGAGCCAGGCAGCTGGTCACATTGTATCCATAGTCAGGGTAGAGCCAGGCAGCTGGTCACATTGTATCCATAGTCAGGGTAGAGCCAGGCAGCTGGTCACATTGTATTCATAGTCAGGGTAGAGCCAGGCAGCTGGTCACATTGTATCCATAGTCAGGGTAGAGCCAGGCAGCTGGTCACATTGTATCCATAGTCAGGTAGCAGAGAGAGCTAAATGCTGATGCTCAGCTCTCTTTCTCCTTTCTATTTAATCCAGGACTCTAGCCTGTGAGACAGACTCACCGGCAATTAGAGAGGTCCTCCCACCTCAGTCCAATCTCGAAAACTCTCTTACAGGCATTTCCAGAGGCCTATCTCCTAAGCAATTCTAGATCCTGTAGAAAGGAAGGGTTTATTATTCAACCATCACAAGGGACTTGTGGACCTGCAAGAGAACTTGTATGAGCCAGACCATGTAGCCAGAAGAGCATTTGTGCTGTCATCCTCAATAGTTTCTGATGAGGGAAAAAGGCAGGCTTAGAGCAGATAGGTCACCTATCCAAATTTAGACAGTAGACAGATCCAGCTGCTCCAAAGTCAGGTCTTCCCCCTCTCTCACCTCAACCTGGCTGCCTGTGACTGTTAATCTTGATTGTCATCTTGGCAAGATCTAGAATCACCTAGGAGAGACTCACTCTGCCCTTATCTGTGAGGGATTGTCTAGATTAAGTTGACTGAGGTGGCAAGATCCACCTTAAACGTGGGCAGCACCATTTCCTAGGCTTGGACTGAATAAAAAAAAAGAAAGAAAAGAAAGTGAGCTAAGTATCAGCATTCATCGCTCTCTGCTTCCTGGCCGTGGATACAATGTGACCATCACATTCCTGCTGCCATGTCTTCCCTGCCAAGATGGACTGTGTGCCCTCAGACTGTGAGCCAGAGTCAACCCTCCCTCCTTTAAATTGCTTTTGTCAAGTGTTTTGTCACACCACTAAGGAATCTTAAATACCAGTCCCCATGTGTGTATGGCTCAGTACAGCCCTCCTAAAGGAATCCATGTCTGACTCCCCCCACCCCTCTCTCGTGACTGCTAAGACTTCATTACTGCCTATGCCTGCCCATGATATAGTGTCCCTAGAAGTACTTGCTGCCTTAAATGTCACCTGCTCCCCAACCACCATGCCAGAGGTAGCTCTTCTATGCCTCAAACAATACACATAAGTCCCAGGTCCCAACTCACTTGCCTTTGTTCCACATCTATCCTGAGAAGAATTCTCTGGAAGGAAGAAGTAATGGGGCAACGCAGCATCCCTTCCAGTTAGTCACCGACGGTCTCTGCTCCTCACATTCAAGCAGCAGTCTAGCTTGGGGTCCAGAGCAGTAGTGATGGTGCTGACTTCCAGCAGTGTGTTGTACATGTGTTTATGCATTTGTGCATGTATATGTATGTATGTGTGTGTATGTGTGTATATATATGTGTGATGTGTGTGTGTGTGTGTACATATGTGTGTTTGTACATGAATGTAGGTGCACACCCATAACAGCACACATGCAGAGGTCAGAGAACAGCTAGTTTCTCTTTCCATCATGTAGCTCCCAAGGATTGAACTCAGGTCACCAGGCTTGGCAGCAAGTACCTTTACCTGCTAAGCCATCTCACCTACCCATTCCTCTATAATAACTACCCTGTGAGCATCACACACAAGTCATCCTAAAGTGCTCAGAAGCTTTTATAGAACCAGACCAGCTGAACTTGTGTGTCTGGGTAATGACTGCCTTTGCTGGCCATGTGACCTTGAGGACAGTATTCAACCTCTCTGAGCTCTAGCCTTAGAGCATTGTGGCAGGGGATGGAAATCTGTGAACCACAGTGAGGACACTCAGGTTCCTATCTCAGCTAGGCTCCCAGCTCTCTGCCCACAGAACACTCTGGAGAGTGTGCCTGGCCTGGCGTATCTCCTCGTCGTGTTTACTTAGCATGCGCGCAGCTCCCACGTGAGATTCCCCAGGCATATGGGCTGGGCCTTAGAGAGTAGATGTTCTCTCTGGGGCCTCTTGATCAACTATGTAATGTTTACCTCTGTGAGCCTCAGGGGAAACGTGGTTTGTAGACGCCTTTTCAGGGAGGACTGCGTCTGAACGCCAATGTTACAAGTTGGGAAGAAAAATAAGTCTGTCAAAATCCAGGCCACAGGAGGCATAACCTAGCTCCAAACTAGACCTGAATGGAAGAGCCTCATCTATGATACTTGCATGAGCTCAATTCTGGTATAGAGGAACACCTAGTTATTTATTTATTTGAGGCAATGTCATATAACCCAGAGTGGCCTAGAACTCACTACATACCTGAGATTGGATGTCCTTGAACTCTAAATCCTTTTACCTCCATCTCCCAAGTGCTGGGATCACATGCATGTGTCTGGGTCACGCTGTACCTGGATTGAACCCAGGGCCTCCTGTATGCTCGGCAAGCACTCCACACCGTTAGGGTCTGTAGTTGGAGAAAGTTTGGTAGAAGGTGAGCTTCCTCCAGATGGTGGAGAATCTGTCTCCTCCCCTGACCACTTCCCCACCCCTGCCCCCGATACCACCTACCCACCAACAAGGTGTCAGCCATGATTGAATTCTGCTTACACATGGACCAGTCTGTAGCAGGTTTTCCTCGGTCTCTGCCAGCTGCCTGTGTCGCACCATCACACATGGCTCATCATGTGTGTTAGCAGCTCTGGTCACGCATGCTCTTGGTTTCCAAAATTTCAAAGCTATTTTGTAAGTCTGACAATCACTTTGGCAAGCACACACACACACACACACACACACACACACAAAGGCAAATTCTGGGATTTTGATGGGAAGTGAATTAAATGACAAACTGATTTAGGGACTGCTGACGCTTTCCTCCTGTCCCCATTTCCGCTTCAGGAGTTGGCTGGCGTCTGCTCACATCCTGTGGTAGGGCTGGCAGTGTTCTCCGCGCAGACTGCTCATACAGTCACTGATGACAGGTTTTCCCGCAGTTTATTACGGACATGTCCCTGCCCTGCTCATAGCTGCTTGCAGCCTGAGGCAGAGGCTCACATACATCCCTGATGGCATGCTGTCAATCTTAGTTCAGCAGGAGCCACCCTGGGGCCGGGGTGTAGCTCAGGTAGAGCACTTGCTTAGAATATCCCAGTCTCTAGCATGCATCCTCAACAGTGCAAAAGCACGGCTGACAAGATGCTTTGGTGGGTAAAGGGCTTGCCAAGCACGCAGGAGAACCGGAGTTCCAGTCCCAAAACACACACACACACCACCACCACCACCACCACCACCACCACACACACCACACATACACACAGAGCTTAGCAATGTGGCTTATGCTCCAATCCCAGCACTGGGGAAGCAGAGACAGAGGCTTGATCCTTAAGGCTCAGTGGCCATCCAGCCTAGCCTAGCTTACTTGGCAAAGCTCCAGGCCAGGGAGAGACCCTGTCACAAAACATCAAGACAGACAGTGCCTGAGGAACAACACTAAAGGTTGTCCTCTGACCTACATACACATGCACACGCACACGCACACGCATGCACACATGTATACACATACAAGGAGTAGCCTTTTAAGTTCTCTAGAGAGGAACTAAGATTTGCCCTCCTCCACTCGGCAGGGACTCGGTACTAAGTATCCACTAGCAGCTGAAGTGTCTTTGGCCCCACAACAGCAGAGGCATACACACACTTGGTACTTGCTGACACTCAGGCCCAGTGGGGTTCTGTGGCTTTTGACATACACAGCGGGTACTGTGGATGACAGCAAAGTCCCTTGAGACTGTGAACCCACCATTACTTTACATTCTACATTTTATTTTGTGTGTGGAGGATGCATGTGTGCCACCGTGGGCTTGTCAAGGTCAGAGGATGACTTTCAGGAGTCCGCTCCCTCCTTCCACTGTGTGGGTCCCCGGGATCAAACTCAGGTCATCAGGCTTGGTGGCAAGAGCCTTTACCTGCCAAGCTATCTCACTCACTGGACCATCGCTGTTTTTATTCAGTAGTTTTTAATTATGTGTCTGTCTGCGTTAGTGTGTGGATTTGTGCATGTGAGTGCAGCGCTTATGGAAGCCAGAAGAGGCGGACCATCACTGTTTTTATTCAGTAGTTTTTAATTATGTGTCTGTCTGTGTTAGTGTGTGGATTTGTGCATGTGAGTGCAGCGCTTATGGAAGCCAGAAGAGGCACCAGATCCCCTGAAGCTGGAGCTGTAGGCCACCGGATGTGAATGGTGGACCAGAACTTGGGTCCTCTGCAAGAGCAGCTAATGCTCTTAACACCATACAAGCTGTGTGTGATGGCATCTACCTGTTGTCCCAGCATCTGGGAGGAGGAAGCAGGAGGACCAGGAGCTGAAGGTCATCCTTGCTATATAGCAAATTTGTGGCCAGCCTGGGCTATACAAGGCCCTAAATAAGAACAAAAATTGCACTGTAAAATGTGGGTTTTACCTTTCCACCACTCCTACAGGTTTTTTTAATTACTCTTGGTAGGAAAGAGGAAAAGAACCACACTTCTGGCTGTGTCGGCTCCCTCTAGTGACACATTAAGCCCATCCTAGAGCCCATTAAGTGAAATTAAAAGGATTCAGAACTGTGCTAGTTAGAAATGTGTTTATAATGAAGAAAGTAGCAGTAACGCAGGGGCAATGAATGCAGTTGCCACACATCCTAAGACCCCACTATCCCATCAGGCTCACTACCCCCAGGTTCACAGTGCTTAGGTAACCTTTAACTCAGCATACTGTAGTGACATCACAGGTACTACAGGTGGTCCCAGTGGCCAGTCAGTCCACACCCATGCTGTATGTAAACAGGACAAGGTCTTGAATCAGGAATATGGGATGAGTGTCCTGTGAGAGACCCCTATCCCCACAGACACCCCAGAGGAACATTAATCTCCATTATATAGAAGCTCTGGACTCAAGAGGAAAGCAAGTTAATTGTTGTCATGAGTCTGGGGCCAGAGTGCTTAGGGATACTAAACAAACAGGGAAGAAGCTTGAGACTGTGAAGTGGGATTGCCGTGTTCCCAGAGCTCAGTCTTAAAGCACAGAGAAAGGCGTGGCACTAGAAGAGAGGAGAAGAAAGGAAGATGGCTGTCTACTCCTGAGCTACCAGCCCCTCCCTGGGGGATTCTAGGCAGGGACTCTACCACTGAGCCACGCCCCCAGCCCCTCACTGGGGGAATTCTAGGCAGGGGCTCTACCACTGAGCCACGCCCCAGCCCCTCCCTGGGGGATTCTAGGCAGGTGCTCTACCACTAAGCCACACCTCATCCCCTCTTTTGGGGATTCTAGGCACTGAGCCACACCCTAGCCACAGGGTCTTTGTAGCCTTTTCTCGTTCTCTATGTCTGTGGGCTCCGAAGCTGTACACTAATGAGGCTCTGCTGAAGAGCCACTAGACCCTGGACTCTCCCTGACGGGCTTTGTCCCCACGTATCTGACCCTCTTCTTTCCTGTTGCCTCCAGGCAGAATCTACAAACTTGACCTAAGGGCCAAAGCCAGTCCACTGCTTTAGAGATAGACTGTTCTTAGAGATAAAGTTTTGCTGAAACAGCTACACCTTTCTCTATAAAGGCTTGTCAGTGGTTCTCATCTTTCCTAGTACTGTGGCCCTTTAATACAGTTTCTCATGTTGTGGTGACCCCCAACCATAAAATTATTTTTTTTGCTACTTCATAACTGTAATTTTACTACTGTGATTAATCATACTATAAGTGTCTGTGTTTCCCAATGGTCTTAGGTGACCACTCTGAAAGGATCATTCCACCCCCACAGGGGTCATGACTCACAGGCTGAGACCCACTAGCTTAATTAGTCTGAAGTGGAGTAACTTTGCCATAACAGCCAATGCTGACTGAAATCTATGGGACTCCAAGGTTCACAGCCCTCAACGCTTAAAACACTACCTGGCCCTTCCAGAAGTTTCTACCTCAACTATAGGAAAACAACTTGAGTTTGGGAGTCAAACAGATCTGAGTTGAAATCTAGACCATTCGAGGGTAAATGATCCAAATCTATCCAGGCCTCCAAGTTTCCCAAATAAGATATTTCTTCAGCAGCATGAGTCTCTTGAGGGACCAGGAAACTGCCTTGTTCATATAATGCAATCATGATCTGTCAAGACCTGGTCTCACTGTGATGGGAAACTCATGGTACAGGCAATGGGAGAAGAGGAGGAGGAGGAGGAGGAAGAGGAGGAGGAGGAGGAGGAGGAGGAAGAGGAGGAGGAGGAGGAGGAGGAGGAGGAGGAGGAGGAGGAGGAGGAGGAGGAAGAGGAGGAGGAGGAGGAGGAGGAGAAGGAGGAAACCCAACGTAGAAGACCTGGAGTGTGGCTTTCAGCTTTGCTTATTTGCATGGGAGATAATAGCTATCGAACAGGGTAGGAATCTAATCCCCCATGAGGAAACAAGAAAATAAAGGTCATTACAGTAGAACCAGAGGCTGAGTTTGTCTGCAGGGTGGAGGGTTCAGATCTGACCTCGAACACTTACGTGTCTAGAAAGAACCAGATGTGATGGCTGCTATCTTTAATTCTAGATGATTCCAGCAGCTGAGACAGGGGAGTCAGGGGCTTAAGGTCAGGCTACACCACAAGAAAGAAAAAGAACCTGCTATTCTAGATAGTCTGGGGAAAGACTCTGCTGCTGAGCAGACCTCTGACTTCTCACATTACTTTCAGATTATTGCTAAATCACTGATCACAAAAATCAGTATCAGCAACCTTGTGTGGCTTCAGCCAAAGCGGGGGAGCCACGTGTGACTAAGAGCAAGTTAGAAGGAGAAGGAATCCCCGATGTTCCCTGGGATAGCCCTAGCAACAGATGATGCCTGATATGACCTAGGATCTCCCTGTCAACAGTGAATGGCCAGAATGACGTAGGAGACCCTGGCAGTAGTGGGTGTCTGGACTTAGGGTAGTCCTAGCAACAGTAGGTGCCTAGTGTGAAGCTTCCCTTAGACTATAGTAGTCACTTTTCTGTTGCTGTGAGAAAGTACCAGACAAAAGCCACTTAAAGAGAGGGTTTATTCTAGGCTCACAGTCTCCGGGCACACAGTCTATCGTGGTGGGAAGACATGGCAGCAGGAGCATGCGACAGCTGGTCACATTGTATCCACAGTCACGAAGCAGAGAGAGACCGATGCTGGGGCTCCACTTGCTTTCTCCTTTTCATTCAGTCGAGGACCCCAGACCAGGGAATGGTGTCACCTATATTTAGGGTGACTCAGTGAGTTAGATAATCCCTTACAGACATACCCAGAGATTTGTCTCCTATATTATTCTTGGTCCTGTCGAGTTGATGAACTGTACTGACCATCATAGGATTCTACAGGTCATATGGACAGGTCAGACTGTTGGATGGCTTCCCCACACCGTCGGTGGTCTAAGCAAGAGCTCTCAGAACCAAGTGGATAAGTATCCATCTCCCTCCTGAATTAATTCCAGGGCTCTGAGGCATTCCTTGGTAGAGGAAGGCTCCACTTTGACAAAGACTAAGTGAAGCCACCTGTTCCCATTGATGTTTGTTGACACCTTGCACAGACTAGACCTGAGATAAGGGAGCTGAAACTTAAGAACCGTCTCCACCAGGTTGTCCAATGGACACGTCTGTGAACAGTCCCTTGATTGCTAATTTCAGAGCTGCCTTTGAATACTGAAGTGTCTATACAGGACCAGATGTGGTGGGTGGTCCTCAGTTGTGTAGGAAAGCTGTTTGCACAGGAGCTAGTAAGCAGAGACCTTTGGTTCCTACCTCAGCTGCCCTTGGCAGTGGACCGTAAGCTTTGGGATGCAGTGAGCCTCTCCCTCCCCAAGTGGCTCATGCTCACTGTGCCTATCACAGCAACAGAAAGCAAACCAGAATGGCCCACTCACTTCCCTGACCCTGCACATGCCAGAAGCTGCCAGGAGCGCCAGCCTGCATGTCCTGTGTGCGTTTGCCAGGAAGAGATTCTTAAGCTCTGAGGTTCGTAGGTCCAGGGCTGCAGTGTGGGGCCTGTCACTGTACCTGCCCACCCTGGGTCCACTAAAACATGGAGTCAAGGGCACCAAGCCAGCACTGCTCATTCACTATCAATCAATCAATCAATCAATAAATAAATAAATAAATAAATAAGAGCCAAGGATAGCTATCATACATGAATGGCTATGATTGTACATACATGCATATACATGTGTTCATGTGTGTACACATGTCCTTGTGTGTTCGAGTGCATTGCAAGTGCACATGCACATGTATGTGTGAGAACAGGGGTCAGCTCAGGTGTCAGGTATCAGTGTCCCTCCACCTTGGATTTTAGACAGTTTCCCGCTTTCCCCTTGAACTCTGAAAGTCGGTCAGGCTGCCTGGTGAGTCCCAGGGGCCCCTCTGTCCCCGCCTCTCCAGCTCAGGGGTCCAAGCATGCTCTACTATACCTGTCCCTGATTTTTGCTGCTGTTATTGTTTTGCTTTGCTTTTCTTATTTTGTCTTTTGAGACAGGGTTTCTCTGTATAGCCCTGGCTGTCCCGAAACTTGCTCTGTAGACCAGGCTGGCTTAGAACTCAAAGATCTGCCTGCCTCTGCCTCCTGAGTGCTGGGATTAAAGGCATGTGCTACCACCACTTGGCTGTCTTTTGTTTTTGTTTTTGTTTTTTTAAAGATTTATTTTATCTATATGAGTACCCTGTAGTTCTCTTCAGACACACCAGAAGAGGGCATCAGATTCCATCACAGATGGTTGTGAGCCACCATGTGGCTGCTGGGAATCAAACTCAGGACCTAGAAAAGAACAGTCAGTGCCCTTAACCACTGAGCCATCTCTCTAGCCCCCTTGTTTTTTGTTTTGTTTTGTTTTGATTTTTAGGTTTTTTGTTGTTGTTGTTGTTGTTGTTGTTGTTGTTTTTGTAAATCACCCACTCAGATCTTCATACATGTGTGCTTTACTGACTGAGCCAATTCCCCCGGCCCGGTGGCCATTCTTGGTCTATACCGCTGATGGCCACCTGAAGGTGGTAAGCCTTCCTGGGAGACTAAATGAGGAAGACAGGGTGGCCAACCGAGAGCACCCACTGCTCTCCTTCTCCTTCTTCTTCTTCTTCTTCTTCTTCTTCTTCTTCTTCTTCTTCTTCTTCTTCTTCTTCTTCTTCTTCTTTTGGTTTTTTTTCCGAGACAAGGTTTCTCTGTGTAGCCCTGGCTGTCCTGGAACTCACTCTGTAGACCAGGCTGGCCTCGAACTCAGAAATCCGCCTGCCTCTGCCCCCCAAGTGCTGGGATTAAAGGCGTGCGCCACCACTCCCGGCTCCCCACTGCTCTTCTTAATACAGACAGTGGGGCCAGTGAAAGCCAGCCAGGAAACTGTCTTGCGGGGGCTCCCAATGCAATCAGCAAGAAAACTAGACATTTCTAGAAACTTCTAGAATTTTACTATGGCTGTCAGTTGCAGAGTGCCCCAGAAGTTCCCAGGGTTTGTTTATGCATAGCTCAAAGAGATCTGTCTCTGAGGCCACAGAGCATTGTGGCACTGGTGAGGGAGCGATTCTGCCAGTTGATGCATGCGGGTGCTGTTAGCTACGCCGTAGACACCAGAACCCATCTCAACCGTGACCATGACCTTCCTGTTCTACAGGTGCTGCTGCTGCATGTAGGCATCTAGTCATCAGATGCTGTAGAAAACTGCTGGTCAGAATGCTTTAAGAAAACAATTTCATGCATTAAAAAATATGCCAGGGGCTGGGGAGATGGCTCAGCCAGTTAAAAATGCCTGCCCCCAAAGCAAGAAGGCCTGAGTTCTATCCCCAGCACCCACGTAAACGTTGGTTCAATAAGGCATATCTGTAACCTCAGCTGTAGAGGGCTAAGCTAGGAGGATCCCTGGAGAGCCCTGCTGGGACTACCTAGCAAATCAGCTCCTGGTTCAACCTGTCTTAGTTAGGGTTTCTATTGATGTGAAGAGATACCATGACCATGGCAACTCTTATAAAAAGAAAACATGTCATTGGGGCTGGCTTACAGTCTCAGAGGTTCAGTCCCTTCTCCTTGTGCCAGGAAGCATGGCAGTATACGTGTAGGCAGACATGGTGCTGGGGAAGGAGCTGAGGGTTCTTCATCTGAATCGGCAAACAGCAGGGAGAGAGACTGTGAGCCACTGGCCTGGCTTGAGTATCTGAGACCTCAAAGCCCGCCCCCAGTGACACACTTCCTTCCATGAGGCCACACCTTCCTATAGTGCCACTCCCTGTGAGCCTGTGGGAGCCATTTTCCTTCAAATGCCCACAGAGGCCCAGTCTCAAAAAATAAGGTGGAGGGAAAATGACTGACAAAGAGACCTGAGCTCTGTCCTTTACACACATATGTACAGGCACACCCACATATCCACATGCACTCACACACATAAACATGTAAGTACACTACACACACACACACGCACACACACACACACACACACACACACACACACACACACACGGGCTAATATTTGTGTGCATCTTACACATGAATATCTAGGTAGGAGAACAGTCAGACAAAGGCCAGCCTGTTGATCCGTCAGCTTCTGGGCTGCACACACTTTCATTGGGTGATGCTTGCATTCTGGGTGGAGAGCAGCAGGCTAAATTCTCCAGACAGGCTGGAAGCCCTGAAGCTCACAGGAGCCAAAAAATAATAAATAAATAAATAAATAAATAAATAAATAAATAAATAAATACACAGAGAAAACAACAAGTATTAAATTCCAGATTGTAGTACTATGTTTTCATCTATTTCCTCCCGACATGTGCCAGCCATATCCTGTTATCTGCAGTATCTTTGTGGCATAACAAACCAGGCTGCGGTACAGCTGACGCAGGCGCCTCTCATCTGGGAGCTTCACTGCCTTTTCCTGCCCAGCCAAGAGACATGGGAGACCCTGCGTCTCAGCGATCACCCTCCGTGCATGGCTCTCCCAGCCACCTGCTGCAGATGGCCTCTCATGGCCAGGGCTGTGCAAGGCTTTGGAAAGCCACCCCTAGGAGGACCACGGAGGGATCTGTGCACCAGCCTCCCAGAGTCACGGCCATGCTCAATTCTGCCTTTCATGATTTTAATTGTGCAACAGTAATTTTGTGATCCAGTTGCCGACGGCAAACATGCAGAAGACATTAACTTTATTTATGTTTTGGATTATTAATGCGGCTGTTAAAATTCCTCCAGTTAGTTTTGATTGAATTGTTTTTTTGTGTGATTCTGTTGTTTAATGGAGCGGTAAATAAGAATTTCTGATAATGAGGCCCAGCATCTGTCACAACAACCTGGTGTGGGCTATTAACATTTCCATTAGCGGCAGGGTGGGCAGCGATAATACACAAGCACACAGTTAGAACAAAATAAATAGTCGTGTCAGGCTGAGCGGGTGTTAATTACTATTTTATTCTGCATGGGTGGGGGGAGAGAGCAGGAAGCAGGGGAGGGAGCTGCGAGCAAGGGGGGTGACCTACTGCTCACAAGGTTGCCTTATCTCTCCAAAAGAGCCCCACGCCAGGAAAAAATCTCCTTAGGCAGTGATGGCTCTGTGGCCTCCATTGACGGCCTCTAGACAGACTCTAATCAAGAGATAGCCAGCAGGGTCTGGAGAGGAGGCTCAGCTGCTAAGGTACTTGTTACACACACACACACACACACACACACACACACACACACAGCTTGAAGAGCTGATTTGGATCCTCAGCATCTGTATGAAAGCCTCCATGTTCCCAGAGGTGGAGGTGGGAGGAGACAGGTGGATTCCTGAGAGCTCACTGGCTGGCTAGTCAATCAATCACTTAGTTCCAGGTTCAATGAACGACCCTGCCTAAAAAAAAAAAAAAAAAAAAAGAAAAATGGAGAATGAGATTATAGAGGACACCTGAAGTAGACTTCTGTACAGGCAGTCTCTCTCTCTCTCTCTCTCTCTCTCTCTCTCTCTCTCTCTCTCTCTCACACACACACACACACACACACACAAAAGGTGGAGAGTGAGCAATGAAGACACCAACACTGACCTCTGACCTTTACACATACCTGCACATATAAAACATATATACATACACAAGCCTATATACAGATGTGCACACACATGTGCATATACATGAAGATATACTTACTATTTACATGCATACTTTGTTCTCACTGTCTGATCTCCCAGCTTGTGCTTTCTGGATAGTGTCTGTCTTTCAACACTGGCTAACTTTATCTTAGCAGAACGTGTGTTCTTTATAATTCTGTGTAATTTGTTCTATGCATGTATAAGAAGGTTCTTCTGAGAGGACTTGGCATAAAAGGACTAGAAATTGCATGGGGCACAGCCCAAGGCTTGAACTGTGGTTACACCGGAGACCCACCCCCCCAAACTTAGGTGGTTTCCAGGGTATATAGTTTCCCACACTCCCCATCACAGAACTATGTCCTGTGTGAGCCTGGGAGACATGGGCTTGTGGGTCTCAGCCAGCTTACAGGAGGCCACCCCAGTTACTCTCCTGTTTTTCTCTGTCCTCAGCCCCAGCGATGGCCCCACAGAACGTCCAGGTGACCCCACTCACAGCCAGCCAGCTGGAGGTCACATGGGACCCACCACCCCCAGAGAGCCAGAATGGAAACATCCAGGGTTACAAGGTAAGTCCTCGTGCATGGCTGGGCTCTTTCTTCCAGCTCACTGTGTGCCCAGGGCCCCGAAGGCTTTGGCTGCACCCTGGCTGCACGCTGATCTGCTGTGTCCCCAGCAGCATATGCACAGCATGGAAGCAGGCCCCAAGTGCCTGGAGCAGGCTTCGTGGGAACAGCATCTGATATAAAAGCTGCTCAGAGAAAAGCCACACAGGAAGTGGGCTGCCGTGTCCCCAACCACAAAACACCAGAGCATGCTTGGTTCCTCCAAAGGTCCACCAAGGGACCTGACCTCTTCCAGGGTATTTGCTGATAGTAATAAAAATGTTCTTACAAAGGCCAAATCCCAATACTGTCTCCAGCACATGGAGGGACTCTCTCATTTCCATAGGTATAGGGTAGAACCAGAGAACTTGTATGTGGTGGAGGGGTGGGGTATGTGGAATGTGTGTGTGTGTGTGTGTGTGTGTGTGTGTGTGTATCATATGTGTGGTATATATATATATGTGGTATATTGTGTGTGTATGTGTGTCTGGTGTGTATGGCTGGTATCTCTGTGTGTGTGGTATGTGGTATATGTGGAATGTGGTTGTGTGTGTGTGTGTGTGTGTGTGTGTGTGTGTGTGGTGTGTGTGGTGAAGGATGTATGTGGTATGTGTGCTATATGTGTGATGTGTGTATGGTGTGTGTTTGGTATGTGTGTATGATATGTTTAGGAGGAGTATGGGGTATAGTATTGTAGGGTGTGTGTATGTGTGGGTATGTTGTGTGTGTGTGTGAGTGGTGTGTATGTGTGGGTATGGGGTGTGTGTGTGTGTGTGTGTGTGTGTGTGTGTATGTGAGTGGTGTGTATGTGTGGGTACACAGAAGGTCACTTTGACTATGCAGCTCTTCAGGCCTTAAGCAGTCAATATTTTTTTTTCTTTTGGGGAGGCAGGGTGGGGCAGAGACAAGGTTTCTTCCTTTTAGAAGGTGGGGTGGACCAGTGACAAGGTTTCTTCTTGGCCAGGACCCCACCTGTTTGATTAATCTGGCTGGCCAACAAGCCCCAGGGATCCTCCCGTCTCTGTCTTCCCAGCACTGGAATTGCAAGCAGGAAAACTATGAAAATAAAACATGGGTCTGGCATAGCACTCAGGTCCTTAGACTGCACAACTAAGCCACGCCCTGAGCCCTGGGAACTTCATTTGTAACAAGTCCCCACGTGTGACTTCTGGGAACCTCACATTGAGACAGCTCCCTGCAAAGCCATAGAGTATCCATTAGCCAGATGATCTAGGGATGGGAGGAAAGGAAGACCATATCTTGCCAGCCAGCATCAAGGGAAATAACCCCTGTAGGCAGGCTTTCCCCTGCCACCCTCCTCTCTGCACCCTCCCCTGCTAGGAGCACTGAGGAAC
The DNA here is from genome assembly GCA_964023405.1 of Apodemus agrarius. Lineage (NCBI taxonomy): Eukaryota > Metazoa > Chordata > Mammalia > Rodentia > Muridae > Apodemus > Apodemus agrarius. Next base: position 35,492,905 of record OZ030028.1, read on the forward strand.
GCCCAGCATCCCTAACCTGCCTGGAGACATCCTGTCTGGTGTGTCCATTCTTGCAGAAGTAATTTCCTTGTCTGGCCTCCTTGAGTCCTACCTATCAGTTATCCCAATCTCAGGCCATCCTGCCCCGGCGAATATTGGCCCAATTAAATGTCCATTTCAGAATGATTTTGGTAGGTGTATTATGAAAATGAATACCTCCCTGCCGGCAGGGCTCTTAGGAAGACGAATGAGGTCACAGAGAGCCCCCAAGGCACGGCATTATTTATGCACATCCAAAAATATGTTTTCTCATTTCCCTAATGATAAAGACATTGAGCTTGGATATCGATCACAAGTTAGCGTGGCCTGTCTGAGCGGAGGCTCTCCCACAGTAAGCTCGGCCATCAGCAGTGCAGCCGAGGCTTGGGGAAACCTGCGTGCTTCCCCTCGTGGACAGGCCCCAGCACGGGGTGACCCGTGAGGCTGTCTGCCTCCTGCACAATCTGCCCTGCTCTCACAGAGGACACACTGCTCTTGGAGCTTGGCACAGGCTCATGTACACAGAGCCGAGGGGTACCTTCCAGCCAGTGTTGTCTTTGGGCAGCCCAGCTGGCACAGGATGCGGGCAGTGGTTGCCAGACAGCTGTTTAGGGAACTGGTTCTGCTAATCCCTCAAACCTTTGTGCTTGGCCTCCAGATCTATCTGTAAGCGTATCAAAGCTGGGTGAGAAGAAACGCTACTTAAGAAGGGGGCAAGGTGCTTTCCCCACAGTCTCAGCTTAGGACTCTTTCCTGGTGTGTGTGTGTGTGTGTGTGTGTGTGTGTGTGTGTTCTTTTGCGTGTGTTCATTCACATGTGTGTGTATGTTCATGTGTGTTTTGTGTTCATGTGTGTTTGTGTGTATGTGTATATACCCTATATGTGTATGTGTGCTTATGTGTTTTGAAGACAGAGCACAACCCAGCTCTTGTTTCTCAGGTTCCCTCCACCTTTTAAAAATGTATTCTTAAATCATGTCTGGATACTTAAGTAGCAGCGCTGGTGCCCGTGGGAGCCAGAAGAGGGCACCAGAACTCCTGGAGCAGCTGCAGGCTGCCAGATCTGGGTGCTGGGATCTGTCTGTTAATTGCTGAGCCATCTCTTTAGTCCCCTCCCTACCTTGTGTGCTGAGACAGACTGTCTTGCTGGCTGAACACTACACTGAGCCCCAAAGCTCTGCCTGCCTCCACCTCCCCAGAGCTGGGGTTCAAAGCATGCACCCCAGACATGCCTTTCTGTTTTTAAACACTGGGTGCTGTCCATTGTCCCCTGTCTCCTTCCTGTTGTTTTTTGGTGTCTTTACTACTTTGCTACATTGATGGAACATGTAGATATTGGCTCTCAACAAAATGTGGGGATGTGGAGTGAACTTTGGGGCTTGGCCTAGCCATAGAGAGATAGCACTCAAAGTCCAGATCAAAGGGCAGAGCCCCAGGGCACCATGTAAGCCTGATCCCCAAGGACCACTTTGTCCACACTAAGCTTGGTGTAGTCCAACCTACCCTGTGCTCTGCCCAACAGGTTTACTACTGGGAGGCAGACAGTCGCAATGAGACAGAGAAAATGAAGGTCCTCTTTCTCCCCGAGCCTGTGGTGAAGATCAAGGATCTCACCAGCCACACCAAGTACCTGATCAGCATTTCGGCCTTCAATGCTGCTGGTGACGGGCCCACGAGCGACCCATGCCAAGGACGCACACATCAGGCAGGTAGGTCACCCTGCCTGTCCTGTCGTAGCATCAAGAGCTCGTGGTGCAGCTCATTCAGGAGAGTGCTTACTCTAGGCCCTAGGTTCCATCCCGGCACCTCAGAATCCAGGTAGGCATTGTGGGGCTTGTTCTTAATCTAAACACCTGGGAGATAGGAGGATACCGAGTTCAAAGTCATCCTTAGCAGCATATTAAGAACCAAGCCAGCCTGAGTTACATGAGACCCCGTCTTCCTATTGGTCCCCAGGGCCTGTGTGGTGTTAAGGTTGTCTTGGCTAGGTTGAAGCAGCACATTCTCTTGTAAGCCTTCAAAGTCACTGGAAGGAGGAAGGCCTGTGCCTGTAGCTAGGTCTCCTTCTGAACCCCGAGTTCCCTTAGGTGCCCTCTCTTAGAGCTGCCCTATGCATATCCTCTAGGAGCTGAGTTCCTTGCATACGGAGACCAGGGCCCAGGCCCCAGATCTAGACCCAGACACCTCCAACCTCAGCCAGGCCCAGGCTTTCCCTTCTCCTGGCCCAGTCAAGAGCCCTTGACCATTCCTGGAATAGCTCAGAAGCTACCACTCAGCCACCTGCCTCCCTCTTACAGATTTTATTTACTTCTTGCTATGATAAAAATACCCCAGCAAAAGCAACTTCGGGGTGACAGAGAGGGAATGTTTGGACTCATGGTTCCAAGGGAAACTATCTATGATCAGGACACGTGGTGGCAGGAACATGTAGGTGAGGCCCCAGTCCCTTTGCATCTGCAGTCAGGAACGCCTCAAGGTCTGGCTGCAGTGACCTGCTCCCTCCACCTCCTGAAGGCTCTACAGCCAAACAGCGCCATCTACTGGGATGGAGAGGCCAAACACTTGAGCCTGTGGAGGACATTTCCCATCTAAACCACCACAGGAGCTGTGCTGACAGAACAGCCCAGCTAAGAGCCATCCACACACAGGATACAGTCTCTATCTGCCGCAGGCCACCCACCACTTATGATGAAGAGCAGTGGTATTGCCAGAAAATGGTAGCCTGGCCTAGGGCCCTGGACTGCCAAAGTCCCAATGATAAGAAGCAGGTTGTTAGCTGGGTGTGGTGGTGGCATATTCTTTAATCCCAGCATGAGGGAGGCAGAGGCAGAGGCAGGCGGATTTCTGAGTACAGGGGAGTTCCAGGATGGCCAGGGCTACACAGAGAAACCCCGTCTCAGAGAGAAAGGAAAGAAAGGGAAGGGAAGGGAGGGGAGGGGAGGGGGGAGGGGAGAAGGGGAGGGGAGGGGAGGGGAGGGGAAGGGAAGGGAAGGGAAGGGAAGGGAAGGGAAGGGAAGGGAAGGGAAGGGAAGGGAAGGGAAGGGAAGGGAAGGGAAGGGAAGGAAAAGAAAACAGGAAGTCTAAGGCAGAAGAGTGAGGCCTTGGAGCCTGTTGGGCAAACTCAGGGCGGGGGGCAGGTATACCCACCCCACCCACACAGCTGAGCCCTGGTCAGGGCTTTTGGTGGTACATCCTGTTAGGTCTATGAGACATGACTGTCTCCTTGCTGCAGTGTCTGGCACCCAAGCAGCCCAGTTCTCCTGTTTTTCAGTTAGTGGTTGGAGCTGCGCAGACATGAGTAGATTTGTAGAGAAGAGAGCGGTGGCTGGGCCATGTTTGGGGTACCAAGGCCTGGTAGATAAGGGCTTTTGGGGATGTAGCAAGGGGAGATTGGACATGGACACTCAGAGGAGCCCAGAAGCCTAGTGGGATGCCTGTGAGGGTCGCCCCTACACACGCTGTCCTGCACAGCCCTGATGAGTGAACAGGCCTCACATGGCTGCACCCAAGGGCTTCTCTACATGCCAGCAGCCTTGTTGCGTTGGTCAGGTTTCTCCCTGTCTCCACCTAACCGGTCTCCGTGAACCCAGGGTATCGGTGGAATTGCGAGTAGAACCATCAGCGTGGCAACAGTCACCACCACTGCCACCACCACTGTCACACTCACCCACGTTCACTCACTCCCACCCACCACCTCCACCCACCACTACTACCCACAACACCTCCCCATCCGTCCCCCCCACCCGTGGTAGAGGAGGGTTAGAAAGAGAAAGGAGGGGGGAGGCGGAGAACAGATGAACTAGGGATGGGAGGAAGAAAGATGAATAGAAAAGAGAAAAAGTGGGGCTGGTGAGATGGCTCAGCGGTTAAGAGCACTGACTGCTCTTCCAAAGGTCCTGAGTTCAATTCCCAGCAAATACATGGTGGCTCACAACCATCTGTAAAGGGATCTGACACCCTCTTCTGGTGTGTCTGAAGACAGCTACAGTGTACTTACATATAATAAATAAAAATAAATCTTTTTAAAAAAAGAAAAAGAAAAGAGAAAAGTTGGGGAAGAGGACTGAAGAGGGGAAAAGATTGGGGAGAGAATGGAGGGTGTGGAAAAAGGAAGAGAGGTGAGAGGAAGCCACCCACCATGGTGCTTCCTCTTTCCCTAGAAGCAGGGCCCAGCGTCCCCTGAGACCTCTGGAGATGGAGCTGCTGGCCCTTTATTTTCTGTTCACGTCTGTAATTCATTCTGGTCTTTTACCTCACAGCTCCTTTGTGGTCCAGCTCCGTCATCCTCCATGGTCTTCCAGGAGGGGCCAATGCTTCTTGTTGATCCCAAGAAGCTGGGAGCTGTCTCCAGTCCCTCTCAGACCCTTTACACTTCCGCGGTGTCGATGACACTTAGCCCTGCCTGTCCTGTGGGGGGCGGGGGGGGGGGCGCAGCTCTGGAAGGGTAATCCATAAAGGCTCTGCACTGGCCTTCACTCCGCACACCTGTGCTCTGTCCTCCCAGCTCCAGGGCCCCCCAGCTTCTTGGAATTCTCAGAAATAACCTCTACCACACTCAACGTGTCCTGGGGGGAGCCATCCGCAGCCAACGGCATCCTACAGGGCTATCGAGTGGTGTATGAGCCCTTAGCACCGGTGCAAGGTAAGGCGGGGATGGGCTCCACGGCTGGGTCCACAGAGAGAGAGCTGCCTGCTCCAGCTGAGAAGTTGGGAAGGTGGGACGGAGTGGTTGGGGAGACGGCTCGGCCGCTAGTGCTTGAGGGGCAAACATGAGAGCCCGAACTGAACCCCTAGAACCCACGTAAACACCCTAACTGTGGCGATGCTCAGCCCTCGTGCTGGGGAGCTGGAGGCAAGCCTGGGGCTTGCTGACCAGACGGCTAGATGAACTGGTTCCCCGTGGAAAGTGAGAGTCCCTGGAGCTTGCTGGTAAGCACCGTGGTCCAAATACCACGGGCTAAAAACTAGGTCGTTGTTCCCACAAGAGCGTGCTTGCAGATCAATAACAGATGGGTCACAGGATGGAATGCTTTGGGAAAGCTGGTCCAGGGACCCTGCAGTAACCAGGGATACTGTAGAGACAGCAGTGCGGGTGCCGCTTGGCAGGCTTGGAGGAAAAACAATAAGGCAAGTCAGAGGGAAGTGGCAGATCAAGGACGTGGCTTCAAAGGGGCCTCCTCACACAGCAGGCACCTGGTTGTCAGCCCTGCCTCTGGGTGTTCTTTTGAGTCCTGTCTGTGGTCGTGTCTTTTATCCACTTGATCCTGTGTCCACCAAGGGCTCTGTGTCACCCCGCCCAGCCAGGTTCAAATCTCGCCTCTCCTGGTCATACACACAGATACATAGTAAAACACTAGTTAATGTCCAGGAGGAAACAGTGCAGAAGCAGCCGGCCAGATAATAACGGCTCTCCACTTAAAGCCATGGTCGAGAGTTTCCTTCGGAAAGAAGCAGTCACATGGAGTGGGAAGCTGGTTTGAAAGGGAACATTGAAACCCTCGATTTTATTGCATCGAATCTCCGATGCCTTTGACAGGAAGATTTGCCGTTGCTTTATGATACTCTAAGAAAGACAGAACGCTCACCATAAACCATGGCCTTAGGCTTAAAGCACTGTCAGTTCTGAGCTGCATCCCAAATCAGAGCTGGGAAAGTGAGAGAAAGAAAAAGCCAAGGGTTTCTGGGCCGATGGATGGATGAGCTCCGTGCATGGCGGAGGAGATGGCCCGCGGATCGGGTTCTAAGCATCCAGAATGGCACTGGACGGGCAGTGGACAGTGACTGCTGTGGTCCTGCTGGGTGGCTCTCTTTCCAGAGTGAGCAGCAAGTGGTTTTTGCAGGGCTACCTTCAGAGAGAGAGACAGAGACAGAGACAGAGAAAAACAGAGAGAGAGACAGAGACAGAGATAGTGACAGTGAGCAAACTATTGGAGTCATTCAATTGAGAAGTGACTGTCAGGATCATGGCTCTATTTAACCTAAGTGCCCTTCGTCATCAAAGCTAGCTTGAGTATCTCATTCGTCCTCAAACAAGCAACTGACTCCACCACATCCTGTGTCCCATGTCCTGTGTTAATGAGTTCCTGAATCTCCAAGAACCCTATGGCACACACTCTGGGAGCACGGGGCCTTCTGCCTTACCTAACTCTAGTTCCTGTCCTCCAAAGACTGTCCCAAAGACTGTCATTCCTTAGTGAGCTCTGTGCCCCAGGGGACTTGGGGTCTTGGCGATTGCCCCTCTCTGTCTGCCCCTCCTTCCACCCCCAGACAATTCTGGCAAAGCTCCAACAGCTCCTCCTCCCTGCCCCTGACCCCAGGTCTCCAGTTTTCCTGCATTGCCAGAGCTGCGAGTACTTGGTCATCTTTCACAACCACGTGTCCTGTCACGTTCGACCCCTGTAGGTATGACCCCAGCAGGCATCATCTGGGTAGTGGGCAGTGTTTACTGAGCACTTACTGTGTACCCTGCACAGTGCTACTCCCTGCCACCTGGCATCCAGGCATCCCGGCATCCCGGCATCTGTGCTCTTGTGACAGCCCTATGCTGAGCTGTCACCCAGTGTAAATGTTGCAAAGAAACTGAGTTTAGGAGGCTGGAGAGACGGTTCAGTCAGTAAAGCACTTGCCTTGCAAGCCTGAGGATCTGAGTTCAGTCCCAGCATTCACGTAAAACCGTGGGTGTGGTGACACTTATTTATATCCCAGCACTAGGAGGGGGCAGAGACAGGATCCCTGGCATACCGTAGCCAACCCAGCCTAACTTACTCAGAGAGTCAGTACCCGTAGGAGGTACTGAATCAAGTCATGATGGGCAACTCCAGAGGAAAGATACCCAACGTTGTTGCGGCTCCTACACACCTATACACACACATGAATACTCATGCACATGCACATTCGCCTCTCCAACACACACACACACACACACACACACACACACACACACAAAGAAACTGAGCTTAAAGCCCATCTTTGTAAATTACATTTTTAACTTTCTTTGTGGGTGTGTACACACACATATGCACATACACATGTGCACGTTGGGTGCACACCCTTGTGATGTGGCATCCATGTGAACAATCAGAAAGCGGCTTCCAGGAGGTCACAGGCTGGGCAGCAAATGCCTTTATCTATCAGGCCATCTCCTGGGCCATTCATTTACTCCAGCCCTGGCCTTCTAGACTGATGGAGAGGGGCGTGTCTTGAGCCCAGGCAGTCCAGTGTGTGCTGAGCATTCTGGCAGTCTGTATTCAAGTCCGAGTGCCAGGTGCTGGCTGCACAGCCGGGGTTGTGCTTGTCACTCCCCGGGTGGCAGCAGCACCCATTTTCACCTCTTTACACACGTGACAAGGTGTTCTGTCACCGCCATCGCCTCTCTGTGTGTGGAAAGGTCTGGCTCCTTCATCGTGAATGTCCCTGCCATTGGTGCTGTCTGTGCTGTGCTGGGAGCAAGGACGGGAAGATGGGATGGTGACTCCGTGGCCCCTTATTGGCTCTGCAGGTCAGAGACAGTCCAGGCCTCAGCACACAGTTCAAGGACAAGTTATCCAGATGCCCAACATCCTTGCTTTTGCTTTTGTTCTGAGTCAGGATGTACAAGGCAGCCCGGACTAGCCTCAGACTCACTCTGTAGCCCTAGGTTTGGACCATTCACAGGCCTGGCCCATCCCCACCTCCACCTGTGTGTCTGTCACGGTTGATCTCAGGCTCCAGCATGTCAGTGGCCAGAGCACACAGCCCAGCCAGTGGCACTACAGAGTTACCTGTGGACAACAGCAACGAAGCCACAAGACCCATGAGTGGCCCTGCAAGACTGGGGTGATCACGATCTCCACACTCAAACCTCTGGAGCCCACAGCCCTCAGCAGCTTATGGCTGTCTGACTCACATGGGTAGTCGAAGCTCAGCCATCATGGGACAGGAAGAGATCAGCAGATGTCTAAACATAGGACATATCAAAGTGCTACCTTCCTACACACACACACACACACACACACACACACACACACACTCACACACACACACTCACACACACACTCACACACACACACTCACACACACACACACTCACACACACACACTCACACACACTCACACACACTCACACACACACACAGGCACATACACGCACACACATGCTAGCAGACATGCATTACATGCACATGCACACAAACACACCCACCTGATCAGGCCTGCAAGGTGACCCACACCTCCCTTGCCTTGATTAACAGGCAGCTGAGCAACCCCGTGTGGCTCAGTCATCCCAGCTGATCCTCCCTAGGTGACACAGACAAAGACCTGATCCAGCATCAACTACACAAGCCCATCGGAGGTTGACTAGAAGGAACAAGACCCAAGCCAGATGGGACTTGTGCGGTTTTGAGAAAGAATCTTACTGATCCCACTGTGGCTCAGGCTAGCCCTTGGCATTCCAGTGATCACCTTCAGGTACCCACAGGGTCCTTTTGAGCCACTAGGCTGTGGAATAGGTTACAGAGTGGGGACAGGAGGGGAAGGTCCTGGGTGTATCTCAGAAACTCGGCTGCTCCAGGGACTCAGTGTTTCCCAACAACGATAACCTAGTTGGGTGTGATGCTTGCTGCTCACTGAGCTGCCAGTTTCTCCCCTTAACTCCCTGTGGATTCTATCAACCTCAGGAAGCCTGGGAAGCCGAGCCTGATGAGGCAAGCCTTTCCTCCAATCACGCAGGAGGCTGAGGCAGGACTGCAAGTGAGTTCAAGGACCGACTGGACTACAGACAGTTGAAGGCCAACCTGGACAACTGCATGGGACACTGTCTCAAAAGAAAGAAGGAAGAAGAGTTAGGGCGTGGCTTAGTGGTAGAGTCCCTGCCTAGGATCCCCCAGGGAGGGGCTGGGGGCATGGCTCAGTGGTAGAGTCCCTGCCTAGAATCCCCCAGTGAGGGGCTGGGGGCGTGGCTCAGTGGTAGAGTCCCTTAGGGAGGAGTTGGGGGCATGGCTCGGTGGTAGAGCCCCTGCCTAGAGTCCCTTAGGGAGGGTTGGGGGTGTGGCTCAGTGGTAGAGCCCCTGCCTAGAATCCCCCAGGGAGGGGCTGGGGGCATGGCTCAGTGGTAGAGTCCCTTAGGGAAGAGTTGGGGGCGTGGCTCAGTGGTAGAGCCCCTGCCTAGAATCCCCCAGGGAGGGGCTGGGGGCATGGCTCAGTGGTAGAGCCCCTGCCTAGAATCCCCCAGTGAGGGGCTGGGGGCATGGCTCAGTGGTAGAGCCCCTGCCTAGACTCCCCCAGTGAGGGGCTGGGGGCATGGCTCAGTGGTAGAGCCCCTGCCTAGAATCCCCCAGTGAGGGGCTGGAGGCGTGGCTCAGTGGTAGAGCCCCTGCCTAGACTCCCCCAGTGAGGGGCTGGGGGCATGGCTCAGTGGTAGAGCCCCTGCCTAGAATCCCCCAGTGAGGGGCTGGAGGCGTGGCTCAGTGGTAGAGCCCCTGCCTAGAATCCCCCAGTGAGGGGCTGGGGGCGTGGCTCAGTGGTAGAGCCCCTGCCTAGATATGTTAAGCCTTAGTTCCAACCCTGGTACTTCAAAAAAGAAATTTAAGCCCTCAGCCAAGGAAACAGAGCAGTCTTGCCTGAAGCTAAGGCTTCCCCGACTGTTCACCAGCTGACCTAGGACTGCAGACTTCCAAGAGAACCACTCTTGGCTGGGTGGCAGACAGGAAGTGCTTGGAGTTCTTCTCTGCCCTCCACTCCCATGTACCTTAGAATTTCTCCTGCCCCTGTCAGGAACGAAGAAAGCAAGCATTCAGCTAGGTCCAAGATGAAGCCACCAGGAGCACTAACCCATGGGGAGCACCACCTCGCTAGGACCATCAGCCTACTAGGTCACCACTTCACTAAGATCACCACTCCACTGAAAGTAGCTTCACCCCATTGGTCAGGCCATCACACTAGAGCACCACCCCCAAGATTTCTACACAACTAGAAAATCACTCCACTAGGAAGAGCACCTCACTGGAGCTCTACAGCAGCGGGAGCACAACACCTCTTGAAATATTACCAACCTGGAGCACTGCCTCCCTGGGAGTCACTAACCACCAGGAAGATGAGAGACATTGGAACATGGAGAGCAATCGCCCTGCTGGGGGCATTGCACCAGCGTAGAACCCTGCCACTAGGAGCACCAGTAATCAGAGTATCATAATACTGGGAGCACTGTGCCTCTAAAGCATCACGCACTAGAGTTCCTCACAGTTGTGCTACTGTAGGAGTCAGTGCTGTGTCCCACAGTGCCACCCAGCACTGAGCCACATCGACCACTAAGCCCTTTGAACACTGAGCCATGTTTTAGGGAATCTGATTTTATGGCAGAGATATTTTTATGTTTCTTAAATATGTTTTAAACTGTAGTGCTTTATGAGATTGTACCCCAAGGCTTCCTAGTGCATGGCATGGTTTTAAAATTGACCAAATATATAAAATCCTGACACATTTGAGATGGAGGGAAGGCAAAGCTAGCTCTTCCTCCTCGTGGAGTCGAATATACAAAGTCCCTAAATGAGTTCATGGCCGCTCCAGAGAGAGCTAGGCATCTCTAAACACAGAAGGCACCACTGCAGAACAACCTTATATCTGAGAGGACCCCAGCAGTGACAGCCACCCTGTGTCACCCGCCACCTTTGTAGCCTCTTTCTTTATCGGTGTGTATGATGGTAGGGTCCATCTCTGTGGGCAGAATTGAATACATTTTTCTACAGGACCCACCTCCCATGAGGAGAATCAAACAGAAGTTGTTTAAATCACCCTGAAATAATTCAGAAGGCAATAATTCAGCTGACACGAACTTGTCTTAAAGATATAATATGAACATAATGAACCAGCTAAGAGGCGTTTTGGAGACCTGGGGACTACAGATCCATGCTCTGATGGCCTTGAACAACGGATCATTCTGAATAAGATGGCTCTTTGGTTCCTCTGCAAGTCCATGTAGTCTTAAAGGGGCCAGACTCCACTATGCTCCCTTCATACTGAGGGCAGGCTGTGGGCAGAGGAACTAGGCAGGATGCACCACCCACCATTAGCCACCTCTGGAATCAGTCTGAAGTTTGTTCAGTGTATCTGTGCAGTGTATCAACCCTCCAGGGCCACACACCTGGCAGACATGTCATCTCAGATGTGCCTGGCAGAGATGAGTGAGCACCCAGAGAAGTCCCGCACCTGAGAGCGTGCCTGACGAGGTCAACCCGGTCTACAGAGTGACCAGGACAGCCAGGACAGCCAGGGCTACACAGAGAAACTCTGTCTCAAAAAACCAAAAATACATACATACATACATACATACATACATACATACATTGCATTCTTTTCAAACCTATGGAAACAGAACTAGCAGAACCTCATTTGCCCGCTGGGGAGATGCATGTATGTAATTTTGAGTGTTTATTCTTTCCACTAAATGTTAAATCTCACTGCCTAATTGTGCAGCGATGTTCATTATTCTTTGATTCTTTCTCTGTAGTATCATTTACCGGAAATCAGCCACAATTCAAAAATATTACATTGGGAACTAAACCATCTATAAGCTTTAGAGTGTGCACAATCCCAAGTAGGGCAACTAATTCTCCCTCCATCCTCCCGCATCTTGACCAAGATGTGAATTGTCTCTTTGTCCAGAGTATCGATGCTGTGTATGCTACCCTCCCATTAGCCACTCAGTGGCCGTCTCAGTCACAAGGTTAATTGTTTAGCGTATTCATGCCCAATGTAATATACTCCCATTAGCTATCTCAGTTATAAGATAGTTTCCCAGCATATCCATGCTGTATACACTACCCTCCCACTAGTTCATCTAAGTAGCCATCTCAGTAACCAGACTGAAGTTTATTCAGTGTATCCATGCAGTATCTTACCATCTCATTCGCTACTGTGGCAGTCTTGGTGGTCAGATGGACTGTCACTGCTATTGTACAATGCTCATAATTTATTTAGTAAAGGCTCAATAGTTGTTGCAAAATAATACACAGAGAGTGCCAGCATTGTACCATGAAAAGACAGATTAACTCTGCCATGTGTATGTATTGTGTAGACGTGCCTATATACACTCCCATACATATATCCTCAGTCTCAGGAAAAAAATCAGGTGTCCTGAAACACATCCATGAATAAGGGAACTCCAGTTCTGAATGGAATACTATGGGCTTGTCTGTATATTTCTGTACAGAAATGTTGTCTTGTGTGGTCCTCATTCTCTTAAGGGCCAGTACCCAGAGGCATGGATTTAACACCGTCTTACCTGGCTGATGTTTCCAAAAGTTGTCTGAGGCTTGCAAGCCAATGCACGTCAGCTGGGGCAGGCTCCAGACCGGCCATTCAGGGAAGCTCACCTTTGAAAGGTTTTGAGTCCAGCCTCTTCCATACCCTGCCTTCCATACTGACTAACTCAGGAGGTATGACTTCAGTCAACCTCTGTAAGTGAGTCAGGAGTCTGCAGTAGCTGCAAGCGGAGAGGGTAGGGGCTGGGATACAGTCTGGGAGCCCTTCCTGGGTTCTTCCCCTCTCGTCCACTGCCCTCAGTGAGGCCGGGCCACTCCCTTTGTGACTGTCACAGGCTTGGTGGTTTCTCCGACAGAGTCACTTATCAAACTTAAACCCTAATTACACTTATCTGGGATGAAAATTGGCCGGATCACCGTTTAAAGCCCTCCTAATTGTAAGCAATGTTCCTTCCGTGAGCTGCGGGGCTGTCTCCCTTCCTATCGCTACAGATCAGGCGTGCTCAATTGCTTCTGCAAGCTCAGCCTCCTCTTCCCTGTGCTTTTGTGGCCATTCCAGGCGTGAGCAAGGTGGTGACCGTGGACGTGAAGGGGAACTGGCAACGCTGGTTGAAGGTGCGGGACCTCACCAAGGGAGTGACCTATTTCTTCCGTGTCCAGGCGCGGACCATCGCCTACGGGCCCGAGCTCCAAGCCAATGTCACCGCAGGGCCAGCCGAGGGTGAGTGGGCTGAACTGATGACCGAGCGGGGCCTCGTAGCTCTCGCCTGCTTTGTGGCCTGGGGATTTAGGGACATTCTCAAACTTTTGGGCTCTAGCAGCCAGAAAATGCCTCAGAAGTTTCCAAAACATTTTGTAAGCCAGGCACCGCAGCGCGCACCTGGAATCCCAGCACTCGAGAGGTGGAGGCAGGAGGCACAGGAGTTCAAGGCCAGCCTCACTGCAGAGCTTGGGGCCTGCCTGGGCTATAAGAGCCTGTCTCCAAAAAGGTTAAAAGGTTTAAAGCAGACTACAGAGAACATGAGCTTCTGTGAGTACACGTGCTCCACGCTCAGAAGCAAGTTATCCGTGTTAAGCATACAGATTTGGTTTTGTTTTCTAGCTAAAACAAACAAAAAGCACCTTAAGAAAAAATAAATGAAAATTGCAAAACTTTTTTAATATATAAAAATCTTCACGTGTAGCCCAGGCTAGCCTCAAACTCCAGAGAATCTTCCTGCCTAATTTCTCAAGTACTAGGATGACAGGCATACGCCACCGTGTACATCTATGAACCACATTTTTGAAGTAAAACAAATAAGAAGCTTCTAGTGTTCTAGTCATAAGGGAGGGCTGCCCCACCCTAGAAGCTGCTCAGTCTGCTCCATTCACCAGGAGGCAGAGCACTGTCTGAAGACCAGCACTGGGCACCTTTGCCTACAGTGTCTCTGTCTGTCCTCTGGTTACCTCCTGCTTGGTTTTGGGGGGTGTGTGTATGTGTGTGTGTGTGTGTGTGTGTGTGTGTGTGTGTGTGTGTATGCACATGTGTTCATGTATGTATGCATGTATATATGTGTACACATGTGCTTGTGTGTATGCATGTATATGTGTGAACATGTGTTCATGTGTGTGTGCATGTATGTGTGCACATGTGTTCGTGTGTATGCATGTATATGTGTGCATGTGCGCGTATATGTGTGTATACCTGTGGAAGCAACAGTTGACACTGGACGTCTTCCTCCCTTGAGAAGGGGTCTCTTGCTGATCCTGGCAAAGTACTTGCCTAGACGTCAGTGAGTCCAGAGGACTCCTTTGCCTGCCTCCCCCATGCAGGAATAACAGGTCCACACCCAGCGCCAACTCCTTTTCTTTCAGTTCTGTGTGTGCATATGCATGTGTGTGGTTCATGTGTGTGAGGTACGTGTGCACTGCTGTCTACAAGCACAGTGTGTGTCTGTAGAGGCCACAGGCAGCGTCCTGCTTTTGGAGACAAGGTCTCTCGATGAACCCTGTGCTCACGACTGGACAGGGTGGCCAGTGAGCTCCGAGAACGCTCCAGTGCCCAGCAGCTCTCTGCGTGCTAGCACTGAAGGTGCACACAGTGGAACTGAGCTCTGACATGGGAGCCCAACCCAGGGCCTCACGCTTGGGAGGCTGGACTTCAGTGACCCTGCGGTGCCGCCGGCCCAGATTTTTAAATGTAATTAAATTCTTTTTCACGAGCCAATTTTGGACTTCACTGGGGATTTGAAACTTTTCTTCTATATGCCAACATACATACGCATATACATGGCGTATCCTGCGCCATGTTCTGAGAGGCACCACCACGTCTCTCGAATTCCCGTGTCTTATGTCTGCATCGTTCAAAACCTTTTCCTTATCAAGACTGTGAAAACCAGAGCTGACTCTAAGCACAGACGGGACAGAGACGTTGAGATCTCGCAGGGAGATATGCTAACAGTGCTTGGCATCTTCCTGAGCACCTCGTAACCGCTCAGTCCCAGCACTGACAGCGGCGTGGCCGGCCTCTCTGAATCACTCCCTCTGGGGCCTACATTCTCAGAGTGCACCAAACCCTCACTCCTCATACCAAACCCATGGAAGAATGAGGGAGGGAACAGGGTGGCACATGCCTGTAATCCCAGCACTTGGGAGACAGGAAGATGACAAGGTTAGGGCCAACCTTGGCTATGTATCAAGACCCTGTCTCAAAAACACAGTCCTGGGCTGGAAAGATGGCTCTGGGATCAAGAGTGCTGGTTGCCCTTGCAGAGGACCCAGGGTCAGTTCCCAGCCGTCACGTTGAATCGAAGGCAGTGCTTCTCAACCTTCCTGATCCCGCCACCCTTTAAAACGGTTCCTCATGGTGTGGTGACGAGCCCCCCCCCCCCAGCCATAGCATTATTTGTTGCTACTTCATAAGTGTAATTTTGCTATTGTTATGAATCATACTGTAAATATCTCATATGTGGGATATCTAGTATGGGACCCACAGATTGAGAACTGCTGATCTAATAGCTCTGATGTCCTCTTCTGTCCTCTGTAGGCGCGCGCGCGCGCGCGCGCGCGCGCGCACACACACACACACACACACACACACACACACGTCATAAAGAGAGAGAGAGAGAGAGAGAGAGAGAGAGAGAGAGAGAGAGAAGATAGGTAATTAAAACTCTTTAATAAATTCAACACTCCTGTCACCACTGAGGGGTCCCCAGTCCCCTCAAAGCCAATATCTACTCTCTTTGCCCTTTTTATCCCACAGGGTCCCCAGGCTCTCCAAGAAATGTCCTTGTCACCAAATCTGCCTCTGAGCTGACCCTTCAGTGGACAGAGGGAAACGCTGGGAGCACGCCTACTACAGGCTACGTCGTAGAAGCCAGGCCATCAGGTAGGAGCCGTGGGGCCGTGCACTCCCAGCTGGACCCAGATCCAGGCCCTGCCTACATGGTGGTCTCTTGGTCATACTGAAGTAGTTGGCCCGTGGTGCCTCCTCTCCCTGTATTTCCTTAGCAGGGCTGAGGCAGGGTGTGTGTGTGGAAGAGGAGACTCATTTCTTGTTCCCCTTCTGAGTGCCTGGTAACCACAGCTGTGCTGTTAACCTCTCGGGCATTCAATTTCTGATGCCTTAGCCGCGTGACACTCCGAAAGATGATAATTGTCACTCTCAGGAAAGGGTAGACGAGAGGCGAAGGACACTCGAAGACATTTCAGCTCATCAGGAAGATCTAGAAGTGGCTGAGGGACTCGTCTCGGGGGTCTAATGCTGGCGGCCTGTGGAAAGAGCCTCGCTCACTTCGGATAATTACAAACGTCCTTATTAATAGAGAAAACGGCACATCAACCGCTGGGCCTCTCGCTCCCGAAAACCAGGGCTAAGCTCCATTGCTAGGCTGGGGAGAGGGCTTGTGAGTGAGTGAGGAGACTTGCTGTGCAAGCATGAGCACCTGAGTTCAGATCTGTAGCACCACAATCAGAAGCAGGGTGTGGCTGTGTGTGCACCTGCACCTGTCCCTTCAGTGCTGTGGAAGGTGGAGACAGGAGGATCGGTGGGGATTGCTGGCTGCCACACGCAATGTACATACACCATGTGTGCCCACTCACACATGCTCACTTGCACATATATGCATACATGCACACATGTACACACACCCTTGCACATGCATACATGGGTGCACACACACATACACACACGCACACATGCACATACACATGCATACACACATGCACACACCACTGCATATGAATACATGCATGCACACAGTCATACACATATGCACCTGTGCACATGCACATACACACACGCACATACACATGTACCCACATGAACCTGTACACACACATATGCATACACATGCACATACATGCACACACATGAAAACATGCACATGCACCTGCATGTACCTGCACACACATGCACACAGAACTATTTCTGCCCTACCTCCTTCCTTCTGATATTTTTTTCTATATTGCTCACTTTTTAAGAAATCATTTTATTTTTTTATTATATGTGTATGGGTGTTTTGCTTGTGCATATATCTGTGCACCACACGTGTGTCTAATGCCTGAGGAGGTGAGAAGAGAGCGTTGGTTCCCCTAGAACCATAACCCCAGTTAGGTGCTGGGAATCAAACCCAGGTACTTGCAAGAGCAGCCAATGTTCTTACCTCCTGGTCAAGCTCTTGCTCATTTTAAAAGAAGTATTAATTGCTTATTAATGGGATTCAGCATGATTTTGTTTTTTCAAGAGTGTCTCATGCAACTCAGGTTGGCTTTGTACTCTCTGTGTAGCCAAGAGTTATCCTCCTGCCCCCATCTCCAGAGTGCTAGGATCATAGGTATACATCATTACGCTGATTTGTATGTGGAGGCTGGAACCCACATGGGACTTCTTGCATGCTACGTAAGCTCTCTCTCACCTGGTCCTCCTCCCAGCCGACAGTGTGGTATTTTTCTGCATGCATTACCTGACATGAGAGTTGTCTTAGCTCACAGTTCGGAGGGTTCAGTCTGTGGTCACTTGGTCTCACACGTTTGGCTGTATGTGGTATCAGGAGAGTGTGGTAGAGGGGAGCTTTTTATTTCATGGCAGACAGAGAGACAAGAAGGGGCCTGGGACAAGGACCCACCTGCAGTGGCCTACTGCCTTGAGCTAGGTCTACCTCTAAAATAGTTCCCCAAGCATCCGGCATGCAAGCTATGGGAGGTGGATTATATGCAACCACAGTGCCGCAACCAACCATCCTTAGTAACTAGTAACTAGTCGTCCTTAGTAGCCAGTGTCTGCCTCCATGTTGTATTTCTGTGTTGGTCCCCACATTTGAGACAGAGTGCCAATACTTGTATTTCCGTGTCTCGGTATCTTAACATGGTCTCCTCCAGCTCCATACATTTTGGTACAAATGACAGAACTGGATTCTTCTTTATATCTAGGTCATGCTCCATTGAGTATACCACACTTCCGTCTTCCATTCGTCCACTGGCAGACATCTAGGCTGGCCTCCTCCCTGAGATGACAAAGACATCCATAGTTGATATGCTCACCTCGTTTTCTTTGGTTGTATACTCAGCACCAGACAGCTGGCTCATCTGCAGTTTTGCTTTTAGATTTTTGAGGATCCTCTCTCCCGTTCTCCTCAATGTGAGAACTAATCCACATACTGTGCATGCACTTTCCATTTCATTTCAATGATGATGTGTGGGCGTTATTGGAAAGTGAGGTTCTGATGGCTTGAATTGGGTATTGCCACTGGGAGCTGGGGGGTTAGGGGTGGTCCCCAAACATGGAGAATGCTAGGCAGTGTCACCGTGACCTTCAGATGGTCACAGGCTCACAAGGAACACCTAAACATCAACATAGTCAAAGCACTGGGCAGACTTCAGGAATGGGCTTCTTTCCCAGTGCCAGATGGGTTTTTGTGTTAGAAGCCATTTTGGTCTGGTATTTAAGAAGGCTGTGAGATCATAGGGGAAGAGCCCTGATGTCACATCCTTCCTTGTTCCCTCCCATGTTGCTTCCGGGTGGTTATAAGTTAGATGTGTGTTCTAGAAACATCTATGGATAAATAGACTGGAAAGGTAGCCTGGCGAGATTGCCTAGTAAGTAGAGCACCTGATGCAGGAGTGTGAGGACCAAACTCTAAATCCTTAGAGCAGGTAGGTTCTCAACCTGTGGGTCATGACCCTTTCAGGGTCAATGACCCATTCATTCTCAGTGATCCCTTAAGACCACCAGACGGCACAAGTATTTACACTGCCATTCATAACAGTGGCAAAGTTACAGTCATGAAGTAGCAATGAAATTATTTTATGATTGGGGTTCACCACAATACAAGGAACTGTATAGGGTCTCAGGATTACACAGCCTTAGAGCCGACCTAAACCGTGCACACAGTAGGATATCTGTAACCTGGTGCTCCCACAATGAGCTGGGAGGTGAAGACGGAAAGTCCCCCGAAATCTCATGAGCTGGCTACCCCTGGCCTAAGGTCAGAAAACAAGATCTTGTTTCAGATGAAGAGGGAGCTGAGGCTATCTTCTGACCTGCATACATGTTCCACAACATGCACATGAATACAGTGCTATGTGTGCATGCCTGTATGGACATACCTGTACCCCCCCCACACACACACACACATGCTTGATACAAACATACTTTTTAAAACTTCTTCCTGGATGGCAGTGGGGAAAATGTTGTAAGATGTGAAATTGTCAGAGAATGGAAATACACAAAGGAAGAGAGAAAGGAGGGAGAAAGGGAAGGAAGGAAGGGAGGGAGGGAGGGAGAAAGGGAGGGAGGGAGGGAGGGAGGAGGGAAGGAAGAAAGAAAGAAAGAAAGAAAGAAAGAAAGAAAGAAAGAAAGAAAGAAAGAAAGAAAGAAAGAAAAGGAAGGAAGGAAGGAAAAAGGAAAAATCTTTGGCTTCACCCTGCTGGATTAGATGATATCCACGGAGCAAGGCATTGACCAGTTCTAGAGACAAGAGTCGTCAAGTCAGTGAAGGTTCTAGGTTCTTCTGTGATCATTTGGTCCTCACCATGACCCCAAGGACAGCCAACTGGCTCTCTGCAGTGACTCTGTGTTCACAGTCATCTGTTTTGTCACCTACACTGGGAGACAATTGCCATCCATGTCCCCTTGTGGATGCTGCTACCTGACCATGGTGGGCGGCTGGACCAGGACCTTTCACTGAAAGACTAACACAGCAAAATGTCCCATCCCCTTTGCAACACAGGCCAGCCCCCGCTCACAGCGGCATGCGAACTTTTATAGATCGTCAATATTTAAACACCTTGCTGGGACCCAGGGGCCTCTGGATCTCAGCTGTCATCTATTTCAGGCCTCATTACACAAGCCATTAAACACTGTATCTTCTCATTTTCTCCACTGAAGCTCCCTGGCAAGGCCTTCTCTGGGCAGAGCGCTGGTTTATTTATGCAGAGCCCTGCCCGCCTGGCATCCGGGGGGACAGAGACACTTAGGTGCCCCGTGGCCCAGATGGTCTGTTCAGCCTGCTGTGTCCTGGCCTGGCCACATCCCTGCCTGCCCCCTGTCTGTCCCTGTCCCCGTCTTCACCCCTGAGGACTTTGCTGAGGAGCCCACGGCTGCTCCGCCCAGCAGCAGCTAATGGCAGTATCATCAGGCTAAATCACAGAGCCTCTTATTCCAGAGAGGGTGATCCCTGAGTGTAGCTGGAGGACACGGCCATCAAGCGCCACCAGGATGGCTGACCAGCTGGTTCATTTCTCTAAATTTCCAGCAAGTCTCCCCTGGAATTGTGTCGCAAAAGGCATCTGGAAAGCAGCTATGTGGTGGGCAGACTCGAATGATTTATTCACGAAAATTATTCCAAGGCATTTTGCTGTGTAGCTCTCAGAGCCTAATTTACATATTTACACAATACACTGGAATGGCACTAAAGGCACTATAAATATACTTTCCTCTCCAAAGCGGCCATGAAATATATATTTAGGGCGCACCCAAGGCAGGCAGACATTGTATTGCTGTTCTCACAGATGATGCCTTAGCCTGCACACAAGGGGTGGGGCCTGTCCACCCCCAGCCCTCCCGGGTGCACCCCAAGTCCTTCCCCATTCACTGTGACTTTCAGTTCTTGGTGGGGTGAGTTATAGCTGAGCAAAGAAGAAAAATCAATAGTTCCCAGCTGGGCACAGTGGCAAACCTGTCTTCCCAGCATTCCAAAGGATGAGGCAGGAGGATGGTGAATTTTAGGACAGTCTCGGCTACCTAGATAGGCAGACCCAGTCTCAGAAATAAACTAGTCCCAAGCTGGGGAGACGGCTCAGTTGATAAAGTGCTGGCCATTGCAAGCATGCGGCCCAGAGTTTGATCCCTCCAACCGGTGCTCAATACAGAGAAGTAAAATAAAATAATAAGTCAGCAAGCCACTGAGAGATCCTGCCTCTAAAACCAAGGGGACAGTACCTGAGAAATGACATCTGCACATGCACACACATGCATGTGCACACACGATAGGTAGGTAGGTAGATAGATAGATAGATAGATAGATAGATAGATAGATAGATATTCATTTTCTTTGAAGGTTGAAGATGGTCCAGCGAGTGGACCTCAGCTGGGGCTCTGCCTCATGTCAGCACACTCTCTCTCTCTCCTCCCCACCCCCACCCCACATGCATGGGCATCCTCCTTTCCTGGATCAGTCTCCTTCACTGGCCATCCCTGCCTTGAGGCGCACACCGAGTGCTGTCTGCTACCTTGGGCGAGGGCCAGACAAAAGGCATTTTTATAAGCAGCTGTGTTTAGCCTGTAAGCCTCGCCTCCTAGCTTGACCATTCATACAGAGAGAAAAGGCAACACTTAAGAAATAAGCGACCGCCAGGCGTCCACTCGCTCAGCACCGCAGGCTGCCGACCGGGCTGCTGGCTGCATGACTTAGTGGTGAGTGACAGTTTCATTCAGCATGGAGACCCTGCTTAATTGGCCGTGAAATCAAACTTTTGTATTGGCATGCCGTCTGCCCTGATACCTACAGCGCGTTTGCCTGGGCGTTGGAGGGATACATCCAGCAAAGGCCCCTTGGTCATGCTGTACTGGGCTCTGCCTTGGTTCAGAAAAGATGGGATAGCATATGAACAAATGCATCTCCTACACTGGGGCTGGGGAGATACAGGCATGGAGAGCTAACGCTGATTCGTTCCATCCTCTAGAAACAAGCATAGCCTTTGACAGCAGCTGTGTTTGTACTGGAAGAGCCTTCAGATTTTAAGACCTCTGTTCCTCCTCCCCAAGGGTGAGCAGCACAGTGGAGGAGGAGGAGGATCACAGAGTCTGTGTTCTCTAAGGATCACCCATGCAGAGAGCTGAACTCCGCAGTTCCGCTCTTCTTTGTGAGATGTTAGGTCTGTGGTGACAGCGACGCTTCCTTAGGAACGTTGGCAGTTTCTATCCTGGTGCTTCCTTGCTGCTTTCTTAAGACCTCCAGGCGGACTTTCTCTGACAGTATTCGAAGAAACAAGATTGATAATCCAGGAATCTGTTACCGGCGATCAGTCAGGGGGGGAGTCGATCACAGAAGAGTATCCAGGGGTCAGTCGCCTGAGGATTCATCCAGAGACCAGTTGTGGAGAGATCAATCACCTAGGAGATCAGTCAGTCACTCAGGGATCAGTTTATCCTGAGAACCAGTTACCAGGAACCCAAAGTCACCCATGGTTATCTTGTGATGTTATCAGAGGAACAGGGGACCAGGCAGGAGGTCAATCTGACATGTGTTAACTGTCTAGGGGTCATCTGAGAGACCCGTCACCTAGGGGATCTGTCACCCAGAAACCAGTCAGTCACTCAGGGGACCAGGTATACAATAGGCCTGTCACCCAGGGGACCCATCACCCAGGAGACCTGTCATCCAGGAATTCACGCTCTCAGATCCACCCTCAAGGATGAGCCAGTGGAGACCTGGCCTTGTGTGTAAGACATGTCACCTGCTTCTCATCGTGGTGACAGGTGGGTCACCTGCAATAATGCCCATGGTTCTCTTGTGATAAACACAGCTTTGCTGTCCTCTCCTGTTCTGACTGAGATGGAAGGCCAGGCGCTGGGGATCTTCCCGGGACAAGGAGAATCAGTCGCACAAATCTCATTATTGTTAATAGTTCTGTAATGTTATTTTTCTCACAAATTTGTGGAGGTATTTTCTCCATCACTGATTTATTGAGATATTTAGCGGCATAATAAAAATGAGAAAAACAACCTGCAGTTGGGAAATAGTGGCCGCTCTCACAGCTGCCGAGGTTTTTTGTTTTTTTGTTTTTTTTAACCCACTGGTGATCGCCGTGTAAATATTGGTATGGATAAATAGCGCAGTGAGTTATAATCCACATATGATATGCTAATTTTCGAAGGCAGAATTAAGCAAAATAAAAAATGCAAACATTCTCTTCTGTTAATTTGGAGGGAAATTATCTTGGCGCCACACCACCCTCCCCCGTTTTTGTTTTGGGTTTTTTTTTTTTTTTTTTTTTCTTTTTTCTTTTTTTTTTTTTTTTTTTGCATGTAAATAGATGGCTGAATAAATCACTCAGCGTTGAGATCCTATATCAATATTTTAAAATGTTTTTATAAAACACGCACAGAGTTCCTGGAGCTATGACAGAGCTCTTAAAGTCAAATATAGTCTTTGGGTGACAACAGAAGCAGGGGAGGTGGTGTTTGTCCCCAGTAACAGCAGAATATTAGGGAACCATGGATGCCAAGGACACAGAGAGCTCACCACAGACACCGAGCACATGTTCTGTAAGCCGCCCACAGAGCTGCTGTTCCTTCCTGGAATGTGGGTTGGAGTTGGGTGGGGCATGCTCTTGCCTTCTCTCTCCATGCTGTCCAGGGACTGTACATAGCCTGTGAGAGCAGAGACTTTCCTGACCCGCTGAAGGGCAGAAGAGTGGGCCCTGAATATTTGTCGGTGAACCAGGGGCCAGCAGAGGGGTTCTGGGACTCCGCAGACCCATGGGTATTAAATGCTCTATGACCCTAGACTGTTTTTAAGCAAAATTCACCTAGGAAATATAAACTAGGGCTGGAGGGGTGTCTCAGTGGTTAAGATCGCTTGCTCCTCTTACAGGGGATCTGAGTTTGGTTCCCAGCACCTACTTCAGGCTCACAATTGGCAATAACTCCAGCTCCAGGGGATCCAACGCCCTGCCCTCTTCTGGTCACCAAAGTCACCTGCACATACAGGACATACACTCACATAAACTACTCATGCATACATATAAATCAAAATAAATCTTTAAAAATGTGTGTGTGCCCATGTGTATGTGTGTGTGCATGCGCGCGTGTGTGTATGTGCGTTGTATATGTGTGTGTGTGTGCATGTGTGTGTGAGCACATGTGTCTATGTGTGTGTGCATGTGTGTATGTGTGTGTGTGTGTGTGCATGCATGCGTGTGCACCACACTGGTGCCCATTCTATGCATATAAGCCTTTATTTTGGAGGGACCACCTATGCTACAGTTTGCCGTTGTGACACTGCCACCCCGACAGGTCTCTTGTTAATATGTAGGAGTGAATCTCGAAGCTCTGTTCTCTGCTGATGCCTTTAAAACGATCCGTTTCACCAAATTCATTAACCTGTGACTATCAGGGCTTCGCCAGGGCAAAGTCTAAACCCTGCGCAAACACGGGCTCACAGGCTGGCAGTCTCCCCCTGTTTACCATTGGGCTAATCCATCCGAGTGCAGCCTCTGCAAAGGCAGTGGGGGAGCTCCGCTCTCAATCACCCTGGGGCCATAAAAACAGCAAGCGCGTGCACATGTATAATCCGTGGGCTTTTCCTCCCAGGTCACCCGCTTCTTCAAGCCCCACGTACCTTTGCCTGTAAGAGGAAATTGAACTTGGGAAGGATTACTACATCATAGGAACAATTTAGACGTGCACCCACCTTTTAGCAACAGCCTCCTTGGGGAATAATTTATATTTTATTTGCAATCCCTCATGTTGCACTGACTGTGTGTGAAGCGGTGTGCTAAGCACTTTAGAAATAAAAACATATTGAATCCTCAAGGCAGGCCTACACTGTACGTACCTTTGTCTTCGTCATATGCCAAACAAGGCACAGAGAAGTTGAGTGCTCTGCCTAAGGTCACACAGCCACTGACAAGACCACTAAGGTTGTGTAGTTACAGACTGTTCAGCCACAGTGCTTTGTGGTTTGGGTTTTTGTTGTTGTCATTGTTGAGACATGGCCTCATGTAGCCCAGGCTGTCTTAGAACTTGCTGTAAAGCCAAGGGTGACTTGGACTTCTGATCCTCCTGCCTCCACCACCCAAGTGCTAGGATTACAGGTGTGTGCCACCCCAACCAGTTTCATTGGTTGTGACCTGCATTTTCTTTCCTCTGTTTGTCGGTGCGTTGGGATCAAAACCGTTCACCCTCTCTTCTCCTCTACATAACATTTTCTGGCTTGGATCTTATTCTTGTTTTCCTAAATATCAGAATTTACATAAACTTAGCATTTACCTACTATGGAAAACCGTGCATAAAAGTCACCCCTTTAACATGAGCATGCATGCATGCATGCGTGTCTGTGTCTCTGTCTGACTGTCTGTCCCTGTGGAGGTCAGAGGGCAAGCTTGAGTGTCATTTCTCAGTGACTCTCCACAGTGTCTCTCCCTAGTCTGGGCTCACCTATTAGGCCAGGCTGACTGGCCACCGAGCACTAAGAATCCTCCTGTGTCTCCCTCCCCTGCTCTAAGACAACACGTGTGTGCTTCCACGTCCAGCCTCTTCGCGGGTGCTGGGAACGGAACCCAGGTCCCCACACTGACGCAGCCAGTGCTTCACCCCGCGCTGTCTCCCTAGCCACACATAAACCTTACTTAACCGTAGCACTGAGTAACCCCACGCCACTCTGTGCCCATTGCTACCATCCGCCTTCCATCTGGGAAACCCAGGCTCTGTGACTGTTGGGTTCCGGTCCCTGGGACCTCCCGTTCTACATTTGAACAGCCCTGGTGACCCCATCTAAACAAAATTGTGCAGCATGTGGCCTTTGTCACAGGACGACTCCGGTGGCATCTCGTCCTCAGCGTCCACTCGCAGTGTCAAGATCCCTCCATTTTGAAAGTGGAGTAACATTTCATATGTTCAGCCCTTTTGTCTGCCCATGGGTCGTGTGGGTATTCTACACCGTTCAGCACTGCGAATAGCACTGCTGGATTTGCCAGCAACTGTCCAGAATACAAAATCTTAAAAAGAAAAAAAGCAAATGCATACTGCATGTAGCGCCATTGGCTAACAATGTGAGCTCGGGGCATAGCGCAGCAGTAGAGCACCTGCCTAGACACCTTCGGGGGATTGGCTCAGTCATGAAGCTCCACTGGGTTCAATCCCTAGCAGTTGTGGGGTAGGAGCAAGTCTCTGCATTAACGGCAGTCTGGACCCTGCGGGGACTCAGGACACTTGGCATTGATAAGCTATTTTCATTTTGGAGGTGGCCCTCCAGGCAGAACCAGGGTCTAATTCCCAGCAGACAGCGTGAAGTTCTAACAATGCTGTCCCTAACCTGTATCTTTCACATAATCCAACACTTTGCTCTGAAAGGATGAACCCCTTACAGCCACTCCAGGATCCCACACGTCCAGCCCGTCCACAGTACGTGGAGAACACCACATGCCGCCACAGTGATGGCGGAGGCAAAGGAAGCCATGCCTTACACCTTCCTCTTCGGCCACTGGCTCCATTTTGCTTTCAATCAGAACAGCGTTGGAACCCTTAATGAGTGCCATCTAGCTGGTGACCTGCTAGCTCCTGGCTGTTTGCAGGTCAAGAATGAAATCAAAAGGGTCAGCAGTGGGGTGTGTATGGAAAGCAGAAGGGAGCCAGGAGGACCTAGATCCAATATGATAAGGAGAAGGGGGTATAAGAAAACTACTCTGAGCCGGGCGTGGTGGCGCACGCCTTTAATCCCAGCACTTGGGAGGCAGAGGCAGGCGGATTTCTGAGTTCGAGGCCAGCCTGGTCTACAGAGTGAGTTCCAGGACAGCCAGAGCTACACAGAGAAACCCTGTCTCGAAAAACCAAAAAAAAAAAAAAAAAGAAAACTACTCTGAAGGCCACTCTGAAATAGTGAGATGGCTCAGTCAGGTCTAATGACCCGATTTTAGTGTCAGAACTCACCCGGTGCAAGGAGAATTGAGTCCTGCAAGTTGTCCTTTGAGGTCCACAGTATACTGTGGCATGTCTCTACCCCCACATAAATAAATGTAAGAGATCATCATGCCCAGCTAGCTACTCTGGGACATTTGCGGATGACAGAGACATACCTCTGCTCCACCCCTGGCCCTCTCCAGTCTCTGAGATTGCCCTCAGATGCCCTGTCACAGGCAGCTCTGAGCTGGCCAGCCAGGCAGGTGCCTGGGGCTCATGGTAATAACTTTTATCTGCCTGATGTAATTGTCATCTCAGGGGGCCTCCGTCTGCTAACCTAGTCCTGGAAGCTTCCATCCTCCATACAATCTAATCTAGGCCTAGAATGTTTTCAGCCTCCGAGACTTACTGCTAAATGAGCTCATCCCTTCCTAGTTCTTTCTGAGCCCTGGTTGGCTGGTTCAGCTTAGCCGTTCTGGCTCAGACTCCTCTCTAGCTGACTGATTCAATCTGGCTTCTCTCTCAGCCTCTGACTGAATTGTTCTGCTTGACCTAAAATTAGCTCTGGCAACTTGGTCTAATCTTCTGGCTCCTCCTCATTCTCTGGCCCATTCTGTCTTCACCTGTGTCTAGCTTGTTCTCTCTATAACCTGTCTCTGTGAAACTCTCCTAGTAAAACTGCCTCTTTCTTTTCTTCTTTTTCTCTCTGTGCCGCTCTCTTAAGTAGCTCCCTTTCCTCTCTCTTCTCGTGAGAGTTGGGCGTATCCAATTCTGTCAGATCTTTCTCTGATTGATCATGTTGTCTGCCACTCAAATAGATATCACTTTCAAACATGGGTGCTTCCTTCAACAAACTAACTTTACCTTTCTTGTTTGGGGTTAAAGGTGTCTGCATTAGGGCATGTCTGCATTCCAGCCAGAGAGATTCTAGGTGTGTGCTAAGGGCTGAGCCACACCACAACTAAAAACAGGCATTTTCAGTAAAAACCACAATCTTGGGGTTCACAGAGTGACCAAATATCTTGCAACAGCTCATCTCAAGGCAAGTTGCCCTGACCCCTGCCCCGTCTCTGCTCTCTCTTGCAGATGAAGGCTTATGGGACATGTTTGCAAAGGACATTCCCAGGAGTGCTACGTCATACACCGTGGGCCTGGACAAGTTGCGGCAAGGGGTGACCTATGAGTTCCGGGTGGTGGCCGTGAACCAGGCAGGCTTTGGGGAGCCCAGCCGCCCCTCCATTGCAGTGTCAGGTAAGGCCTTCAAGAAATTTAGGGGTGCTATCCTTCCTCTATAAGATGGAAACAGAAGGTGGCCTCACCCATCCATCTGTGAGAGGGGAGGGCAGGTGCTGAGAGACTGGCAGGCCTTCCAGCTGGGTGGAGGAGGTGCTGCAGATCAGATCACAGTAGGGAGCACGGTATAGACCCTCCTCCCTATGAAACTCCTCTCTGAGACTGCCTTCCTCCAGCCAAACCCCAGACACTGAGTCACTGGCAAGGACCCCAAATCAAGACGGTGAGATTTCAATGTCAGGCTGTGTCAGGACTCCCATAAAAATCCAGGCATGGCGGCACGCACTTGCAGTCTCTTCCCAGCTCTGCAGAGGCAGTGGAGGGATGACTGGGTTCTCATTGGAGATCTGCAGTGGTCTAAAAGGAGGTGGGTGAGTTTCTGGGGATGACACCTGAGGTTGACCCCTGGCCTACACTTGTGTGTGCGCACACATACTCATATACGCATACACACACACACACACACACACACACACACACACACGAAAGAAGAAACTGCTACAAAGCAGTTTCATGCCCACGCAGTCTTGAACTGCACACAGCAAACCGCACCGCAGGTGGAGTGCACCTCATCTCCATCGTGGGACACCATCCACAAACACTTCTGAGATTCTGCAGCACCAAGCCAGCAGTGGCTGCCATCTAGATTATAGTCCGTTCATGACATCCTTCAGAAATGCTAGCCACAGTCGCCCACTGGCCTTGTATCCACACCCACACCCCGAGATGCAAACTCCCCTCAGGACAACTGAGGCTCCTCTTCCCTGCCAAGCGGCAGAACGGGCTGACACTCATACTCATAGGTAGCCATCTTGAGAGTCACGGGACTTGCTCTGTGGGATATTGAATGCACAGCCAGACACCCCACTTACATCCTTTGGATTCCAAACACTGTCATTGCCTGAGAAGCCCTGCAGTGCACCATTATCCAAAGCCAATTTCCCCTTTATTCCCAGCATGCACTCATATGTCATCCAGCCAGTGAGACACTTAGCACAAAGGTGGGTGTGTTCTCTGCAGACCCCGGCTCTGCCTGCACGACACTCATCATTCAGGGCCCTCGGCCGCCATTTAACCAGCCCCCCACAGGGACGCCCCTGGCAGGCAGGAGTGAGGCCCTAGGGCTGTCCAGCACCTGCAGAGAAGGTTTTCCCATTTTCCTCTTAGTGAACAGAATAGAATAAACAGGAAGGAAGTCGTGCACCCTTCGCCAAAGCAGCTTTTACATGCAACATTTCCAAGGGGATGTCTCAAAGGCTTAAACACAAAGCCCGTTATCTAGCTTAGTTTTGCTGGGGACGTAAAATAAATAATGCACAGCCCCGACTTCAGAGGCTTCTGGACCAGTAGAGGAGGCCAACAGGCAATGCCCAGGGAGCATCTGAGGATGGCAACACATGTCAAGTCCAGAGAGCTTGAAGGCTCAGCCATTACCTTGTTGGTCACCAATGGGAACCACTGGTTGGGGTGGGTTGGATACGATACTTCCATCTGGGCAGATGTCAAAGGACTCCGAGAAAGGAAAACATGTCATCGGGGCTGGCTCACAGGTTCAGAGGTGTAGTCCATTATCGTCATGGCAGGAAGCATGGTGGCGTGCAGGCAGACACGGTGCTGGGGAAGTAGATGAATGTTCTAAATCTCGTTCCCAAGCAGCAGAAGGAGACCGCAGGCCTTGCTTCAGCATCTGAGGGCTCAAAGCCTGCCCCCAGTGACACACTTCTCCCCACTAGGCCGCACCTCCTCATGGTGACACTCTCTGTGAAATTATGGGGGCCATTTTGATTCAAACTACCATATGAAATCTAGGACCCCAGCCAGAGAATGATGCCACCCACAGTTAAGATGGGTCTTCTGCACACATCCAATTACCTGACCCACACGATAACTTACCCTTACAGCATCCGGAGGCTTGTGTCCTAGGTGATTCTAGATTCCCACCAAGCTGAAAGTTGACCATCACAGATTCCTCGAGCTTGACTCTATAGAGAAGGCAGAAGAATCCCTAAGGGTGGGTTCCCAGACCTGCTATGGAGCTTATGGAGGTCCCGGAAAAGCGTCTGCTGGACCGCGGCAGCCATGACAACGTTCCTCTCCCCTGCCGTGTGCCGGAGAGCCGCTGGGTGGCGCTGCCGTTGAGCCTCATGCTATGCCGTCTCTTCCACAGCGCAAGCTGAAGCCCCGTTCTATGAAGAGTGGTGGTTCCTGCTGCTGATGGCGCTCTCCAGCCTCCTCCTGGTCCTCCTGGTGGTCTTCGTGCTGGTCCTGCATGGGCAAAGCAAGAAGTATAAGAACTGTGGCACAGGTGTGACATCTGTCTCTTCCCATGGTGACCTGGCATATGGACATGAGGGCTGACATTTGGTTACTCTGCTGAATCTGCCGGGATCTCCTTTAACAGCGCATACGTATCAGGGAAATAAGAACCTCAATGGCACCTGACCACAATCCCCAGTGAGGGGCTGGGGCATGGCTCAGTGGTAGAGCCCCTGCCTAGAATCCCCCAGTGAGGGGCTGGGGGCGTGGCTCAGTGGTAGAGCCCCTGCATAGAATACCCAGTGAGGGGCTGGGGGGTGGCTCTGTGGTAGAGCTCCTGCCTAGAATCCCCTAGTGGGGGGCTGGGGCGTGGCTTAGTGGTAGAGCCCCCGCCTAGAATCCCCCAGTGAAGGGCTGGGTCATGGCTCAGTGGTAGAGCTCCTGCCTAGAATCCCCCAGTAAGGGGCAGGGGCATGGCTCAGTGGTAGAGCATCTGCCTAGAATCCTCCAGTGAGGGGCTGGGGGCGTGGCTCAGTGGTAGAGTCCCTGCATAGAATACCCAGTGAGGGCCTGGGGATGTGACGCAGTGGTAGAGCCCCTGCATAGAATACCCAGTGAGGGGCTGGGGACATGGCGCGTGGTAGAGCCCCTGCCTAGAATCCCCCAGTGAGGGGCAGGGGCGTGGCTCAATGGTAGAGCATCTACCAAGAATCCCCCAGTGAGGGGCTGGGGCGTGGCTCAGTGGTAGAGCCCCTGCCTAGAATCCCCCAGGGAGGGGCTGGGGCGTGGCTCAGTGGTAGAGCCCCTGCCTAGAATCCCCCAGGGAGGGGCTGGGGCGTGGCTCAGTGGTAGAGTGCTCACCTAATATACGGGAGAACTTAAGCTGCATCCTCAGCACCAGCAAAGCAAAAGAGGAGCTGCAGCCTGCAGTTTCTTCCCCTCATGTTAGCCGTGTGTCTTAGCCATGGCATTGGAGTTGCTGGGCTCCCGGATCTTCCTTCCCATGCGCTATTGCTCTTAGGTGCTCATTTTAAGCAGGACTAGAAAGGGTGTGTCTCGTCCCAGCCCCTCTGACCATAGGGATGAGCTGGGGCCCACCTCGGGTATTTGCTAGCTCACGGATGGCATGGAAATATCCCTGTGGTGTGGCCTCTCTTGTGTACTTGAGCCTGGACCACACCCTGCAGTCCCTCTGCAGACCCTCTTCCAGCTCTGACTCCTTCAAGGATCGGCCCCCTCGCTGTCCGCAGAGCTCCATGCTCAGCCATGAGCCAGCGCTCCAACCGCACATGTGTGCTGCTGGGCCCCTCATCTTCACCATCATTAGAGAAATAACATGTATGGGGAGGGCGGAGCCAGCCACAGGAACGCTCATGTGGTGTGGCTTCTTAGATATGGAGGACGGGAGATGGCAAAGTGGAGGCATGGCTCTTGGAGGCGAATGCTGTGGGAGAGGGGATGCGCATGCGCTCCGCGCCTGTGCAGAGGCGGTGGCTAGAGACGAGAACACTTCCCGCCACACGCTTCACGGTGATGCACTTTGTTGTCCTCGGGTTTTAAAAGCCTCGGAACTTGCCATAACATGGTTCCCACTCCCCCAGTCCTCACGTAGTGGCAGTCAGCACAGCTGTGGCTGAGCCAGAGAACAGGGCAGGGACTGGGGAGGTGGCTCAGCTGGTCAAGGACTGACCGTGTAAACACGGGGGCCAGAGCTCGATCCCTAGCAGTCGCACAGAAAAAAGCTGGCCTTGATGCTAAGAGCTCGTAATCGCAGACCTGAGCAGGTACTGACAGGTGGGTCCCTGGGGCTCACGAGAGCAGGGATCCCGTCCCAGCATCAGGACAGCAGATCCTCCTGCAGGGGGCAGGGGGCTGGGGAGGTTAATAAGATGGAGTGCCTAGATTGCCAGGACATTAGGAATCCATCCCTGAATAGAAAGGGTTTACTCTTTTTCTTTGCTGTGTAAATTCACTTCTAACAAGTGTCCGTAAATCAGATTTTATTCCCCTGGGATTTACAGTGTATGAATGACATGTCATTTTAGTGAGTTAATGTGGTTACAGAGCAGCATAAAGTCTTTCTCTCTCTCTCTCTCTCTCTCTCTCTCTCTCTCTCTCTCTCTCCTCTTCCATCTGGAAAACAGACTAGAAAAGACACATCAGACCTTCAGCTTCCAATACCCAGCCTCCCCCTAGGGTATTAATTTAATATCATAATTAGAGCGCAAGAGTGGGGCTTGTGTCCCAGAGAGTGACTGGGGGGACTTTTCATGCCCTTCGCTGACTCCTGCCAGGAGGTTGCCAGCCCCTCGCCTTGCCCCACCGGCCCAGCACCCGTCGAGTCACATGCCCGAGCAGAGGCAGAGAGCATCCATTTACTGCACCGGGTCTATGGGCTCTTCTGTCTCAGCCTCCAGCTATGTGGAAGGTGAAGGTGTCCATCACAGGGACTTCTCTCAGGGTGAACATATACC
The DNA here is from genome assembly GCA_964023405.1 of Apodemus agrarius. Classification (NCBI taxonomy): domain Eukaryota; kingdom Metazoa; phylum Chordata; class Mammalia; order Rodentia; family Muridae; genus Apodemus; species Apodemus agrarius. The sequence continues at coordinate 35,525,285 of OZ030028.1, forward strand.
TGACTATGTCGTGGGCAGGGGTGTGTGTGAGACCAGCCTAGGGGCTGCAGGACAGTTGCGAACATACCACAGAAAATCCTCACCCTCAAAGAATCTCCCAGCCAACACTGGGAAGGCAGAAGACAGAGTCTGAGCACGGGGTACATGCACTAGTGCAAACTTCCCCCGTGGTGGCTAGGGAGATGGCTCAGTGAGTAAGAATGCTTGCAGCACAGACATAAAGATCTGAGCTCAAGTGCCCAACACCCACATGAAATCTAGGGCGTGGCACTACCCGTGTCTATTAACCCCAGTGCTATGTGGAGCTTAGGCATACTCCAGAAAACTCTCCACAGACATGACCAGGGGTTTAACTCTTGAGTGATTCTGAATCCCAATAAGTTGTCAATCAAAACTGACCATCATATAGGGCTGGAGAGATAGCCCAGCAGATAAAGGCACCTGCTGCCAAGCCCAAAGACCCAAGTTCAAGTCCCAGGACCTGCATGGCGGGAGGAGACTGAACTTCTGAAAGCTGTCCTCTGACCTCCACACAGGGGCTGTGACATACACACCCCGACACAGAAACACACTAGATGATCAATAAATAAGTGCATTTTAAAGTTTAACCCACACAGACACACTTTTGTAGATTTATTTTAAAGTCTACAGTTCAGGTTGGGCAGTGAGGACACACACCAGAGAGGCAGGCGGAGTTCTGAGTTCGAGGCCAGCGTGGTCTACAGAGCAGGTTCCAGAACAGCCAGGGCTACACAGAGAAACCCTGTCTCAAAAAACAAACACACCAAAAGACAACAAAAACAGCCCCTAATTTAGCAGTTGTTGCAGGGGTACACGCAGCCACCACCACTGTTCGCTTGGGGCATCCGTCGCCTTCTAAAGGAAGCCCTTTCTTTTCCTCTTATTACCATGTTTTTAAACTTCCAATTTCATTACATGATTGTGAGTACTTTTTTAATTTCATTACTTGTGAAACATTTGACTTCCCAAGCTTCTAATGAGGGTATGCATTCTGGGCACATTTTCATACAGTATTGGCAAGGAGACTGGCATTTTGGCACCGGGCAAGATAAACACTGAAATGCTAATACTGCTATTTCAACCCAGCCACTGCATCTCCCTCTAAGGCTGGTGCCGTGCGGTTCTGGGGGCCATGTCTGACTAGAACACAGGAGCTCACGGTGTTGACCGACCCACCCTGTGTCGCTGCAGCAGACTCATGTTTAAGACTATGCTGGCTTTCCCTACGGCTCTAGGTAAGGGCATCTCCAACATGGAGGAGACAGTGACCCTGGATAACGGAGGGTTCGCCGCCTTGGAGCTCAGCAGCCGCCATCTTAACGTCAAGAGCACCTTCTCAAAGAAGAACGGGACAAGGTAGGAGGCCGTGCTGAGCCACGGAAGGCTGGGTGCCTGGCGTGTGCTTCCCCTCCACAGGAACCGCTAAACAAATTCCGCAGAGTTAAATTTCCACGCATAGCTCACCAAGGAGCCTGCTTCTAAGCCACCAGGGAGTGCTGCATCAAGGTTCAAGCTGCAAAAGGATTAGAAAAGTCTCCAGAACCTCTGTAGGGATGCGGAAAGGGAGCAGGGTCTCATGCAGGAGGCATGGCTAGGGACAGTGGCATCCCCTGGGCTGTGTCTCTCCTTGGGTCGGGGACTTTCCAGTTCATCACAGACATCAGCAGGCTTGACCTGCATCCTAGATGGAAGACATTTTGTAATTGTCACTGCTCCCTGCTTTCCAAGTTGTCCCTCGGTGATACAGGCAGCCCTTCCAGATACGGTTGGTGGTGAAGACAGGTGTGACCCTTACCCCCACAGCCCCCTCCCGCAAAGCTCCTAGCTGGTTGCCCCCTGCCAGCTTTAGCAGGAAGTAAGTGTCCCACATTGAAATTAGAAGGCAGCCTCTACCTGGCTTTCGACCCAAAGCATTCTGGAACTCCACTACAAACATGCTGAGCAGGGCTGGGGAAATGCTTGCCGAAAAAGAATAAGAACCTGAATTCACTCTCTGGAACCCAGAAGGAGAGACCAGGCACATGTGTGAAACGCTGAGAGGATTCCTGGAGCCTGCTGGCCGGCTAACCTAGTCTACTCAGAGAGTTCCAGGCAAGTAGGAAAAAGAAAATAGAAAAAGAAAAAGAAAGCAAAGGCAGGGACGAGAGAGATGGTTCGGGATGTAAAGTGCTTTCGGCATATGTGTACATACCTGAGTTCAAATCCCCAGAAACCATATAAAGCATCTAGAGTCTGTAACTGCAGCACCCCTCTGAAGAGGTGAGAGACAGAGACAGGAGAATCCCCGAAAGCTCACGGGCCAGCAGCCAACAGTGACTGTAATTAACAAGGGGGAAGGCCAGGGCCAGCGCCAGAAGTTGTCCTCTCACCTCCACATACATGTGCATGTGCAGAACTGCACTCACACACATGAACACACACATACACACATGTGTGCATACCTTTACACAGACGAGCACCTTTACACAGACCTGGGAGAGTGCCTTCCCCAAGTAATGGTCTGTGGGGCTTTCCAGTGCTAAAGGTGTTGCTTCTCACAGGGCCAGTTTCAATACAAATCTGCTTTTCACTGAAGAGAGTGGGGCTCACGCACCATCAGAGACACAGGCAGGCCAAGGACCTCAGTGACAAGCTGATCATGCCTTGTGATGCTTTGTCCTCCGCCACTCAGAGACTTGAATTGTTAAAGGGCACTGAAGCCCAGCGTCTTCCGAGGAAGCAGGTCCCAAACACTCTTCCGCTTGGTCCCCAGCCAGAGCACCCTGGGCTGCCACCCCGTCACCACCTTCCTTGGGGCACCCAGTCATGTCTTCTATTTCATTGTCTACTGAGAGTCAAGTTTCTCCTGTAGAGTCAGAGAAAAGTGAAAAAGCACTCACATATATCAAGACCAAGAGGGGCTTTCACAGGGAACTTTAACACATCCCTGCTGGGTTCCACGCCTGCTGCAAATCCCTTCTCACTTCTGAGAAGCTCCTGGTCTTGAGGCTCATCCCCCAAGGATACACAGTCCAAGAGAAATACCAAGAGAACTACAGATGTCTGATATCAGCAAGACAAGAACCTGTAGCTCCTGTGGAACTGCTGTACCGGCTGGATAGGATGTGCAGGTGCTGGATGAGGGAGCCTTTCCAGCAGGGCCCACGGGAGCAGACCTGTCTTCCAGGGACTCAGGAAGCTGAGGCAGGCAGGAAGAGTGCAAGTTTAAAGTATGCCTGGGCTATGGAGTGAGTGCAAATTCAGCCTGCTCAATTGAATAAGACTCTGTGTCAAAATAAAGAGAGGGCAGAAGGTATAGGTCAGCAGTTGAGCCTAGAATCCCCCAGGGAGGGGCTGAGGTGTGGCTCAGTGGGAGAGCCCCTGCCTAGAATCCCCCAGGAAGGGGCTGGGGTGTGGCTCAGTGGGAGAGCTCCTGCCTAGAATCCCCCAGTGAGGGGCTGGGGGTGTGGCTCAGTGGCAGAGCCCTTGCCTAGAATCTCCTAGTGAGGGGCTGGGGCGTGGCTCCGTGGTAGAGCCCCTGCCTAGAACCCCTCAATGAGGGCTCGGGGAAGTATATCAGTAGCACATGTGGCTAGAATCTGCCAGTGTGAGATTGGGTATATGACTCAATATGGCATGATATGGTAAGTCTATTATGTACAAGTCTCTGGGTTCAATTTCCAGTACAGAACAAAAAAGCCTTTTCTGACTTTTTCCACTTAAGATTCCTGGACAAAGAAGGCAGAGAGCCTTCCATCCATCTTTGTCCAGAGCTTCAGGGGCTCCATGTAGGGACGGACCCACATTGGCTGTCGGGCTTGTGAAGACCCTTGGCCCAGCTCAGGTGTGAGGATTTGGAGGACAGATAGTGTAGACAGTGAGCCCCCAGGCATCTGACCCTCAAACACAGAGGCCGTTTCTGCAGAAAGGTCAGGTCTTCGGTTTGCATCCCTGTGTTCAGAGCTGAGTGCCACCCTGTCCCTCGGCCATCTGCGGGGGCGCAGGCTGACACAAGGGTCTGAAGCAGCCAGAGGGTCTCAGCTTAGCTGCCCAGCAGCTCACGGCCCCGGGGACGGGCGGACGGAAGGCCCCCCCTCATCCACGGCCATCGCCCTTTCTGAGAGTCCTGAACTCTTTCACAGGGTCAGGTCCCACCATGGGCCCACCGAGAGCCACCGCAGTCTGAAATGGAGTCAGAAAGGAAGACCGGCCCTTTGTCCTCAGCATCCCCGGGGTTCACAGGTGTGAGGGAACGAACCACCCTGTGCATGTCTGCAGGGCCCCAGGAACAAGGCCTATAGGTTACGTGGGGTCACCCAGACTGGTCCCTCTAGCTGAAGTCTCAGGGACCTTTAAAATGAGGCCCAACCACGATGGCACAGGCTCATCTAGACACACAGGGCCTAAAGTAGGAGAATTGTATGTGTGAGGCCAGCCTGGGCTACATGGCAAGACTCAGAGGAGAGAATGAAGGAGACTAGGATGATAGCTCAGTGGGTAAAGAGCCTACTGTGCACGTACGGCCCTGAGTACAGATTCCCAACACGCACATAAACAGCAGTACATGACGGCACAGACCTGTAGCCCCAGCTCTGGGCGGTAGAGACGGGGATTGCTGGGTCCACACTTGCCCGCTAGGCTAGCCAAACTGGTAACATACTCTATCTCAAAATAATGTGGAAAGTAATTAAGGTAGACACTCATATGGACCTCTGGCCCCCACATGCATCCATACACATGTATACATGTACCACGTATGTGAACACATTCATAAAATATACACACAAATAAAAAAATGTTAAGAGAAGTACAATTGGTTCAAAGCTGTCTGGCCAAGCGGTGCCTGCTTTTGTGTGGGAAGGCACCGTCGCAGTGCCTTGGATTTAAAACAAAACAAAACCCCACAGATTAATCAAAATGGTCAGATGACAAATGGCAAATTAATCATCGCCAAAATAAATCATTTTTGAAATGGAGAAAATGGAGGCCTGGATTCCTGTAAGAGGGCTCAGCAGGTAAAGGCACTTGCCACCAAGCCTAATGACCTGAGTTTAATTCCTGGGACACACGTGTTGGAGGAGAGACCCAGGTTATCCCCGGACCGCCACACAGTTGCATGGCACATGTACATGTGAACTCACAGACATACACATTAAAAAATAAATAAATATTCTTAAAAGGAGTCTCTTGAACATTTCTTGGGCCTTCCCCGGGGAAACTAAGGCAGAGCCATCCCTAAGGGAGTTACGATGGCCAGGATGCCAGAGTCACTGGGAAAATGGCTTTCTCATGCCCAGGTTGCTGAGCCTGACTTTCCTGATAGGGGAAAGGTCATCCGCCTGCAGCCCACCACACAGCTTTGCAGGCGGCCTTCAGCCTGAGGTTCCTCCTGCACACAGGGAAGGAAGGTATCTAAGGTGTGCCTGGCCATCTCGCTGACCACAGTCACAGAGACCCCAGGAGAGCCCCAGGGTGAAAAAGGTGTGCAGGGTCCTGAGCCATTTAACAATATGTCAATTGTAAGCACAGATTCACCCTCAGGTTACAATGTCTCCACCTATAAAAACAAACCAGGGGACCTGGAGAAGTGGCTCAGCACTTCCAGTTCCCACCACGAGAGCACGAGGCCCTGATTCAGATCTCCAGAGCCCATGTTCGTGTCAGGCAGAATGATGGCCTCCCTGTAACTCCGGGTCTCTGGAGGCCAAGTCGGGGAATCACTGGGGCAAGCTACCGAGCCAGGCTAGCCTTATCAGTGAGTTCTGGGTTCATCTGAGAGACCCTGCCTCATATATATATAGACAGTGAGAACAATTGAGGAAGCCTCCTGATTTAATGTACAGGAAAACACAGAAGCACATGCATGCACACGTGCACGCATGCAGACCCAAATGTACATAATAAACATGAAAATAATGTTTAAAAACGAATAAAAAGGGCCGGAGAGATGGCTCAATGGTTAAGGACCCTGACTGCTCTTCCAGAGGTCCTGAGTTCAATTCCCAGCAACCACATGGTGGCTCACAACCATCTGTAATGGGATCTGATGCCCTCTTCTGGTGTGTCTGAAGACAGCTACAGTGTACTCAGATATATAAAATAAATACAGCAAACTATAAAATAAACTTGTTCACTTTTAAAAAAACCTAATAAAAGAAAACAAGACAGGAAGTTGTAGATTACAGGGTGTGTGTGTGTGTGTGTGTGTGTGTGTGTGTGTCTTCCATTGCCATGTGACAAATGATCAAACTACAACACACATCTCAAGGGTAGAAACTGCCCCGGCCTGGCTGGTCACCTACTAGGGCCACCCACGGCCATATTCCTTATGCCACTGGGCCTTGTCCTCAGGTTGGACTCCAGCAGGCCAGAATGCTTTTCCAAGCTCATGCCAGCTCTTAGCCGAGTGTGTCCATGCGGCCCCTGTGACTTAGGACTGGCCTTTTCCTGCCATTGACTGGGACTGCCCTTGGTCCCCCTGCTCCCAAAGGCCACCCACAACATGTGTTTCTTCCTGAAGAGACAGCAGGAGTTCCTTTCAAGTCTGTCCCATTTGCCACTAGAGGTCTGAATGCAGCTGAGGACAGTTACAGACGAAGACCAACAGAAAATCATAAACTCCCTTAAAGCATCATGAGAATGTGTTTAGAGTCAGAGATCTCTGGGTTCAGCGAGAGGCACTGCCCCCACACACAAAGTGAAGAGCCAGCGAGAGAGAGACTCAGCATCAGCCTCTGTCCTCCAAATGCATGCATGCGCGTCCACACGCATGCAGAAATGCACACGCACACCATGCACACAAAAGGGTTGGCCACGCGTCACACTCTATCTCCAGCTGGCCAAGACGACCTTCTTCATACAATGCCAGGTGATTGTGACAAATCGAAGTGACAGCCCCGCCCTTTCTGCATAATGTAAGATGATCACAGTCATCCCGACAGCCCACTAGTTACAAACCAGACACAGGCAGCTCTGCCTACAGTTACGGCCTGGATGTACAGGGAGCAGTGATTGGGCTAAGGATTCTGTCAGTCAGGTGAGGGCTAATGCCTCAAAGCCTCCTTGCCCTGGAGCCCCAGCAGAATGGAAGCCCAGGCTAGGGCCCATGTCCCTAACATCATCAGGAGACCATCCACAAGTCTCCTCCTGACATGTGAGGCCTCTTCCCCATAGATTTGCCCTCCTCCCCAGCCAGTGCACGCCATCCTTCCTCTGTCTCCCAGAGTTCCGTGCACTCTTCACCTTCCGCTGGCCCAGACCTCACATGCCTTTCTTGTTGAGAATCCCACTTGATCAGGACAGCTTGTCCCTAGTGCCCTGCCCTTGCACCATGCCTGAAGCCTACAGGATCGGATAGCCAGTGCTCGGAGATCTAGATCAGCCATACTGCATAACGTGCAATCATCGGAACACTCTCCTCCTCTTCCCCTGTGAACAAGGCCAAAATAGCAGCCTAGGAGTCCCACCCCGCCCCCAGGGGAGTTTCCTTTGTCTAAAACAACTTGTGTCACCTTCCCATTTTAGATCCCCACCCCGACCAAGCCCCGGAGGTCTGCACTACTCCGACGAGGACATCTGCAACAAGTACAATGGCGCCGTGCTGACGGAGAGTGTGAACCTCAAGGAGAAGTCAGTGGATGGGTCGGAATCGGAGGTCAGTGCCATGCTCGCTTCTAAGAAGTGACCGCCGTACCTGCTCCATGAGCCTTCTGATTCCTCAGCATGTCTCTTCTCATTTTGGTCTCGCAGTCACCATGAAATGGGCAGAGCTGACAGTGAAGGGGCCACTGTAGATGAGAGACACATACAAATCTCAATGACTGGGTAGCTTTTCCTGGGAGAAGGAAAGCAACTTCTATGCACACAGATAGGGAGGTACCAACAGACCCGAGAGAGGTTCCATCCAAGTCAAGCGATGGAGACTGTATTCCTTCTCGTTGCTGTGACACAAGACCTGAGGGAGACTTAAGCCAAGCAGGGTTTATTTGGCTCACAGTTTGGAGGAACAGTCCATCATAGTGGGAAGGCACAGAGAAGGAGCAGGAGGCAACTGGCTACACTGTACCCACAGTCAGGAAGCAGGGGGCTCGCTCTAACCTTTTTATTCAGTCCAGGACCTCAGCCTTAGGGAATGGTACCACCCACATTTAGGTTGGGTCTTCCCAGCCTCATCCAGAAACTTCCTCACAAATAGGTTTGCCTCCTGTGTGAGTCTAGGCCCTGTCAAGTTGGCACTCAACCTAAACCAGTATGAACCAGTTAGTTTACTGGGGTTCCTTCCATTGAGTGTCAATGACTCTCAAACAGCTTCACAGACGCCCCCCCCAGGAGTCCCCCTCCCAATCAACTGCCTATCTTCTGAAGAGTCTCAGGACATGGAGGGTCCTCATGAGGATCCCTAGATCTCATGGCTGTTGTGAGCTCTCCAGCTTTCTCCATGAGAGATTGCTAATGGACTCAGGCTCAAGATGTCTCATACACATCATGGAGGCCACTCCACTCTAACATGGCGATGGTCATGTCCAACCTGAAGGAAGCAGCCTCACTACACAAGCTTATAGTCATTGTCCTCCCTGGGGCCAATCAGTCCCACCCATACATACGGACAGAGCAATGCTAGCAGCCTGTTCATTGGATATCAGGTCCTACTACTTAAATCTCAGGGCTGGGGTAAGACATGATCAAGACCAGTGTTCCTGAGCAGAGGGCACTCCGCAGGACAGAGCATCGGTGTGGGCCCAGCACCCATCCCAAGGCCCTGTGTGTGCTAGACACACTCCATGCCTTGGTGTTCCAGAGGTTTAGTCCATTTTCAGAATTGGGGGACGGGGGAGAACATGGCAGCATGCAAGCAGACTTGGGGTGGAGAGGTAGCTGAGAGTGCTACACCCAGATGCTCTGCAGAAGGAAGAAAGAGAGCTACGGGGCCTGGCTTAGGCACTTGAAGACCTCAAAGCCCACTGCCAGTGGCACGCTTTCTCCCACAAGGCCACACCTACTTCAACAAAGCCACACCTTCCTCTACAAAGCCACACCTCCTAATCCCTCCCAAGTAATGCCACTCCACTTGACAAAGCATTCGAAACTATGAGCCGACAGAGGCCATTAATATTCAAACCACCACGCTCCACTTCTCCCAGTCCTGGAGGTCACAGATACCCATCAAAAGGCATGGTCCACCAAGGGTCACCAGCTGCCCAGAGTGGGCACTGGAAGTGCCACTCTCTTTAGAGAAGGACCTATTATTTTCTGGTGTGTTCTAGATCTTGGTTAGAACGGCAGAGGGCCTGAGCTTATGAGACCGATAGAAAGTAGAACTATACAAAACACCCGAGGCTGGAGAGATGGCTCAGTGGATAAAGTGGAGACCTAAGTCCAGTCGCCAGCACTTATGCAGACCACAAGATGTGGCAGCATGTGCTGTAAACCCCGCAGTGGGGAGGCAGAGGCAGCAGATCACCAGGGCTTGTTGGCTAGGCAGTCCAGCTGAATTGGTGAGCTGCAGGCCAGTAAGGGACCCTGCCTGAGAGAAGCATGTCACCTAACATGACCTCTGTACACACACACACACACACACACACACACACACTAAAAAAACATAAAATTAGGACCCCCCCATGTCCACCCCAGAGTAGCACTTTCTACTCCCCGCTCCCCCCTGCCAGTCACCACATCCTGTGGGAGGGGCTTCCTGCTCTGGTCTCCTACTGTGTAAGAGGGGATTCACACACACAGCCTTATGGACTAGTTAATGGAATAAGGGACGTTCGTCAGGCATGTGGCACTCACCCTCCTTCACAGAGCCAGTCCAGCCAGCGACCTGTGATATGGGGTCCATCCCATGAGGTTATCAGCCTCCACTGTGCTCTTGGGCAACTAGGGCCAGCCCATCTCAGGCTGTTCCCCACTGTGTAGACACATTACTCAGTAGAGTGTGTCTCACACATGCAAAAGGGGGCTCCAACAGGGAAAGCCAGCAGCTGTGGGTGACTCCAGGAGGTATTAGCAACCCCTGCTTCTGTGACTCACACTGACCCGCATGAAGGGGCCAATCCGTGGTTCCACCTGGTGTCCCCGAGAGTCCTATTTGTAAGCCTCAACAGGAGCGAGAACCGCAGGCCATTTGCTGTACACATGTGCCCGACTCCCTCTCAGCACGCACCTCTAAATCAATATTTAATCTAAAATACGCTCTCACCTTCACTCTTGACCTGATTTGGGGCCTTATTGCACACCAGGGCTCAGTGAAACAGCTCCTTTCCAGTTGTGGCTTATATATGAACTCCGGTACGTGGGCACTGGGTGGGCCCTGGTGAGGTGCAGCTGAGCCTCACTTTACCTGTTCTGTTTACAAAGGATGCTGGGTCTATAACCTAGCCTCAGGCTCGTGGGGAACCGGCGAGCAGTGGAGAGCAGCAGAGCCCATGTCTGGAGAGGCACGAGGTGTGTTCGTCTCTGCTGCAGGGCTGTCATGGAAAGCCTGCAGACCAGGCCTGCCTCTTCTGGGCTGAGGTTACACAGTGTCACCTCGTGGTGTGGTAGTTGCTCTTCAAAGAGCAGCAGGCGGGGAGGCAGCAGGATGACCTTGTAGCAGGCTGCCCGGGTGCACAGCTAGAGCCAGGTCTTATGGACAGAGCCTGGCATCTGCCCTTAGCTCCTGGCCCACTGTTCCAGCAGTGTTTGTTATTAGTGGTGACTGTGTGTGGTGACAGATGTGTGTGTGGAGAGTTCCCTGTAATTGACGCACACCACTTGGTGGTTCTGAACTTTGACTGTGGGCCAGGCCTTGGGTCAGTCATTCTCCACACGCTATGTGTTCACCCTGTGCGTGTGGGTCATTCGTCTGAGGTACTCCAGCAAGCAGAAAGTGGTGCTGGGTACCAGACCCTCCTCATGTCTCCAGAGTCCATCTTAACCCCATATCTCTCACCCCCAGCTCCTCTAGATAGTGCCTGTCCCGTCCTACAGCAACCTAACTTGAACTCAAGAGTTCTCAGATTTATGTCTGCTCAACGATCCTCCAAATAGGCTAATGAGGGCCGGGATGCAGCTAGATCGTTTGCCTGGCAAGCATGAAGGCCTGGGTTCCACCCGTAAACAAGGTGTGGTAATGTACACCTATAGCCCAACACTTGGGAGGCGGAGGCAGGAGGATCAAATTTCAAGGTCATAGATACATGGCCACATAGCAAACTTGTGGCCAGCCTGGATTCATAAGACCTCATCTCAAAATTAATTAATGAATTGGTTCATTAATTAAAAATTTTAAAAGTAGGTTAATAGGATATGCCTTGATCTATTTCTCTCAAATGTATGAAATGGTTTGAGATTGAAATTCAACTGATGCTTTAAAAGATAACAAGGTTTGCCTAAGCACTGAGCTAGGAAATATACATACAAACATATGTATGTATATGCACACACATCCATAAATACATATATATGCACAAATACATGCATAAATATATATATGTACACATATAAATACATACATATACAAGCACACAAATGCATGCATAAATACGTTCACAAGTACATGTACACATACACACACACACACACATAAACATATACATACACATACACATACACATACACACAGAGGCAGAGAAGGAGGGATGAGCACAGAGAAGCCAGTGAGGAAAGGGAGGCCCAGGAGAGGAGGACCCTTGTAGAAGTGACTTCCTGGAGAAGTGCCCGAAATAGGGCCCTGATGAAAGACCAAAGAAATGACCTTGCCCAAATTTAGCTTCGTGAACCAATGAGTTTACTGGAGTTCCTTACAGGACAAGACAGCTAGATCACCCAAAGCACAGCCCAACATGGCGACCGCTCAGGAGAGCTACATCCCCAGAGCTCTCCACATGCTTTGCAGCCAACCTGGGAGGTGGGAGGGTCTTCTTTCTCTTCCCAGGAATTGTTTCTGCTAATATGACGTTGGGGAGGGGCCTCGGGGGATCTTGTAAGTTTCAGGAGTTTCCTGAGACTTTCGAGTTTCCTGTACCTCATGCGTCTTAATGAGCGTCCCTCCAGGAGCACAGGTTTCAGTTGGGAGGTAAAAGCGACACAGCATCCACATGGGATGCTCAAAGCTAAGAGGTTTTGGAAGCTTTCCCAAGGTACTCACCTGGCTGAGTTCCCACTCTCTTACCATACCTGCCTCTGGGAACCACTGAGGCGCACATCTGCACAGCTGAGGAGGCCAAGGGCCTATGAACTTGGCTGCCTGCCCCTATCACAAGCCCTTTGCTGTGTGGAAAGCACGCTCTTGTCACTCCCCAGGGGCACCCATGGTTCACAAAGCCTTTGGGGTGGCAGTTCCTTCCAGGATTCAATGAACTAATATAAACACGCAGAGTCTCCAAAGAGCTGAGTCCTGGGCCCTGGAGCCTCGTAATACCCTGAATAACCTGGGCCATGGAGCTGCCCGAAGGCCCCATGACTGCCAGCTACAGACCCCTGGGGCTTCCTATGTCCTGCATGAGCCCTGGCCAGTCTGTTTCCCAAGGTTCTGTGTCTTGCTGCGTCTTCTAAGTGTGTGAGCTGAGGGAAATTGCAAGGCCCTCCACAGAGGGACCCATTGGATCGTCCTGGAAGGGCCAGTTCAGATGGCTAAGGCCACTTGGATCAGCCTCTTATTTCTGTCATGGAGTGACAAAAAAGAGCCATGGTGTGTTATGTGACATGCAAGGCAGGACACTGACAGGGCCCTGTGTCCCCATGGGCACAGGCCTTTCTCCATGCCAGTATTTCTGGAAATGGATTTCATGCCCTGGGCAGGAAAGACACTTTCCTCTGCTTTCCCAGTGAAACACCCCAAGCTTCTAAAAAAGATGGCACTATCAGAAGGGGTGCCTTAGGATTGCTGCCTCCATCTCTTTTGGGGTTCTGGAAAGGACAGGGACACTGGCCTTCCTGGGTGCATCTGGTGTCAGCCGCTGACATGACCTAAGGCAAAGCACTAGATAACAGGGTAACCCTAATACTTGGGTTTGGCATTTGAATCTTTAAACTCCCTTCTAAGAAGGAGGAAACATTTTAGGTCTCTATTCTAGGCTTGGGGTCTGGGGATGCTCTCGGTTGGTACAGGGCTTGCCTAGCACACAGGAAGCTATGGGTTCTGTCCCCAGCACATCTGCAATATTAGCACTCAGGAGGTAGAGGCATGAGGAGACGTTCAAGGGCATCCTCAGCTACATAGGGAGTTTGAAGCCATCCTGGGCTAATGAAACCCTGTATGGAAAAAAAAAAATCTCAGACATACTTGTAAATTAGTACCGCGGCATTCAGGCGGATGCTGTCGCCTAGCAACCCCTGGGTATTCCTGGCACTGGCTGGCCTCTCTAAAAGCCTCATCTGTCCTTCTGTAACTTGGCTGTGCTTCTGCCAACCTCTAGTTAAGGGTCCAGAGTTGTGTTAGGAAAATAACCATCGGAACTAAATAGTGTTGACCAGTATCCCCTGTGAAGGTCAGAATCATCCAGCCTGCAGACAAAGCGACTTCCAGAAGTGAGTGGGCTGGAGACCTCAGAGGGTGCATTCCCAGCTGGATATGCCCAATTAACCAGGGAACACGAGTTTGCAAACTTCCAGCTACAAGTCTTTGGAAACAGGGTGGCCAGTGAGTAGAGAGTGAAAGACTCACTTGGGCTGAGGGGCTAGCTCAGTACAGCACCTGCTAAGCAGACATCAGGATCTGAGTTCATCCCTAGAACCTGTACAAAAGGTCACGGTGAAGCCGGGCCGTGGTGGCGCGCGCCTGTAATCCCAGCTCTTGGGAGGCAGAGGCAGGCGGATTTCTGAGTTCGAGGACAGCCTGGTCTACAGAGTGAGTTCCAGGACAGCCAGGGCTACACAGAGAAACCCTGTCTCAAAAAAAAAAAAAAAAAAAAGGGTCACGGTGTGGTGGTGAGAGCTTGTGATCCCATCCCTGGGCTGGCAGAGACACCTGGATTCCAGGAGCTCACTGGCTAGAGGTCTTACCATAGGTGAACTCCAGGCTGGGATTAGCAGTTAAAGAGTTTGCGGAACAAGCATGGGGACCAGAGTTCAGATCCCCAGAGCTCACAAAATCCATGCGAATCCATGTAGAATCCCAGTGTTCACGTGTGGCCAGGGACAGGAGGATCCTGGGTGCACACTGCCTGTAGGTGAAAACAAGTCACCAAACTCAAGTTCAGCAAGAGCTCTTGTCTCAAAAACTATAGGACAGAGAGAGCAGGGGGAGACAGGGAGAGGGAGGCCATTCATCATTAACATCACACACACACACACACACACACACACACACACACTGCGCACGAATGCTGTCCCTCAGATTTTTTTTTTAAAAAAACTCAAAACCAGTTTTCAGAATTCTTCCGTCCCTAGCTAATTAGAATGATTCCTCATACCTAATTGGTTCCCTGGTGGTGCAGGACACTCTTTTATCTTGCTGGTGCCTTGCCAAGTCCTGAGCTGACCCTCTCTGCAGCTTGTCGGGAACTCAGTCAGTCTGGGGCAGCACTCGGTCCCCTTCCTTTCTCTCTATGGTTTCCTGGGAAACCAGCAAATCAAGGCTTCACATCAACTTGCAACTTGGAAGGAAGGAAAGGAGGGAGGGAGGAAAGGAGGAAGGGAGGGAGGGAGGGAGGGAGGAAGGAAGGAAGGAAGAGAGACAGACCAACCCAGTGGCAATGCCTTTTTGTCAATAATTCTCACTCACTAAAATATATCCGCATTAAAAAATAATGTCGCGCTGGGCGGTGGTGGCGCACGCCTTTAATCCCAGCACTTGGGAGGCAGAGGCAGGTGGATTTCTGAGTTCGAGGCCAGCCTGGTCTACAGAGTGAGTTCCAGAACAGCCAGGGCTACCCAGAGAAACACTGTCTCAAAAAACCAAAAAATAAAAATAAAATAAATAATGTCGCATAAAGACTATACAGAGCTGGCAGCGGAGGAGGGATGGCATCTGGATGTTGTCTCCATCATGAAAGCCACAGCAAGGCCCGAGTAGGAGTCCACGTCACCAATCACCTGTCTGATGTCCTCTGTCTTCCCCCTAAATGACGAGCAAGAAACAAAGCGGACAGTCTTAGCCTTTCTTCAAAGTTGCTCTCTGCAACAGGGTTGAGTTCCCTCGGAAGAGCTTGGCCAGTCACACTGTCCTGGAAGTCAGTCTGTCTGGCCACATGCACTGCGCAGACTCCCAGGGCAAGGCTCTGGTTAGTCAGGGCAAGGCACACACCCCATTCTCTGATGAGAACACGTCACGTGCCAACCCGTGACCTAATTGCTGTCCGGGATGGCGTCCTTCCAAGTGGTCCAGGCATAAACACGAGAGCTGAGACATGGCTCTACACGGGGCAGTGGCTCACAGTTCAAAGGCGCGGTCGCCTTGCCAGGGTAGCCTTTGGCAGCAGGAACAGGAAGCTGGTCACACTGCAGCCACTTCAGGAAGCAGAGAGAGATGGACGACGGTCCTTAGCTTGTTTCCTGCTTTTTATTCAGTCTAAGACCCCATCGAATACGGCCCACGTTAAGGTTGGGTTTTCTGTCTCAGTTAATCTAATCTACATAATCCCTCACAAGACATGTCCAGAGACTTGTTCATATGGTGATGCTAATTCCCACAACACTGACCATCAAGATCGCCGTCTCCTACCTGGCCCCTTGTGACCGACCACCAACCTTAGCGACAGACCCCGTCTATATGTAGTCCCACACCTTTGGCTCATGAAGTACTCGTGGGTGGACGTAAGAAGTCACTTTAAGTCACTCTTCCCCTCACTCTGACAAAATGCCTGACAGAAACGGCTTACTGACGGAGAGTTTATTGTGGCTTAGTGAGGGCATATCCATCATGGCGGAGCAGACATGACAGTATCCACCAATGGGACTCTATCTCCATGGACCAGGAACAGAGAACTTTGGTGAGGAGTGGATAGAGTCAACTCGAACCCTCAAGTTCTTCCTCTGTGTCCCGCCCCCCCCATCTATCATCTGGGCTCCATGTCCAGAAGGTTCTCCAACCTCCTCCCAAAACAGTTCCACCAGCCAGGACCGAGCGTTCAGACATGAGCCTGTTGGAGATATTCCATACTTGGTCCCTAACTAGACTCCTGAAGGCATTTTATAAGTGAATGGCATTTCGTCAGTCTCATACACATCTACAGGCACCAGACATGGCACATGTTTGTCCCCTGTGGTATTCTGAATGCATTATGGCTGGGAAGAGCGCTTGGTCACTGAAGCGCTGGCAGGGCATGCGCGGGGAGCTACGTCTGACCCGGAGCGCACAGGAAAAAAAGGTGAATGTGGTGAGACCTACGCCCACTCCCAGGGCTAAAGAAGCAGAGACAGGAAGCTCTCTGAGGCTCACTGGCCAGACATCCTAGCCAAAACCACGACTCTCAGCAGGTTTCAGTGAGAGACCCAGGCTAAAAATACAAGATGGATGGCTCTTGAGAAATGACACTCCAGGTTCTCTTCTGGCTTCCACTTGCATGCACCTACACAAATGTACACACACACACACACACACACACACACACAGATACAGATACCCACAGAACTGGAGCAGTCCATTCTAGCCCACCAGAGGTCCAAACTACTCTTGACCCTGCTCCTCTACAGCCCTGCAGCCACAGGAAGAGGGGCGACAGAAGACTCAGGAGAGCAGAAGGACACGCCAAGGGTTTCTAGGTGGACGCTAGAAGGACTCACCATGGCGGGACTTATAGACCAGGTTCCACCCTGCAGCCACAGGAAGAGGGGCGACAGAAGACTCAGGAGAGCAGAAGGACACGCCAAGGGTTTCTAGGTGGACGCTAGAAGGACTCACCATGGCGGGACTTATAGACCAAGGTTCCACCAAAGGATCCTTCATCGCCTGGGATCCTTTGAGCCAAGACCCACCCATGCAAGTCCAGGCTGCCAGGCTCCTACAGACCTGGCAGAAGCTGTCTGGGAGTCATCAGGCACTCCGTTCCTGCTGCCTGCCACTGGCTGAGATTTCCCCGGGCGGGCGTGGCCCGAGAAACTCATTTTAATTTGTGGAGTTAGAAAATAAGGAGGCTGACTCACGGTCAAATGTTGCATGCCCCTGCAGAAGAGAATAAAGTTAACCCCAGTTAATGGAACTGGGGAAGAAAACTGCCTTCACCCAATGCTGGGGACCCAGTGAAGTTCTCACCAGGAAAGAGACTGCTTCGGTGGATCTCAGTTTCCTTCTCCTCAAGCCTCGGGACATTTAGAGTCCAAGAGAGTGTCTGATGGCAGCACAAGCTCAGCTCCGAGCAGACAACCACAGAGTCTGTTCTTGCCTTGCTCTGTCTCCTTGTCTTCTCGTCTAGGTTTATGTAGAGCCTCCTAAGCCTCAAGACCTCTAGAAAACAGCTAGAGGGGAGATCTTAGACGTAGCTACAAATCCTGGTCCCTGTGGCATACTGGCTTAATACATTGTAGAATATCTGCTGGGAGTCCCCCACTGAGGGCCTGGGGGCGTGGCTCAGTGGAAGAGTCCCAGCCTAGAGTCCCCCAGGGAGGGGCTAGGGTGTGGCTCAGTGGTAGAGCCCCCTGCCTAGAATCCCCCACCGAGGGTCTGGGGGTGTGACTCAGTGGAAGAGTCCCAGCCTAGAGTCCCCCAGGGAGGGGCTAAGGCATGGCTCAGTGGTAGAACACCTGCCTAGGATCCCCCAGGGAGGGGCTGGGGTGTGGCTTGGTGGTAGAACCCCGGCCTAGATTCCCCCAGTGAGGGGCTGGGGAGTGTGGCCCAGTAGTAGAGCCCCTGCCTAGAATCCCCCAGTGAGGGGCTGGGGGCGTGGCTCAGTGGAAGAGTCCCTGCCTAGAGTCCCCCAGAGAGGGGCTAGGGTGTGGCTCAGTGGTAGAACACCTGCCTAGAATCCCCCAGTGAGGGGCTAGGGGCGTGGCTCAGTGATAGAGCCCCTGCCTAGAATGTCACAGTAAAAAATGTCATTGGGGTTCTGAGCTCCAGTATGGGGCCCCATCACTCCCAGTCCCTGTTGAACTTCATTATTCCTTCTTATATAAGAATATCAATGTCCACCCCTCAGGATTATGGAGCAAATGCAAAGGCTTACGTGAGTGAATGGGTCTAGTGTGTAACTTTGCTTCCCAGGTGAGAGCCCTACTCTTGCATTAACTTTGGGGAATTAAAACCCAGAGAAGTCACCATCATGCCTAGCACCCCCACTTAGAGGGCTTGCTTGCCATGTCTCCAAATGCCCAACTCTCACTGCAGTTACTTCGGGGTAAGTATTAAGAATCCCATTTTCTATTTGTATCCAAAAGTTCCCAGGAATCTCTAGATCTGCCCTGCACATCCTAGAGCCTCCTCTAGATACTACCCAGGGGCTGCGTAGGTTCTTACAGTTCCAGAAGCATCTCTGAACCCCAGAATTCAATTCCTTTAGAGGCAGCAAGGCCCTGCTGTGGGCCATTCACTCCGAGACTGGTGAGCCTCTCAGGCGAGGAATAGCAGCCGCCAGGACCCTGAATCTGTATCGTGCTGCTGTGAGAAGCCTTGTCCCAAAGCCAGGGCACCCATGCCTGCTTCCTGACAAAACTGTAGCTGCCTCTGAGGGGCAGAGCTGTGAGGCATAGCTAATGCATCTGTGGCTTCCGATACCCTCTGTCAGAAGCAATGAGGAGCCTGCCAGGGCTCCAGGGGTCTAGGAAGCTTCTGGGCCACTGGACCAGCCTGCCAGACAGAGGTCTCACCAGGGCCCTGCTTGGAAGCTGTGAGGGCCAAAAGCATGTCCGGAAGGATAGGGTGTCCCACCAATGTCCACTGAAGACGCAGTAAAGTCCCCTCCAGCCTCCGCCTCCTTCGGCGATCTTTCCCGTGACAACACAAAGAGGAGAAAATCATTTTACTTCAGGAAAAACGCATAGACTAAGCCAGGCAGTGCTTTGGCCCACACCTTTTATCCCAGAACCTGAAAGGCTGAGGCAAGAGGATGAAAATCTCAAGAGAGAGGCCAGCCTGCATTTCATGGTGAAATCTTTCTCAAAAAGCGAAAGGGAGGGAGGGGGGTGCTAACTGAACAATTGTAACCGTTTACTGGCATATTATACAAAATGAACTGAGACCCTCACATCCTTAGCATCTCTGGGAGCCCAGTGGAGCTCTCAGGGCTGCAGTGGGGGGGTGTTTGGGGGTCTCAGCACTGCTGCACACTCTAAGCCTCTGTGTGGACACAGCGAATCTGCCGCAAGAGGTCCCTGAGGGTGGTTCCCCCCCACACCCCGCAGGCCTTGGTCCTGCAGATCAAAGGCCAGGGGCATCCCCAGTCCTTCATAGGTGTGGGGAGAGGCCGGAGAGGGGGAAAGCACTCCCCCCTACTCTGCAGTTTGCCTGAAGCCTCCCACCCCTGAGAATGAATGGGGAGCTCCAGCATGATTGACATTGACTGAGAAGGAAGCATGTGGACAGAGAAACAGCATTCCTTCCATATAAAGACATGTTCTATTAAACAGCAGTGAGCCAGGCTTAAAGTCTGCACGCTCATGATCTCAGGTGGGGCCTCACGTCTCTCCCAGACATTCCCGGGAATCTCAAAAAAGATGCCCACCACGCTACAGCCCCCTGTCAGCTGACGTCCTATCAGGTGCCACTGGAGACCCACCTGTGACTTCTCCTCTGGAGAAGCCCACACCGCAGCATGCTCTCAGGGCCCCTCCCCGCCCCTCCCTCATGTCTTTCTCTTAACCCCAGTGTTTCCGATGAATGTTCAGATATCTTTTAAGGGGCTTGAGAAATGGCTCCCGATAAAGGCATATACTGTTCTTACTGAGGGCCAAATGTTAGTTCCCGGCACCAAGCAGCTCACCCCCACGTCTAACTCTACTTCCACGAACACGTGCACAAACACACAGAGAGACATACACATGTGCATAATTAAAAATGAATCTTTTAATTCGTATGTGTATGGGTGCATCCCATATACGCCTGTATCCATGGACATGAAGTGCCCAGAGAGGTCAGAATTGGGCGGCAGATCCCCTGGGAATTGAGTCACAGATGATATGAGCTGCTTTGTGGGGGGATGGGGGGTGGGAGGGGCTAGGAATGGAACTCAAGTCTCCTGGAAGAGCAGCCTTATGTATTCCGCTATGGCAAGAAGACCCACGTCCAAACTTTAAGTACCCATATATAAAAGCCGAGCATGCCAGCAGGCCCATCGGGAGGCAGACGCGGGTAGCTCCAAGTGACCGGCAGCCAGCCAGCCAGCCAAGGGGAAATGGCTGGTTTTAGATCGCTCCGTCTGTGTATTGGGCATTTTTCTATCGCTGTGATAAAACACCGAGACCAAGGAAGGGCTTATTAAGGCGTCCGGTTCCAGATGGAGAGAGTCCATCACCGTGCTGGCGGGATGGCTCTCTCCCTGTGGTTCACACTGTCCCTCTCTGTCTCATCCTCAGGCCTCTGACTCGGACTACGAGGAAGCCCTGCCCAAGCACTCCTTCGTCAACCACTACATGAGCGACCCCACCTATTACAACTCTTGGAAGCGACGTCCCCCTGCTGCGGCACCGCACAGATACGAGGCGGTGGCAGGGGCTGAAGCTGGCCCGCACCTGCACACGGTCATCACCACGCAGAGCGCGGGCGGAGTCTACACACCAGCTGGCCCCGGAGCCCGGGCCCCCCTCACCGGCTTCTCCTCCTTCGTGTGACATCACGCCTCCATCAGGGTAGACGGGTGCAGAACTTCTGGAGTCTATTTTTGTTAAGACAATCAACTCCGATAACTGAGCTGAATTTTTTTGTTTAAAAAAAATAATAATAATTCTGATAAGCGATCTTACCTACTGGTGAAAACTAGGATTCACTTAGGAAGGTTTTTTTTTTAATGGCTTTTTGTAACATCGCTGCAGGAAGCGGGGTTTCTTTGTTTTCTTTTTAAGAGAAGGTATCTCCCTGGTGCACTAGCTCGGCACCACCGGCGGGGGCGCTCTCGACACACACCAGCCCTGGGCTCCTTTGGCCTCCAAACCATCCAGGATGGCGAGGGAGGGCGGGCAGGAGAGTGGAGGGGGACAGGTAAATCGCATCCGCGGCCCACTTCTCTCTCTACCTCCTTTTGGAGAACCAGCCAGCCTGGACCACTTTCTCCATCTTAGGACAACTTGAGGCTCCTTGCTCTCGTCTGTGCTTCGGAGAACTGCTCTTCCCTCCCTGGGTTCTGTGCGGTTCTCAGCAGGGTCCGGGCGAGGCCACTGCATCTAGCCGCAGAGGGCTCAACTCTGCGACCCCACTTTAGGGTGGCTGCAACCCTGGAGATTTCCTTTTCCCTCCCTCTTCCTTCTTCTCTCAAGCTCACAGTTACAAGAACAGGAAGCCCCTCCCCCAACTGGCTCTGGAGGCCCCCCCCCCCAGGCCGGTCCGAGGCCAGCCAGGTCCTTCTGGTGACCACACGACACAGCACACAGCCCACCCCCGCTGAGCAAGGGAGGAGTGGAGACGCGTGGCTTTTGCAGTTGCTTGTGGCAGTAGCAGATGTGCATTGTTGAACCAGAGTATTTTTTAAACCTTTTTATCTTTTTTTAAACTATGTCACATGAAATGAATGCGTCTTTGCTGTCTCCAGGTGCCTTTTAATTCATTGTTCAGCTTTGTACGTGGGAAAAGACGAGAAGCGACTGTGTCTCCAAATAAAACAATCAGCTCTGAGAAACCAACCGGGGCTGCGAGTCACCTAGCGCACCCCGCGCGCGCGTGGCGCACAGTAGGGACAGCCCCTCCCTTTCTCCTCCTGTGCTTGCTGCTGTCCCGCTTCTGACCCCTGGTGCTGTCCGCTCGACCCCGCCATCCAAGGCCAGCTTTTTAGCCTTAACGGGTTTTCCGAGAACGATTTTCCTTTCCTTTTCATTGTTTAAATGTTCCAGCTAAGTGCTAAATGGCACTCGAGACCCCGTGAACGTCCTGCCACCCCTAGTCCAGGGCCCCACCCCCATCTGGATGTGACTAGCTGGATCCAGCCACGGGGTGCCCCGAAACTGGCAGCAGTGCCTCACACCCGGGGCACTCAGAGCGGGTGGGAAGGGTGTGTCCTGCCAGGGGTCTTGGCGCCCTGTGGAAGGGACCTTGTAGGAGATTCTCTAGCCCTTTCAGCCTTCCCGGTGAGGCAGGGTGTGACACGCATCTTGTCTTGACTCTCTGCCTTGGTGTGGCCCCAGGACACGGGAGGTTCCCCTTGGGGTTAAAAAATAAACTAATTAAAGGCCTATCCGTTTTTTTCCAAAACCGAGAATTAAAAAAAAAAATTCCTCCCTCCTCTTCCTCCTTCCTTCTCCTGCTCCCTTTCCTTATCCTTCCCTCGCCCTGCTGTGCCCCCTCCCCCTTCTTATACTCTCCTCTCCACTCCTGCCTTCTCCCTCCTCCCTCTCCCCTCCCTCCCTCCTCCATCCTTCCTCTCTCTCTCCTTCTCCTGCCTCCCTTCTCTCCTCCCTCCTTCCTCTCTCTCTCTCTCTCCTTCTCCTGCCTCCCTTCTCTCCTCCCTCCTTCCTTTTCTGAGCCGAAGAGGAAATATTCTAAACCAAAAAATCCTAGATGCTCTGCCCAAAGCCACTTCTGTGGGGGAGACCGCCACCCCCCCCCTATGGTCCACAGGAGGGACCACGTCAGTGGACCGCACCACCTCCTCCCTAGCCTGAAATCAGTGAACAGAAGGCCACACGTCTCCAGTTGAACTTCTTGGAAGGTGGCCCCCAACAGAAGACAGGGACCAGGCTGACTCTGTACTGTGCTTTGCTGTCTGAAGCCATAAGGACTTGCTTGCTCTAATCGATGGGGAATCTTTGGGATGGTCTGGTCTGAGGCGGTACTCCACTCTGCCTTGCATTTCCTCACAATGACTCCGTTTGCAGCGCTGCCTGGATCTCCCGTTATGATCAGTCACTCGTTTTCTGTGGAGAGGTCTGTTCAGGATGCCCTGGCCCTGTGACTGCTGACGGACAGCTGTCAGCAGCTGTCAACAAGCCCAACACTTAGACCAGCGGTTCCCAGCATACGAATCGAGGCCCCCCTTGGCAGACAAACGACCTTTTCACGGGGGTCGCATATCAGATATCCTGCATATCAGACATTTACACTGCAATTCATAACAGTAGCAAAATCACAGTAGTTACTAAGTAGCAATGAGGATAATGGTAATGGGTGGGGCTCACCACAACATGAGGAACTGTACAAAGGGGTCACGGCATTAGGAAGGGTAAAAACCACTGACTCAGAGGGACCCTGCTGTCCCGTTTGAATCCCCCCCCCCCCCCCCGCACCAAAGGCTGAGGTTGAGGCTTCTCAGTTAGATTTCAGCCTCCGGAGCCGCAGGGCGTTGGCAAGGGTCCTCCCTGACTGTAGGGACAGAGCGGACACACCACACAGCTGAAAAGCAGACACTGGATCCAAGACTGGGCTCTGAAAAAAGATCCAAACAGGCAGGATGTGGACCCCCTTCTGACTTCTCCTGTCCTGCTGGAAAAGTCACCCCCATGGGTGTCTAATGATAAATGACAGCAGCCTCAGTGGCTCTGTGTAGGACGCTCAGCCCTGGGCAGGCTTCCCTCCTTGCGGGAGCTGCGGAGCCCCCGTGGCAGGCTCTACGGAGCACAGACACCCAGAGAGGAAGCCACAGCCACCACCATGCTGACACCTCCCCACCTCCTGCTGGCCTTCCTCAGCATCTTCCCAGCCCAGCAGAGCATTTGTGGTGGGGGGCGGGGTGGGGTCTCCCTTACCTGGGGCCCTGGGAGGAAACAGCAATAGCCCACGAAGATGATGTGTGTTCTGGAACGTTCTTTGGATGTGGCGTTTGAACATGGTCTTTGTGCGGCCTGAGCGTGGTGTGTTTGAGCAGAGGTTCTTAGCACGGGCTTTCGTGGCTTCCGGGTTCCTGGCTCACAGCATGGCAGCCCTCCTGCTGAGCCCGGTAGGACTAGCAGCAAGGGACTTGTCTGAGAGGCCAGAACAGTGTGGGGTTCCCAGCGGGGAACTCTCCCGACCGCACCTGCTGGCTTAGGGGAGTCCCCAAGGTTTCCCTTATAAAACTTCTAAAATGGCACAGAAAACCAGATCCTGTTACAGATAAAAAAACAAACCCCCAACTCCCTCAACTTGTAGAAAGGCAGAGCGGTGCTATGGGTACAATTTTTAATAAAAATATTTTGTTCCGTAAGTGCTTGTGACTTTTTAAATCTTTCATTTCTACTTATGTGTATGCGTTCGTGTGTCATTCCAGTGAACAAACTTGTACAGCTGCACATGTGTGTGGAATCCCAGGGACAACCTCAGCTGACACTCTTCAGACATTGCCTGTCTTTTTTTTTGTGGCAGGGTCTCTCAGTGGCCTTCAGCTCTCTGAAGAAGATAGGCCAGCTGGCCAGTGAGCCCCCCAGGAATCTGCCTGTCCGTGTCTTCCCCAGACCTGGGGTCACAAGTACACACCAGCATGCTCTCTGCCTTTTACTTGAGGTCTTGGAATTGAACTTAGACCTTTGAACTTGCAAGGCAAGCATTTTATTGGTAGATCCATGGTCTGGGGGAGGAGGGAGAGGCACAGTTTGCCCCAGCGCGTGTGTGGTCCCAGGAAGTCCTTCTCTTTCCACCTTGTGGAGGCCAGCCGACTCACTATCCCCTCTCTGAAACCACATCTGGAACCCCCGAGAGCTATAGGACCTTACGCAGAGCCGCTGTTGGGACAGCCGATTTCTCTGATTATCATTGGCTCACTGCACGCTTATTTCAGAATGATTTGAATGCGTCCGTGCCTCTGCTTGTATGAAAAGCTCAGTGCTTGCCAAAAAGCTCCTCTCCTCTTTAATGGTTGAAGCCAATTAATAGCCAGCATGGTGAAAATTCCAAGCCGTTAATTCTGGGCTCTGTGGTCTTAAAAATGTCCTACTTCTCTTCAGATAAGACAATATTCTGCAGTCATTAAGCAAATCACTACATTATGGCCTTGACTCAGATCCAGACGCCAATATTTTAGTAGAAAGGAAATCATATCTGGGAGCGGGGGAAATGCTCAGTGGGTAAAGTGCTTGGGATACAAGAGTCAAACGCTGGCTGTGACCTCCAGACTCTCCATATGAAGCCAGACACGGTGAGGCGTGCTTGTAATCCCAACCCCAGAAAGGCAGAGGCAGGGGGTCCATGGGGTTTACAGGTAGGCGGGCCTAGCTGAGTTGGTGAGTTCCAGGTTCAGTGAGGGACCTTGTCTCAAAAAATAATATAAAGAGTAATTGAGAACAACACTTAGCGTTGACCTCTGGCCTCCTCGGGACCGTGGGAGCATGCACGGACACGCGGACACGCGCACGGGGCTGGGATTCTATACTCCACTCAGAGGCAGCAAAGCTCCTGCAGCGCTAGGCTATCCATCAAGGTCAAAGCCACCATCCCCACCCGCCACCAGCCCTCCCCCGCCATCAGAACATGAAGAACAGCCGCGAGGCACCCCTCCCCCCCCCCATCAGGGTGGCCTGAGTAGATGTTTATGAGGGGGCCTGAAACTCCCTCCCAGTTCGGCTGTGATAAAGAATAACCAGGTGACAACAGGGGTCACACTGGAGGCCGCCACCACCAAGTGTTGACAAAGCATCATGCAGCCCACACGTGAACAACGTAAGAGGGCCGTCGGGGAGCTGGGCTTGAATAATGCCGGAATCCTAGTGTCCGGGTCTCACCTACACACCACGCATAACACCAAGAACCAAGGAAGTCTCAAACTGAGTGACAAAAGACAACAGAAACCGACCCTCACATAGGGGCCGTTGGAGCCGTATGTCACCCACATGAACCAACCGTCGAAATACCGTCAGTGCTTGGAGAGATGAAGGCTCAGCACGCGAAGTGCCTGCCTTGAGTCCAAGCATCACCTCCGTGGCTGTGATGGCGTCCCGGGGTGACAGGCACCCTACGGGAGAAGGGGGTTTACTTCAGTTCAGAATTCTGGGTTACAGTCCATCGTGGGGAGGAAGCCGAGGCAGGGCTAGTCACGGCACATCCTCCACGTCCGCAGCAGCCAGGAGAGGAATGTGAGCATGCGCACTTCCTTGTCAACCTGTGCTCGGCTCAGCTCAGCCGCTTCTCCGCTCTTCCGCCGGCCAGGAACCTTTGAATTTGGCCAGATTTTCTCCTCTGTGGTTGCCTGTTAGGCAAGAGGAGTGAGAAGACAGCAGAATGAATTCAAAGCAGGAAAGAGGAGTGAGGGGGAGGGAAGATCAGAGGAAAGAGGAAAGGAAGAGCAGACAGTGAAAGCGAGCCCCTTCCCCACCCTCCACCACCACCACCACCACCCCCAACGGAGAATTTATACCACAGTAATGGTGCGAAGCTCAAGTTGGAGGTCTTTCCTGCAGAGGTGCCTGCCTGTTCAGCATTTCCACCTTTCCTCTACCTCTACAGAGTTTGATCTGTTTTCCTCCTGTGAGTAGTCATTGCTCAGACAAAGACAATCCTTAAATCCCAGAAAGACCCGCATCTCTTGATACCCGGTATGGAAGCAGGAAAGTCAGCCTGAGCTTCAAAAACTATGATGAACACGAAGAAATTGCCTCTACTGCCGGGCCTGCTGGTGTAAGCTACTTGGAGGACTGAGGCAGGAAGATTGCTAGTACAAGTGAATTCAGGGCCAGACTGGACAACTTGAGACATTATCTCAAAATAAATAATAAAAGGGGCTAATGGTATGCCTCAGTGGGAGAGCCCCTGCCTAGAATTCCCCCAGGGAGGGGCTGGGGGCGTGGCTCAGTGGTAGAGTCCCTGCCTAGAATCCCCCAGTGAAGGGCTTGGGTGTGGCTCGGTGGTGGTGCCCTTGCCTAGAATCCCCCAGTGAGGATCTGGGGTGTGGCTCAGTGGTAGAGCCCCTGCCTAGAATCCCCCAGTGAGGATCTGGGGTATGGCTCAGTGGTAGAGCCTCTGCCTAGAATCCCCCCAGTGAGGGGCTGGGGCGTGGCTCAGTGGCAGAGCACCTTTCTAGGATATGGGAGTTCCTGATTTCTCAAGTTGGAGGTCTTTCCTGCAGAGGTGCAGGACTGAAAATAAGAAGTTTCCGGAAATGGTGCCATAAACATGAAGAAGCCAATGGAGAGGAACAGAGAAAAGCTGGCTCTTCGGGGCCTCTGGGAATTCAGGGGCAAGATGCGTGGAGGTCTTGGTCCTGTGGCTCAGGAGTAAACAGTCGGGGCTTTCATGACTGTTCAATCTCCCCTTTTTACAGCTAGGCTGAAAGGAATCACATTTCTCCTAGACTGTTGCGCGCAGAGCAGGCTTCAATCCTGCCCCGCCCCCGACCCAGGAGCATGCGCAGTCCAGGAGGCTCGGCGCAGAGGCAGATCTGTGCATAAGTGCCGCCCAGTGTGGCTGAGAGCTCAGGGCTGGGAGACTCCAAGGGACCAGAAACTCAGAGAGGAGCCTTCCGCTGAGAGGACAACACCCCATCAGCTTCTCCTACCCAGGTTCTTTGGAGTAGAAAGCCAAGAGGAAGCAGTAAGGGTGTGCTGGGGAGGTGGCTGGCTCAGCCAGTAACCAAGTGTGAGGAGCTGGGCTCAGAGCCTCAGAAGCCACGTGTGATGGGTGTATATGATTGGCCCAGCGAGTGACCCTACTAGGAGGTGTTGGAGTAGGTGTGTCACTGAGGGTGTGGGCTTAAGACCCTCCCCCCTAGTTGCCTGGAAGTCAGTCTTCCACTAGCAGCCTTCAGATGAAGATGTAGAACTCTCAGCTCCTCCTGCACCATGCCTGCCTGGATGCCGCCATGTTTCTGCCTTGATGACAATGAACTGAACCTCTGAGCCTGTAAGCCAGCCCCAGTTAAATATCTTTTATACAACTTGCATTGGTCATGGTGTCTGTTCACAGCAGTGAAGCCCTAACTAAGACACCGCGTGATAACAACAAGAGTCTGGAGTGGCACATGCCTGCAAGGCGGGCTCTGGGGAGGCGGAGCCAGGAGGATAGCCCGCGTTACAGGGCAGTCAGCCTAATCTGCTCGGTGGGTTCCAAGTCACTGAGAAACTCTGCCTCAAAAAGAAGAGGAGTGAGAGTTCGGGCGGTAGATGGTACCTGAGGAGTGACACAGAGATTGTCCTCTGGCCTCCTCATGTATAAGCATGCATGTATGCACACACACACACAAATAATTTTTTTCACATACACACACACAAAAATCTTAAAGAAAGCAAATATGGTCAAAATATATCATATGCACGAATGGAATTATCAAAAAAATAATAAAATATATATTTATAAGGGAGGCATGGGCTGAGCCCATGAGCAGGGTAACGCGTACTTTTAATCCGAGTACTTAGAGATGGGTGTGCCTCTGTGAGTTCAAGACCAGCTGATCTACACAGTGAGTTCCAAGCAAGGCTACCTTGTGAAATAATGTGTCAAAAAATTTAAATAATAGAAAAGAAGAGATGAGCGGTCATTGGAGCACCCTCTGGGCATGCGCCACCCCGCTCTGGCTCCATGCTGCTTGACAGAGACGTGGAGAATTAAGACACAGCCCGGCTTCCTCCTGCTTCTCCTCCACCTATTCAGTCAACCCCGCATCCTAGGTCCTTTCTGAACACGGTTCGTGGGCCTCGGACTGATACCAAGCTACACAGCCACTCAAACAACATCCTCTGGGTAACAGGAGAGGGGCCTCCCTGTCTGCCCGTCTCCCTGCGAACCTCGGTGGGAAGCCCCCTGGCTCCGCAGACGTCTGAGAACAGGGCAGCCTCTGCCTGTGGTTTTGCTGAAAGGTAAAGCCATCGTGTGTCCCCAGAAGATGCGCTTAGCAGCCCTCAAGCCCAGGGCGCTGTTTTTAGAAAGGAAATAAATCTACATGTATCCAATCTCCCAAACACATCTTGTTCAATGAGGCTTAAGGAAAGGACAATTTGGCCTTGGAATACTGATGCCCGGAGGAGCCTTCCCCTGCAGACTGGAATGATCTGTTACATCCCTTAGCGATGGGGAATGGTGGGGGGGGGGGGGGAGACAATAGCCTTCCACAAATGTTTTCCACAAGAAAATTCTGCTTCAGGAGGCTGTTGTAAGGATAAGAATAGCTCAAAGAAAGAGACTTCGGTTTCTCCAAACAACCAAATGATGTTGCCGTAGTGAATTATGGAGCAGTTGCTATAGGTTAGACCCTCAGAAGGTCCCCACATCAATGGGTTAGCCTCCAGGCTCGGGCACTATTGAAAACTTGAGAGGTGGGTCCAGGAGGGAGGAAGTTACGTCATTTGGGAGCCTGCCCACATAGGAAACCCTGACCACCCTACCCAGTATCCCTCCCTCTCTGTGTATCTCACTATTTCTCTCTGTGTGTCTCTCCATCTCCATCCAGCTCTCTCGGTCTA
The DNA here is from genome assembly GCA_964023405.1 of Apodemus agrarius. Classification (NCBI taxonomy): domain Eukaryota; kingdom Metazoa; phylum Chordata; class Mammalia; order Rodentia; family Muridae; genus Apodemus; species Apodemus agrarius. Next base: position 35,554,640 of record OZ030028.1, read on the forward strand.
TCTACTACCCTGTCTCTGTCTTTCCTCCCTGGCTACCATGATGTGAGCCACCGCTCTCCTGCTCCACCCGCTGCTCACTACAGTCCCAAAACAACAAGTCGGACCAACCATGGGCTGACCCCTTTTAAACTGTGAGCCAAAGTAAACCTTTCCTTTCTGTAAGCCTGTTACTTCGGGCATTTGACTATGGTAACAGAAAGCATAACGTCTTAGTTCATTATCTGAACGATTTTAATTTCGACTTGATGATCGCTATTTGTATTATTTTTTAGATTGCATGTGAATGTATGTGTTGGGCAGGAGTGTGTATGCACATGAGTGCAGGTGCTGTGGAGGGCAGATGAGGCCATCAGACAGATCCCGAGGAGCTGGAGTTAAAGGCAGTTGGGAACTGCTCAACGTGAGTTTCTTCTGGGACCCAAACCTGTCTTAGTTAGGGTTTTATTGCTGCTGAAGAGTTCTACATCTTCATCTGAAGGCTGCCTGTATCACATTGGCTAGACTTGAGCATATGTATGAGCGCTCAAAGCCCCGCCTCCACAGCACTTCCTCTAACAAGGCCACGCCTCCTCCCATGAGGCCACACCTCCTAATAGCACCACTTCCCATGGGCCAAGCGTATTCAAACCACCACAGGTCCTCTGTGAGAGCAGTACATTCTCTGAGCCACTGAGCCATCTCTCCAGCCCATTACTTATCTTTAAGTACCACTTTGATTACCGTGCACACCTCATGTACAGTACATCGAACTTATTTTTAACATACAGTTCAGTGTGTCCACACACCAAATCAAGATGTGCACTGCTTCCCCCTGCTGGAGGAATCCCCTCCCTGCAGACCACCAATCCTTACATGCTCTTGTACTTTATAGATGAGTAATCGTACCCTGGTTGTCCTGGTTGCTGGTGACAGTCACCCGTCTCATACACAGCTGTACCCCATTCACGTTCACTTGTTTTCCTATTTTGTGTTGTGTACATCTAGAATGTGTCTGTCCTTTCTATTCCTGGCGAACATTTGAGTGTTTCCAGTTTGGGACTCTAGTGATTTCGCTGACTACGGACACTCCTGTGTGTTGTGCATGGCTTTATAGAAGTGGCCTTCCATTTTCGTTTTGTTCCTCTTAAATGTATTTGTTTTGAATTTTATTTTAAAACTGGAGCACCCATAGAGGCCAGAGGAGGGCATTGGATGCCGGTGAAGCTGGACTTACAGGCAGCGGTGAACCGCCCACCATGGGCGCTGGTGGGAACCAATATGAGTCCGTTCAGGAGCAGCAAACACCCTTAGCCACTGAGCCATCTCTCCAGGCTCCTCCTCCTCCCCGCCTGTTCCCGCCCCCTTCTCCTGATTCCCCTCCTCCTCCTCCTCCTCCTCCTCCTCCTCCTCCTCCTCCCTCCCTCCCTCCTTCCCTCCGTCCTGCCTCCTGACCCCCACCTCCTCTTGTTCCTCCTTTTCATTTTTGATAGATACTTGGGATTAAAACAACTAATAAGGGGGTAATGGCGCGTGCGCGCACAAACACACACACACACACACACACACACACACAGACACACAGACACACACACACACACACACACACACACACAGAGTGAGCTGCACCTTCCCCCAGGCTAGGATTCTAGACTGCACACAGGGCGAGCTTCGCACCAGCGTCCATCTCTCTGCTTCCTGACTGCAGACACAGTGGTGCAGCTGCCTAAGCTCCTGCAGCCACGCCTGTCTTTCCCGTGGTGACAGATGGTGCCTTCAAACTGTGAGCCACCAAATCCCTCCCCCCCCCTTATGTTACATTACTCGGGGCTTTTTTTTTAAACAGGGGAAGGAACTAGAAGCATTACCAGAAGCCACGTGACTGCTTTCCAGAACCCCAAGCCCCGTTCTGCCTGCGGGCTCCTTGTAGTCTTGCAGATGCTATGACTGCTCTGCCATGGGGTGGGAACTGAGCCGACCGTGACGGCCCTCATTTGCAGTTTCCGACAGCTACTGGTGTTCAGCCTGCCGCCTAGGTCCACGGATTGACACCCCTCCTTTCCCAGCCCCATTCACACTCTCCTCTTCCGGAACCGTGACACAGCTGTCCACACCTTGGCAACGTCACTTCTGACCTGCAGAGCCGAGGCCTTCAGTGTCCACTCCCCGATTCCCCGGTGTTGTTTTATGTCGTCGTCTGCTGGGCCCTCTCCTCTCGGAGCCCTTAAGCCACAGCCTCTGCTTACTCGCGCTGTGATTCCTGCTGGGTTTGACACCTACGCGGCTCAGGAGTTGGCCACGTTGATATTATAGGCCATTCCCAGATCCTTTCCACCTCTTTGCTACCGCTGTTTCCGGATTTGGAATTTGAATTCATCTTTTTAAACTCAGGTTTTGGGGGCTGGAGAGATGGCTCAGCAGAGCACTGGCTGCTCTTGCAGAGGTCCTGAGTTCAATCCCCAGCAACCACACGGTGGCTCACAACCATCTGTAATGGGATCCGATGTCCTCTTCTGGTGTGTCTGAAGACAGAGATAGTGTCCTCATATAAAACAAATAAATAAATCATTGAAAAAACAAACAGACCTTAGGCTTTGGGGGCGCCATCCACACAGCAGCGTGGATGGCGAGTCGTGGCCATGACCGTGGCGAAATGTGCTGCCGCAGGGTCCTGCTCACCTAAAGCAACCGTGGAGCTGAGCGAGATGGTGCACACATGTGTTCCCAGAACTCAGGAAGCATTGACATGTGCCCATGAAATCCAGGCCAACCAGGGCTACGTCGTGAGTTCCAGACTAGCCTCCACCACATAACAAGCCTAGGTCACACAGTGACATAGTGACAGAATGTCCCTTTTAAATATTTGTTTATTGACATCAGAATGTTGCCTCCCCTCCCGGTCCCCCCTCACAAAGACCCTCCCCCACCATCCCTCCCCTCCTCCTCTGAGAGGATTTCCACACATACTCCCCACCCTGCCCCTGTATCCCCCTACCCTGGAGCAGCAAGTCTCTGCCGGGGTAGGCACGCCCTCTCTCCTTGAGGCCTGTGTCTAAAACCAAAAGCGGGGCCGAGAGGTTGTTCAACAGTCAGGAGCGTGCTCCGCCCTTGCAGAGGACCTGAGTTTGACTCCCAGCACCCATGTCAGGCAGATCACTCTAGTCCCAGGGAGCTCTGACACTTCCGGCCCCAGAACACCTTCCGTCAGGTGCACTGCTGGCTGCTTTCATGTCAACTGGACAAAACCTAGGGTCTTCGGGACACAGGGCATCTCAGTTGAGAGAACACCCTGGGAGAGCCGACTGCAGGCCGGTTGGGGAGCGCCCAGCTCCGCCTCCAGGCCCCTGCCCTGCCTGAGCTCCTGCCCTGATGTGTCCTTCAGGGACTGGCTAGGATGTGGGAGCATAAGCCAGATTAACCCTTCCCTCCCCAACTTGCTTTTAGTCATCGTGTTTCATCTGAGTAAAAGTAACCCTGACTGGGACATGCACATACCTCCTAAGCCCCCAAATATATAATATATAATATCTCTATATAATATCTATAATATCTATATATATAATTAAAATCTGAAAATGCCAATGAAAGTAGTGAGGGATGTAACTCCTTAATGATAGTGTAAGCATATAAATGGCCCTAAATCCCAACCCCAGCTCAGACAAGAGGACCGGGGAGGGAAGGAGAGAGGGAGGGAGAAAGGGAGGGAAGGAGGGGATGGAGGGAGGTAGGAAGAGAGAAAGGGAGGGAGAGAAGCAGGATGTACTTTTGTGCCCAGCACTGGCCCATGGTCATCTTCAAAAGCAATTTTTTTTAGATGTCTTTGGTCAGAGAAAGGCATCAGATCCTCTGGAACTGGAGTCACAAGTGTCTGAAAGCCACCATGGGGCACTAGGGACAGATCCTGGGTCCTTTGCGCTTTTTTAACTTGGTTAATTGTTTCTTATATTAAACCATTTTTTTAATTTAAAATTTCTTCATGTATTTTGGTTACATTTATCCCCTCCTCAGTACCCTCCAGAACCTCCCACTTCCCTACCTAATAGCTTTTTGTTCCCTCTGTCTCTTTCAAATCACACACACACACACACACACACACAGAGAGAGAGAGAGAGAGAGAGAGAGAGAGAGAGAGAGAGAGAGAGAGAAATGAAAATCAAACTTAAAAACCAATAAGACAACAAACACTGAAACAAAAAGCCCACAGGAACAAAACGAAACATGGTGTTAGTTTTGGGTTGACCAACTACTGGGCCTGGGGCCTGCCCTGGAGTGTGGCGGGTACACACCAGGGTTCTCAACTTTCCGAATGCTGCAATCCTTTAAGACAGTCCCTCACACTGCGGTAACCCCCCCAGCCACAAAATTATTCTTGTTGCTACTTCACAACTGTAATTTTGCTCCTGTTACGAATCGTAATGTAAATATCTGTGCTTTCTGGGGCTCTGAGGCGACCCCGTGAAAGGGTTGTTCTACCCTTTCAGAGGGGTCTCGACCCACAGGTTGAGAACTGATGATGCACATGGTGCCACTCCATTGCAGAAAACTATTTTCCCTTTGCCAACAGGAATCCATTACAAATGGCTTCCTGCTTAGGGGAGGCAGCCCGGGTCCCCTTTCCCCTCTCAGAGTGACCTGTTCTCTGGTCCTCTGAGCCATCGCCCCAGCTGCACCACCACCCTGCGGCCATATTTAAAACCCCAATTACGCTGCCCCTCCCATGAGCCCTCACCCCAAAGCAAGCCCATGGAGCCAGCTTCTCCCGGGGGCCTCTGTGGATGCAACGTGAGGTCAGACACCAGCAGGACACTGGGAAGCTTGAAGCCGAGGAGGACCAAGCAGGCCAGCTCCCACGACCACGGCCAAGCGCTGCGTATATTAGCTCGTGGTTTTAAAACAGACGCTTTAAATAGGGCAAATCCATCACACCCAAATCCAGCACAATTCAGGGTCTCCACGATCTTTGGCTCACATACCCATGTGAACACCGTTGTTTTTTTTTTTTTAAACGAGCATCTCAAATGTATGTGTATTTATTTATTTATGAAGCAGCCTGTGTATTCTGCCACGAGAATATATTATGTGCGTAATAAAACATACTATGAAAAATGCGTATTTTATTTTACAGGCGAAAATAAAACTCAAACAAAGGGATGTTTGTAAAGCCTTTCCCTGTGTATAGTGGACTGTTCTGCCCGTCCCCGGGTGGGGCTGGCCCGGCTGCTTATGACACAGTCTTTGGTGAATAACGAGGTTCTTAGAAAGCAATGTTTTGTCAATAGCGTTTCTGTCTTCTTTATAATTCATGAGTCTTCTGGATCTTCATCACCTCTGGTCTCACGATCCCTCTGCTCAGCTGTCTTATCCAGCACTCAGACATGGTGCTTAAAAGAAATACATTGGGGGCCAGCGAGATGGCTCAGCAGATAAAGGAGCTTGCGGCCAAGCCTGCCCACCTGAGCTAAATGCCCAGGACCCACATGGGAGAAGAAGGGGATCTTCTCCTGCAGATTGATCTTTGACTTCCACAGTCACACCGTGGCACAATGCACCTTCCCAGACACGCAATAAATAAATATATGCAATTTTAAAATGTAAGTAGCTTGTGAAGCGCTGGGAAGACCGCTCCTCGATTGAAAGCACTCGCTGAGCGGGTGTGGGGACCTGAATCTGGATTCCCCAGATCCCTCACAGAAAGTTGGACATGGCTGTGCATGTGACTGTGACCTCAGCACTGTGGGGGGCAGAGGGAGGAGGGTCACCAGGCTGACTAGCTCCAGGTTCAGTGAGAGACCCTGCCTCACAGGACAAAGTGGAGAGCAGTAGGCAGAACTGGATCTTCCTCGGATCTCCACATGTACAAATAGGTGTGTGTATGTGTGTGTGTGTGTGTGTGTGTGTCCATGTGTGTGTGTCTGTGTGTGTATGTCTGTGTATGTGTGTCTGTGTGTGTGCATGTGTATGTATGTGTGTCTGTGTGTATATGTGTCTGTGTGTATGTGTGTGTATGTATGTGTGTGTATGTGTTTGTGCATGTGTATATATGTGTGTCTGTGTGTATATGTGTCTGTGTGTATATGTGTCTCTGTGTGTATGTGTGTGTCTGTATGTGTATGTATGTGTGTATTGTGTGTATGTATGTATGTGTATCTGTGTGTATGTGTGTACATGCATATGTGTGTGCACACACTAGTACATACAATGTATGTGGGGGAGACTTAGTGTGCAGGTTCTAGGGTGATGCTTGAACTTGAGCTCTAGAACTATCCGTCACAGGAGACCTTGAACATGTCCCTAAGGCCCCTTTCCTTCTTGTCTTAGGGTTACCGTTGCTGTGATAAACACCATAACCAAAAGCAACATGAGGAGAAAAGGGTTTATTTCGTGTTACCCTTTCAGGGAAACAGTCCATCATGGAGGGAGGCTAGGGCAGGACCCTGGAGACAGGAGCTGAGCAGGGACTGTAGAGGTGTGCTGCTAACTGGCTTGCTCAGCTCGATTCCTTATACAACCCAAAACCATCTACCCAGGCATGACACTGCCTACAGTGGGCTGGGCCAGCCCCCCAGCTGTCAAGCAAGATAATACTCCCAGAGACTCACCTACAGGGGATCTTACGTCACGATTAGAGTCCTTCTTGCAAGGTTCAAGTTGACAAAAACCAACCAACACACTCCTCTATAAACAGAGACAATGGTGACAGTTCCCTAAAGACTTGAGTGTGTGAGTATGTGAGTGTGCGAATGTGTGTGTGAATGTGAGTGTGAGTATGTGTGTGCACGTGAGTGTGTGTGCGTGCGTGCGTGTTTGCACATGTGTGAGTATGTGCGTGTGAGTATGTGAGTGTGTGAATGTGTGCGTGAATGTGAGTGTGTGAGTATGTGTGTGCGCGCGCGCGAGTGTAAGTGTGCGCACGTGCGCGCACGTGTGTATTGCGTGTGTGAGTGTGAGTGTGTGCGTGTGTGAATGTGAGTGAGTGTGCGTGTGTGTGAGTGTGTGAAGTGTGTGTGTGAGTATGTGCGTGTGTGAATGTAAGTATGTGAATGTGAGTGTGTGTGTGAGTTGTGCGTGTGAGTGTGTGAAGTGTGTGTGAGTGTGTGTGTGAGTATGTGTGTGTGAGTGTGTGTGTGTGTGCGTGTGAGTGTGTGTGCGTGTGAGTGTGTGTGTGTGCATGTGTGTGTGTGTGTGTGTGTGTGTGTGTGTGTGTGATGAGGTGGAGTTGGGAAGCTCCCATCACGAGACGCATGGGAAGCACTTCACACATGGCAACCTCTGTTGCTCTTAGCAGACACCACACAAAATCGGCTCCTTCTCTGGAGTGTACCATTTCAGAGTTCACACATCTCTAATGTCTCCTCGACTGTAGATTGAATACACAGTCCAGTGGTCCATAGGTTGTATGGACTCAAGTGCTGTAGTGGGCATCTCTAATCTCAGCACTTCAGAGCCTGAAGCAGGAGGATGGTAGGTTCCAGGCTAGCCTGGATTACACAGTCAAATACGGATTTTAAAAAAGAAAAATATAGGGCACCTTCTCTCCAGCAACTGAGCAGGCTGGTGAAGCCAGGAGTACAGGGAACACCAGAGTGCCAGAACAGCTGGAACAGGGTCTGCCAGGGCCCCACCTTCTCCCAGGAACTGGGTAGTGCCATAGCACTCTGTGCCAGAGGAAAGCCGGTCACCCAAGGGTGCTGAGACAGGCTTGCAGGCCTACAGGAGGGACAAGCTCCAGCCAGAGACAGCAGGACCTCCTAACACCAGAGATAACCAGATGGCAAAAAGCAAACATAGGCATGTTACCATCAGAAATCAAGGCAATATGGCACCATTCGAACCCAATCCTCCCACAACAGCAAGTCCTAGATACCCCAACACATGGGAAAAGCAAGATTTGGATTTAAAATCACAGCTCATTATTCTGATAGAGGGCTTCAAGAAGGACATAAATAGCTCCCTTAAAGAAATACAGGAGAACATAAGTAAGCAGGTAGAAGCCCTTAAAGAATTACAGGAAAGCACAACCAAACAGGTGAAGGAATTGAACAAAACCATCCAGGATCTAAAAATGGAGGCAGAAACAATAAAGAAATCACAAAGGGAAACCATTCTGGACATAGAAAACCTAGGAAAGAAGTCAGGAGTCATGGATGCAAGCATCAACAACAGCATACAAGAGATAGAAGAGAGACTCTCAGATGCAGAAGATACCATAGAAAGCATTGACATAACAGTCAAAGAAAATGCAAAATGCAAAAAGCTCCTGACCCCAAACATCCAGGAAATCCAGGACAAAATGAGAAGATTAAACCTAAGGATTATAGGAATAGAGGAGAGTGAAGATTTACAACTTAAAGGGCCAGTAAATATCTTCAACAAAATTATAGAATAAAACTTCCCTAACCGAAAGACAGAGATGCCCATGAACATACAAGAAGCCTACAGATTGATTTGACCAGAAAAGAAATTCCTCCCATCACATAATAATTAAAACACCAGATGCACTAAACAAAGAAAGACTATTAAAAGCAGTAAGGGAAAAAGGTCAAATAACATATAAAGATAGACCTATCAGAATTACACAAGACTTCTCACCAGACTATGAAAGCCAGAAGATCCTGGGGAGAAGTCATACAGACCCTAAGGGAACCCAAATGCCAACCCAGGCTACTATACCCAGCAAATTTCTCAATTACCATAGATGGAGAAACCAAGGTATTCCATGACAAAAACAAATTTACACAGTATCTTTCTACAAATCCAGCCCTTCAAAGGATAATGAATGGAAAACACCAACAAAAGGAGGGAAACTACACACTAGAAAAAGCAAGAAATTAATCTTTTAACAAACCAAAAAGAAGAGAGCCACACAAATATAACTCCATCTCTAATAAAATAACAGGAAGCAACAATTGTTTCTCCTTAATATCTCTTAATATCAATGGACTCAATTCTTCAATAAAAAAACACAGACAAACTGACTGGATACATAAGCAGGACCCAACATTTTGCTGCATACAGGAAACCCACCTCAGGCACAAAGACAGACTACCTCAGAGTAAAAGGCTGGAAAACAATTTTCCAACCAAATGGTCCCAAGAAACAAGCTGGTGTGTCCATCCTAATATCAAATAAAATCAACTTTCAATCTAAAGTAATCAAAAAAGATAAGGAAGTACACTTCATACTCATCAAAGGAAAAATCTACCAAGAAGAACTCTCAATTCTGAACATATATTCTCCAAATACAAGGGCACCCACATTCATAAAAGAAACTTTACTAAAGCTCAAAGCGCACATTGCACCCCACACAATAATAGTGGGAGACTTCAACACCCCACTCTCAGCAATGGACAGATCATGGAAACACAAACTTAACAGAGAAACAGTGAAACTAACAGAAGTTATGAACCAAATGGATTTAACAGATATTTATAGGACATTTTACCCTAAAACAGAAGAATATACCTTCTTCTCAGCACCTCACAGTACCTTCTCCAAAACTGACCATATACTCGGCCACAAAACAGACCTCAGCAGATACAAGAAGATTGAAATAATTCCATGTACCCTATCAGATCACTGCAGACTAAGGTTGGTCTTCAATAACAACAAAAACAGCAGAAAGCCCACATACACATGGAAACTGAACCACACTCTACTTAACGATAACTTGGTCAAGGAAGAAAGAAAGAAAGAAAGAAATTAAAGACTTTTTAGAATTTAATGAAGATGAAGGACCAACATATCCCTACTTATGGGGCACAATGAAAGCAGTGCTAAGAAGAAAACTCATAGCTCTGCCTCCAAAAAGAAACTGGAAAGAGCATACACTAACAGCTTAACAGCACAGCTGAAGGCTCTAGAACAAAAAGAAGCAAATACACCCAAGAGGAGTAGACAGCAGGAAATAATCAAACTCAGGGCTGAAATAAACCAAGTAGAAACAAAAAGAACTATACACAGAATCAACCAAACCAGGAGCTGTTTTTTTGGAAAAAAAAAAAAAAAAACCACCAAGATAGATAAACCCTTAGCCAAACTAACTAGAGAGCACAGAGACAGTACCCAAATCAGTACAATCAGAAATGAAAAGGGAGACATAACAACAGATAGTGAGGAAATCCAAAAAATCATCAGATCCTACTACAAAAGCCTATACTCAACAAGTGGAAAATCTAGATGTAATTGACAATTTTCTAGACAGATACCAGGTACCAAAGTTAAATCAGTGTCTTAGTTAGGGTTTTACTGCTGTGAACAGACACTATGACCAATGAAAGGTTTATAAAAGACAACATTTAATTGGGGCTGGCTTACAGGTTCAGAGGTTCAGTCCATTGTCATCAAGGCAGAAACATGGCAGCATCCAGGCAGATATGATGCAGGAGGAGCTGAGAGTTCTACATCTTCATCTGAAGGCTGCTAGTGGAAGACTGACTTCCAGGCAGCCAGGGTGAGGGTCTTAAGCCCACACCCACAGGGACACACCTACTCCAACAAACCCACACCTCCTAATAGGGTCACTTCCTGGGCCAATCGTATACAAACCATCACAATCAGTATCAGATAAATGATCTAAAAAATCTCATAAACCATAAAGAAATAGAATCAGTCATTAATAGTCTCCCAACCAAAAAGAGCCCAGGAGCAGATGGGTTCAATGCAGAGTTCTACCAGACCTTCAAAGAAGATTTAACACCAATACTTTTCAAACTATTCCATAAAACAGAAACAAAAGGAACACTGCCCAACTCGTTTTATGAAGTCACAATCACTCTGACACCTAAACCACAAAAAGACCCAACAAACAAAGAGAACATTAGACCAACTTCTCTTATGAATGTCGATGCAAAAATACTCAATAAAATTCTTGCCAACCGAATCCAAGAACACATCAAAACAATCATCCACCATGATCAAGTAGGCTTCATCCCAGCAATGCAGGGATGGCTCAATATATGGAAATCCATCAATGTAATCCACTATATAAACAAACTCAAAGAAGTAAAACCACATGATCATTTCATTAGATGCTGAGAAAGCATTTGACAAAATCCAACACCTCTTCATGATAAAAGTCTTGGAAAGATCAGGAATTCAAGGCCCATACCTAAACATAGTAAAAGCAATATACAGCAAACCAGTGGCCAACATCAAACTAAATGGAGAGAAACTTGAAGCAATCCCACTGAAATCAGGGTCAAGGCTGTCCACTCTCTCCCTACTTGTTCAATATAGTACTCGAAGTCCTAGCCAGAGCAATTAGACAACCAAAGGAAGTCAAAGGGATTCAAATTGGAAAGGAAGAAGTCAAAGTATCACTATTTGCAGATGATATGATAGTATACTTGTTACCCCAAAAATTCTACCAGAGAACTCCTAAACCTGATAAACAACTTCAGCAAAGTGGCTGGATATAAAATTAACTCAAACAAATCAGTAGCCTTCCTATACCCAAAGGATAAACAGACTAAGAAAGAAATTAGGGAAATGACACCCTTCACAATAGTCACAAATATATAAAAATATGTTGGTGTGACTCTAACCAAACAAGTAAAAGATCTGTATGACAAGAACTTCAAGTCTCTGAAGAAAGAAACTGAAGATCTCAGAAAATGGAAAGATCTCCCATGCTCATAGATTGGCAGGGTTAATATAGTAAAAATGATCATCTTGCTGAAAGCAATCAACAGATTCAGTGCAATCCCCATCAAAATTCCAACTCAATTCTTCATAGAGTTAGAAAGAGCAATTTCCAAATTTATCTGGAATAACAAAAAACCCAGGATAGCGAAAACTATTCTTAACAATAAAAGAACTTCTGGCGGAATCAGCATTCCTGACCTCAAGCTCTACTACACAGAAATCGTGATAAAAACTGTATGGTATTGGTACAGAGACAGGCAGGAAGATCAATGGAATAGAATTGAAGACCCAGAAATGAACCCACACACCTATGGTCACTTAATCTTTGACAAAGGAACTAAAACCATCCAGTGGATAAAAAGAGCATTTTCAACAAATGGTGCTGGGTCAACTGGCAGTCAGCATGTAGAAGGATGCAAATTGATCCAGTCTTATCTCCCTGTACAAAGTTCAAGTCCAAATGGATAAAGGACCTCCACATAAAACCAGATACACTGAATCTAATAGAAGAGAAAGTGGGGAAGAACCAGGAACACATGGGCACAGGGGAAATTTTTCCTGAATAGAACACCAATAGCTTATGCTCTAATTGACAAATGGGACCTCATAAAATTGCAAAGCTTCTGTAAGGCAAAGGACACTGTCAATAGGACAAAATGGCCACCAGCAAATTGTAAATAGATCTTTACCAATCCTACATCCAATAGAGGGCTAATATCCAATATATACAAAAAACCCAAGAAGTTAGACTCCAGAGAACCAAATAACCCTATTAAAATATGGGGTACAGAGCTAAACAAAGAATTCTCAGCCGGGCGTGGTGGCGCACACCTGTAATCCCAGCCCTTGGGAGGCAGAAGCAGGCGGATTTCTGAGTTCGAGGCCAGCCTGGTCTACAGAGTGAGTTCCAGGACAGCCAGGACTACACAGAAAAACCCTGTCTCGAAAAACCAAAAAAAAAAAAAAAAAAAAAAAAAAAAAAAAAAAAGAATTCTCAACTGAGGAATCGCAAATGGCTGAAAAATACCTAAAGAAATGTTTGACGTCCTTAATCATCAGGGAAATGCAAATCAAAACAACCCTGAGATTCCACCTCACACCAGTCAGAATGGCCAAGATCAAAAACTCAGAGAACAGCAAATGCTAGAGAGGATGTGGGGAAAGAGAAACACTCCTCCATTAATGGTGGGATTGCAAGCTGGTAAAAACCACTCGAAATCAGTTTGGTGGTTCCTCAGAAAACTGGACATAGCCCTACCTGAGGACCCAGCTATACCACTCCTGGGCATATACACAGGGCATGCTCCAACATGTAATAAGGATACATGCTCCACTATGTTCATAGCAGCCTTATCTATAATAGCCAGAAGCTGGAAAGAACCCAGATGTCCCTCAACAGAGGAATGGATACAGAAAATGTGGTTCATTTATACAATGGAGTACTACTCAGCTATTAAAAACAATGAATTCATGAAATTCTTAGGCAAATGGGTGGAGCTAGAAAATATCCTGAGTGAAGTAACCCAATCACAAAAGAACACACATGGTATGCACTTGCTGGTAAGTGGATATTAGCCCCAAAGCTCAGAACACCCAAGATACAACTCACAGACCACCATGAAGCTCAAGAAAAAGGAAGACAAAAGTGTGGATACTTTGATCCTTCTTGGAAAGTGGAGCAAAATACCCATGGCTCACAGCCAACCAATAGAATGAAGGAGCTGAAGAGGTTTGCAGCCCTGCAGGAGGAACAATAATATGTACCAACCAGAACCCCCAGAGCTCCCAGGGACTAAACCACCAGCCAAAGAGTACACATGGAAGGACTCATGGCTCCATCTATATACATAACAGAAGATGACCATTTCAGACATCAATGAGAGGAGAGGCCATTGGTGCTGTGAAGGTTTGATTCCCCAGAATAGGGGAATGCAAGTCAGAAAATTGGGGATGGGGGGAGGGATGAGCAGGGAGAGGGGGAATGGGATAGGGGATTTTTGGAGGGGTAACATGGAAAGGGGATACCATTTGAAATGTAAATAAAGCAAATATATAATAAAAATGAAAAACATAAAGAAGGAAAGCATTGATCTGTGTGTTGGAGATGTTCTCCAAGTTCACATGTTAACAGTATTTGAAAGTGGAGGATGATTTGGTCAGATGGGGTTGTGAGGATGGAGCCCCTGTGATGGTGTTAGTGGCCTTATCCCTGTCTCACGTGGACACTCTCCACCATGGTGTAACAAGATGGTCCTCACCAGATGCCATTGCTATTTTCTTGGACTTTCAGCCTCCTGAACCGTGAGCTTTGTAACCCTCCAGACTTATAAATAGTATAACCTGTGGTATTTAGTGATGGCCACAGAAAATGGACTAAGGAATTTCCCAAGACCTTGCAGCTCTGCTCAGGGCACCACACCCTGCAGGAGGTGTCCTAATGCCTTCCCTCCTCTTGTTCCCTCCAGTCAGACTCCCTGGGTTTGTGTCACTGATGAGGAGTTGGACTTTATGAGTGTCACCTAGTCCCTTGGGAGGAAAGATGAGTCAATGGTGACTTCCAAGCCCTGATGAATCTCCTCCAGCAGAATCATCTAAATACCTCCTGGGGTCATCCCAGAGAATGCACACTGTCCCAAGCCACGTAGATAACATCACAGGGACCCCATCCTCGAGTTGTCATCTAACCTAATTAATTTCCACCTTCAAATACCATTACAAACACCTTAGGTATCATCTCTAACACATGAATCTTGAGCCAGATGCAATTCTAGGGAGGGCTGGCCATGTAGAAGAACCAAGTCAATATGAGACATCTATAGGGATAGGAATAGACCAGGCCAAAAAGGAGAGCCTGAACCACCATTGAAGGATGGTACTCTTGAAGCCATATCCCCTCGCCCACCACGTGGCAGGATATTTGATCACACTATGAACCCTAAGATTGTGTTATTTACTAGAAAAAAAAAAACCTGTTTCTAGTTGTGACGTGGCTCAGCCCTAGGACACACCTTTAATCCAAGAGCTTTCTGCTTATTGTGAAGAGGATTAAATAAAGTCAACCACAGGTCCAGAGGTGAAGCAAGCAGCCAGTTGACAGGGGTGAGCATAGGGGAAAAAAATCATAAGAGAGTAATGGGAAATCAGGAGAGAGAGAGGAAGTAGAAACGGTGTGAGGGGCTTGGGAGACAGTGTGGAGGAGAACTTCCTTTAGAGATGAAGGTTCTGGCAGATGGTCAGCTGGGTGCTTCCTCTGACTCTGAGCGAGCAGGCTTTTACCCAAGAATCTGCCTCCCAAGTCCTTATTAGCAAAATAGAACGTTTGAGATTTTGTTTAAAACACCACCACCATAGTCACAGAGCGGACGAGGAGGTCATAATATCCAAGATATGGGACACTTCAGTCCAACGTGACTCAAGTTCTGTTCCATTCCGGAGATAATTGTTTCAATGGCTTTGGGACCACAGAAGCACCTTCAGACATCCCCAGGCAATGGAGAGGACACACCCCAGTGTATCCTATTGGTTACATCCTCCTCCATCTAGTAACGACCTAGGCATGTGTCAAGATCACAGAGATCAGTCAGCAGTCTTCCGCGTTAGGCTTTTCCATTCTGTGACAACAACCGGAGAGAACACAGAGTTCAGGGGAAGAAGGATTCACTTTGGTTTATGGCACTGGGGTTTTCAGTCCACGCTGACTTTGTTCTCTGGGGCTGGGTATGATCACGTATAGCATCACGTGAGGGCATGTGGTAGAACAAAATGGCTCCTCACATGGTGGACAGGAGGCAGAGTGAAGACAGCAGGTCAAAGCAAGACAATACACTCAAGGGTTATACCTGCATTGACCTTTGTCCTCCAGCTAGGTTCAGCCTCCTAAACTTTCCAAAAGAGCCCAAGAATTCAACACATGAGCCCATGGAGGGCATTTCATATTCAACCCAAACCTCTCCCAAAGGAAAGTCTGGTGATAGCCCCAGCTATGGACTTCACTATGATACTGAGCTCCGGCTGGAGTTTCTGAACTTCAGTTCTGACCTGAAAGACAGAGGGTGGCGGTGGACACTCCAATCTCCAGTTGATATTATGGAACATTTCTTAATATTATAAATATAAAGGAGTGTCCAGGTTTTTAATGCATACATGGATGAGTTCTAAGCAATGTATCTGTCAGCCGACATCACACCAGCCAAGATAAGGACTGTTCTGACTACCCACAACTCCACTGTGTTCCTGCCCCGCCCATTTCCAACTTACCAGAGACCACAGCTCCTACTGCTATGGCTAGAGATTCACCTTGCCAATTTTTAAGCTTCACAGAATGCCATCCTCCTCCATGGGCATACTGTGTCTCTATTGAGTTGTATTGCTGAGGATTCTATGGGCGTACTGCAATTTGAGGTGTACACTGGATGGATATTCTACAGCCCTACAATCCCACCTAGATATACCATAGTCCAAGGAGCCATTTGTATAGAATTGTACATAATTCAAGAACCCCATGGCACGAAGATACCACAGTCTGAGGAATCCACTATATGGACGTACCACAGTCCAAGGACACTGCTGAATAGACATACCGTGTGCTTGCCTTGCGAAGACATACCACAGCCTGCCTGCTCATTCTTCTGTTGACCGACACTTAGGTCATCTCTAATGAGGGCTAAAATCAATAGTATCACCATGCTCACTGGTCTGTAAGTCTCTTATGGATCAACATCTTCATTTCCTTGGTGATTATCTAAAGGTAGAAGGGCTAAAAGGATGTTTAAAAGGTTCGTAGCAGTATGGTCTCCCCACCAACACCAGTCAGGCTCCTTCCACTCTTCACTGACACCATTGTTAATAAATAAATAATCAGAACGTTTGCGCAGCTGCCGGTCGAGAGCGTCCAACCCTTTCTCTCCGGCCAATGAGTTTTATAACCTCCATTCACGCCCTGTGCTCTCAATTTAATTAACTGCGTTGAGGAACGTGACACTAGGACCAGCTTCGAGCAGCTGTAACATGGTGGAGTTTATGGCCAGATATTAAAACAAAGCTATGGGGAGACTGGCTCGGAGCCAGGCAAATCAGCGCAAGAAGGGTAAAGATGTGCTGAAAATAAAATTTAATTTTCCAGCTGTGGTGATGAGCATGCCGGATCCTGGCTTCACCGTGGGGTCGAAGCCTAACAAATGAGGCGGGCCCTGAGGATGGCTTCAGAAGCCCCAGCAAGCAGCGGACCGAGGAAGATTGAGCAGTCACAAGGGCACACTCCACGGAGGATTCAGAATCTGTGTCCTCTTTTGCATAATTCCTCATGGTCACAATCAAGGGACTCACCTGGAACCCATTTAACTAAATCGTTTTTTTCCATTAGGTCAGGCACAGTAGGCATTAAAAATTCTGCATTTATCCTACAGAAAGAATGCTGCAGCCCAGTCAAGCCCAGCTGGAGGCCCAGCCCCTCCCTGCAGGAGCCAACATGGCCGACTCCAGCCTGGTTCCTGGGCTCAAAATCTGACCTGCTATTAGCAGTCCGCCCCGACATGGCCTTCTCCAGAGAGGCCCACATCCTGAGCCTTAGCTCCCTTGCTCGCTCTGGTCCTTTTTCCCTCTTAGCCTGCTGAAGTGTCACCTTTCTCAGAGGCTCTATGGATTTGTGAGCGCTTGGTGGCAGCCATTTTGGATCATGTCTGCCATGATTGGCCTGAGTAACACAAGCTGGTTTCCCAAGCATGGCTTCCATGTTAGTTACTTTTCTGTTGCTGTGATTTAAAAAAAAAAAAAAATGTCCTGATGAAAAACAGCTTGGGGACGAAAGGGCTCGTTTGGCTTATGCTTCCAGGTCATAGCCTATCATCCAGGGAAGTCACTAGCGACCCAGGAGAAGCACTGAAGCAGAGCCACAGACAGATGCTGCTTCCTGGCTCATTCTCAGCTTTTTACACAGCTCAGGCCCAACCGCCTAGGGAGAGTGCTGCCCACAGTGGACTGAGTCCTCCCACATCAATCATCATTCAAGACTATTTCTTACAGGCGTGGCCACAGGCTAATCCAATGGAGGCAGCTCTTCAGCTGAGGTACCCTCTTGCCTGGGGAATCTAGACTATGTCAAGTTGGCCAGGACAGCGTCCCAGCACACAATAAAGTAGACCACAATGTGGGGTTTTATAAAGGAACCTGAGGTGAGCACTACTCTACCACCCGCCGCACTGTCACGCTCTGCCTGTCACAGGACCCACTACCATGGAACCATGTGACCATAGTCACTGCAAAACTATGAATCAAAAATAGGGCGGAGAAGAAGCCCAGTGGATAAAGCGCTTGTGTTGGAAGCAGGAGGATCTGATTCAGACTCACGTGCCTGTAACCCCAGCTTTCGAGTCAGAGACGGGTGGATCTAGGAGAGCTTTGGCAAACCTGCCGAAACAGTGAACTTCAGCTTTAAGGAGAGAAAGGCTTTATCTCAAAACATAAAATAGAGAGCAATAGAAACATGTCAATCTCTGGCCTCCACAGATGCATAAACACATACACGCCACACACACACACACACACACACACACACACACACATACACACCTACCTTCCTTTAAGTTAATAATCTCAGGTATTTTGCCAATGATGAAAAGCTACTGATATAAAATGTAGTATTATTAATGATCGAAAGATAAATAATGCAAACTGACATAGAAACAGTAAGTTCTTGAGGCCTTATGAAAAAGCAGCCCACGGTGTTAGGGTAAATATTATGAAATGATACTCCTATTACTGCTCAGAGAATAGGAAATTCTAGAATGTTCCGCAAGAGCACATTTAGAATTAAGCACCTGGAGTTTGCATGAGTTATACCTTTGACTAGGTAGTTTTATTTTTTTCCAGTTTGTCCTCAAGTGATAGCTTTTAATATATTTGTTATTTGGCAATTTCCTACAATGGACTCCCTGCCAGCTCCTCCCAAATTCCTCCCCCGTGTTTCCTAACACTGTGTGTGTGTGTGTGTGTGTGTGTGTGTGTGTGTGTTTTAACTCACTGAATGCAATGAGTGTTGTCTATATGCACATGGGTGGAGCCTCCACTGGAGCATAGTAGCCCACTAGTGCCCCGCCCCCCCAAAGAAAACCAACTCTCCCTCCTGGAGCAGACATCAACTGTCAGTAGTTTCTCAGCAGGGGTAGAAGCTTGGGGACACCCCCCCCCATCCATTCTGGAACCTTGCCCAGATGGGGTGCAGAGAACCACAGCTGCCAAGCCCAGGAATGCAGTGGCCCCTTCATGTCCCGAAGACAGTGTCTTCTCTGGTCCTCCTCCACCTTGGCTCTTAAGACCTTACTGTCCCCTCTTCCTCTGCTGTCCCTAAGCCTTCGGGGGAGGGATATGATAGAGAGGCCCCGTTCATGGCCAAGCACTCCACAGACATTTACTCTCTGTGTTCTGAGAAGCTGTGAGTCTCTGTGTTGACTGCTGTCCATTCCAAAAAGGAACAGTTTAAAAAACAAAAAAACCAAAAAAACTAGGAATCTGAAGATACTCCGAGAATGTATTTAGAAGGCAGTTTGATATGACATCCATTTAATACAATAATAGAAATGGGTTCATCCCCAGGACCTACTCCCAACCACAGTCTTTGCCAGATTTATAGTACCAGGCATGGGTTTTCTTCTGTGGAGCAGACCTTGAATCCAATCAGGAAAACAGTTACCCCTAATAACATGTAAGCCACTCTTACACACTGTCTCGGTTAGGGTTTCTATTGCTGTGGCAAATACCATGACTGTCTTAGGGATTCATTGTTGTGAACAGACACCATGACCAAAGCAACTCAAATCCTGGGATGACCTTTAGTTGGGGATGGCTAACAAGTTTAGAGGTTCAGTCCATTTTATCAAGGTGGAGCATGGCAGCATCCAGGAAGGCATGGTGCAGGAGGCGCTGAGAGTTCTGCATCTTCATCCAAAGGACACCAGGAGAAGACTGTCCCCGACATGGATAGGAGGAGGGTCTCAAAAGCCCCCCCGCCTCGCCCCCCTCCCCCCGCTGAGCAGTGGTGGCGTACGCCTTTAGTCCCAGCACTTGGGAGGCAGAGGCAGGTGGATTTCTGAGTTCAAGGCCAGCCTGGTCTACAGAGTGAGTTCCAGGACAGCCAGGGCTACACAGAGAAACCCTGTCTCCGAAAAAAAAAAAAAAAAAGCCCACCCCCCACAATGACACACTTCCTCTAAAAAGGCCACACCCACTCTAACAAGGCTATACCTCCTAATAGTTCCACTCCCTGGGTCAAACATATTCAAACCATCACAACGACCAAAAGCAACTTGGGGAGGAAAGGGTTTATTTCAGCTTTCAGCTTGTAATCCATCATCCAGGAAGTCGGAGTGGGAACCTGGCAGCAGGAACTGATGCAGATACCATGGAGGAAGACTGCTTTCTTGCTTACTCCCCATAGCTTACTCAGCCTGCTGTCGTATAGCACCCAGGGCCACCAGCCCAGGGGTGACACCACCCACATCAATGACTCCATGACTAATCAAGAAAATGCCCTCATGGGATTGCCTCCAAGTCGATCTTACACGGAGGCGTTTTCTCAACTGAGGTGCCCCTCTTAGGAGAGCCTCGCCACCCAGATGGGAGGGGAGACGGGGAGGAACTGGGAGGAGCAGAGGAGAGAGAAGAAAGTCAAGATGTGGGAGGAAAAAAACATTCTATTTTCAATAAAAGAAAACAGAAAAGCCAGGCCCACTCAGGCGTATCCTCCTAACATGCCAATCATTGCCGTAGCTTACGGGGTTCGTGAATGGTTCAGAGGGCAGTGGGTGGGAAGTGTGAGTGAGGAAGGGAGCGAGGAGAAGAGTGGAGAGGGAGAACCAACATAAACTGTGCTTGAAAAGCCATACGGAAACGTTCTATGAGCTTCCTGCACATGCACGCGCATGCGCGCGCGCGCGCGCGCGCGCGCACACACACAGACATACACAATAGACATATATATATACATACACACACATACACATATACATAGACATATATATACACATACATACATACACACATACACATAGACATATATAGACATATATATACACACATACATACACACACATACACATAGACATAGACATATATATACACATACATACATACACACATACACATAGACATAGACATATATATATATACATACATACACACATACACATAGACATAGACATAGACATATATATATACATACATACATACATACACATACACATACACACATACACACATAGACATTGACATATATATACATACATACACATATACACACACATATACACATATACATAGACATATATAGACGTATATAGACATATATAGACATATATAGACATACATACATACATACACACACATACACACATACACACATAGACATATATACATACATATACATACACACACACATACACACATAGACATAGACATATACACACACACACAGCATACACACATAGACATATATAGACATATATATATACATATATATACACATATATATACACATACATACATACACACATACACACACACATACACACATAGACATAGACATATATATACATACATACACACACACATACACACACACACACACACACACACACACACACACATACATGATTTTAACTGGGTCCCCCTACACAGGGGCTGACACTCCTCCCAGAAGCTCTAGTTTGCCAAAGAAAAGGCCCAGAGCCACATACGCACTACCTCCTCTCTAGTTGTTAGACAGCCTGTCCCAAAGACCCGCTAAAATCCAACGCAGGGTGTGGCCCTCGCTCTTGCTTACCCACCAGAACAACTTGATGGCAAGGCCCTATCGCCGAAGACAACACACCCTTGGTGTCTTCACCAATGACACCCTTAGAGCAGGGCGGGAGAAATCAAGGTGATGTTGACGTGGAGGCTCCCCACTGGCCTTCGTGGTGGGCAGAGTGGAGAAGAGTCACCAACTGCAATTGTCGTAAGGACAGGGCTTCGCTCTGTGGACCGGGCTGGCCTTGAACTCAATAAGTAGCTCAGCTTAACCTTGGACTTGGGCATCCCATGCTGGCTCTGAACTCACAGCAAGTCTCCTGTCTTAGCCTCCCAAACGCTGGGACTACAAGCATGTACTCTATGCCTAGGTTTCGGAATTGATTAAAAGATTGATACACAGATTCACGAACAGACGACAGACTTGAAGCAGGTTGCAGGGGAGCCCTCCTCAGCTGGTACGGAATTGAACAGCCAGAGATCCCGGGAAATTCCTGCTGTGACGGAATTGGGTAAGGGCATAAGGCAGCCTTAAATCTCAGCCTAATCCTGCCATAAATAAGTGCCTTCACAAAGGCAGAGGAAAGGGACAAGAACAGCGCTTGGCACATAGTAGGCCCTCACTCGACACACGGAATGTCTAAAAGGAAGAAGGAGAGAAGCGAGCTGGAATATGAAACCTCCATCTCGAGGCATGGCCTGGGAGGGGTTTTGGTTTTGTTGTTGTTGTTTGTTTGTTTGTTTTAAATCTTCTATGATTTTGTGCTTTTTTTTTTTTTGAGTCCTTAAAAATCGATATAAATTCTCCTTTGTAAAATTTTATTTTGTGGCTGGTGAGATGGCTCCTGCAGTTAAGACCGGCTGCTGGTGTTTCGGAGGGCCATAAACAGGTCCCCAGCACCCACACGGAGTGACACGCAAGCACCTGTGACTCCACAGCCCCAGGCCTGACGCCCCCACCCACCCAGTCTTCCGGCCTCAGCAGGCACCTGCACGAGTACACACACACACACACACACACACACACACACACACAGTGATCGAAGAAGCAGACCCAGTTCTTCATCCCCTACATGTCACACACACACACACACACACACACACACACACACACACACGAGTGACCCAGGAAGCAGACCCAGTTTTTCATCCCCACATGCAACGGTCTGATGATTAACTTAAAAGTACTATATTGATGTCATAGACTACCTAGACGCTGGGATGTGGCTCGGTCCATCGAGCGCTTGTCCAGCACGAATGAGGGAGGCCCCGTCTTTGATCCCTAGCGTGATGCCACCTGCCTGAGATCCCAAATAGAAGGAGTTCAAGGCCATCCTCAGCTACATAGCAAGCGTGTGGGCAGCCTGGGGTACAGGGACCATGTTAAATGAAGAAATGGAGAGAGGGAGGGAGAGAAAGAGAGAAGGAGGGAGGGAGGGAGGGAGAGAGGGGGAGGGAGGGAAAGAGGGAGCAGAGAAGAAGGGAGGGAGGGAGGGGGGAGAAGGGAGGGGGAGAGGTGAGAGGGAGACCAAGATGTCACATTTAACAAGTCTATGAAGACAAAACTATCCCATAAAAAAAAAAATCTTAACTAAACAAATGGCTGTGGACTGTAGGCTGGAACCGAGGAGCCTGGAGCTCATTTCCAGATCATTTTCTGTGTGAGATAAAAGCCAAACCCTGCCACCCGCAAAAAAAAAAAAAAATAAATAAAAATAAAAACAAAAGCTAACATTTTAATGGTTTTTCTTTACTTTCTGGTTTCCAGGCAGTAACCCCCGTGACTTCCATCAGAGTTGGTTATCGCTGTTGGCTGGAAAGCAGGTGCGACGCTGGAGATGGCTGTGTTTTAAAATCAGGAAAGCAATTCGCAGGCAGGCAGGCAGGCAGGCCCCGCGTGCTGCTCAGGGCAGGTGGTGCAGGCTAGCAGAGGCCTGCGCTTTCTGGACGAGCTCCACCCTTCTCTCTTCCCTTTGGCCGTCAGCGTGATCCCAGCAAAGGACCACAGTCTGCCCTTAATGATTTAAAAAAAAAGACCCAAATTTCTCCACAGTGCGGATGTGCTAATAGGCAAAAGAAAGCTTAAAGCCAGGCTATGCCTTCGCTCCCCATAAGGGAGTTTGATGGGGTTGGCAGACACCTGAGGCTCAAAGGATGGGGAACACCTCGAAGCCAAACAGAACAAAGTGATTTCCTAACAGCCACATGCATTCTGAGCAAAGTCTCCTGTCTGGTTTTTTTTCCCAGCCCCGCACTACCTCAGATTTAATCCGGTCCTTAAACTCTCATTTCAAATTCTAAGTGTTTGGAGAAACCCAAAATAGCCTGCCGCTGCCGCTGGCCTCCTCCTGTGCCCCCTGAGGAGGGCGCTGGAAAGTCACAGGCACAGAGATGTTGGCAGACTCCAATCCAACAGCATCGTGGCCCAAAAGCTCCACCATTGCTCCTGGTGAGGGCGTGCTCCATGCTGGCTGGTGACCCAGTTCCGAGGTAGCATTTCCCCCACCACACCAGATGTTTGTGCACACCACTGGAGAAATGAAACTCAAGCCAGGTTAGACACGAATGGCCATATGGGCGCCGAGGTTGGAGGAGGTCCCTACTTCAATTTGCGTATGTCCCACTAACACAGTGGTTCTCAGCCGACCCAGTACCGCGACCCTTTAATACAGCTCGTCACGCTGCGTACACACGCACAGTAAAAGTCTCTCATTACACTGTATAACTGTAATGTTCCTACTGTTATGAACTGTAATATAAATATCTGATATGCAAGACTGCTCATATGTGGCCCCTGTGGGCGTCATGACCCACATGTTAAGAACCACTGCTCTACAGTGAGCTCTGAATGGCACCCAGTCACCCAAACAGAAGACCTTAACTTTTGTTATTGTTTTTTTTTTGGGGGGGGGGGCGATGTTCATGTGAGTGTGTGTGTGTGTGTGTGTGTGTGTGTGTGTGTACACATGTGTACACACATAAACATGTGAGGGCTAGGCAGACTCCCTCCATGACAGGCTTCAAATTGGCAGTTAAGGAGACTAGGCCTAAATCTGTCTCCAAGAACTGGGCAATTCCAGGCAAGCCCAGGCCTCAGAAGCTGCCCCGCCACCCGGCCTGAGGCAAGGACAACGGGTCGGCAGCCGTTTCCAGGCTTCCTCGGCTACCTCCTCAGCCACAGTTTCCAGCCCCTGTGCCCCGGTAATGGAGCGTCCGTAGGAATGGAGTAAGATAAATCCCGCCTACCCCGGAAGGCCTGAAGGTGCTTTAGATTAGGCCTGTGAGCACACTTGGCTGTCTATCCAGCACACTGGACTTCTGCAGAATAAAACACTCATTGCGGTTACATACTATTTGAGTCCAGGGTATCATTCTTCGGCCAATCATGGACCCTTATAGGGGCCAGAGGTCAACAAGTTCCAGAGATCCTCCTGTCTCTGCGTCACTACCATAAGGTTACAAGTATAAGTTGCCATTTCCAGCTTTTGACACAGGGCTAGAGATCTGACCGTGGACACTCATGTTCGTACAATAAGCACTTTACAGGTTGGGCAAGTTCCCAAAGCCTCTATAATTTGTTTCTGTTTTATTTTGTTTTAAAGATGAGATTTAATGTAACCCCTGCTGGTCTCACAATCACCATGTAACCGAGGATGACCTTGAAATCCCAATCCTCCTGCCTCCACGCCAAGTGCTGGTGTTACAGGTGTGCACCACCAATCCTACCTGGTCAACAGACTCTGTGTGATGTCACAGTCTCCCCAGATTGCAGTTGTTTTAAAGGACAGTCCACAGACAGGAGAAAGACACAGTTTTCTGACTCACCGAGAACTAGGCCATGGTGAAAGAGTGCCCCAGATCCGTGAACCGAAGCAGCACCCTTCAGGAGGCATCTGTTTCCATGGCAACTTCTAGAAGAGGCACGTGCACTTGGGGTAAGTCTTGGAGTTGTCTGGAGTTTCCACGTCCTGCTGTAGACTTGATTACTGGCTGTCAGTCATTTTAGCACATTGTGACACGCTCCCTGTGAGGCCATCCAGCCAAAGCCAGCATGGCATGTGCCAAATACAAGCTTACCAGGAAAAGCCCAAACCAGGATAGTGGGGTCTGTGCGTGTGCAGACTCTAAGGTCGACAGCGGCACTTTTCACAGCTACAGCCACTGACCATGACAGCTGCTATTGTAACACACAGTAAGGAGGTAATATGAGGACCTGGGAGGTGACTCAGGGGACTTGTCATGCAAACATACGAATCTCAGGACAACTAGTCCGTGTAACAAAGCTGGGTATGGTGACACACAGCACTGGGAGGTGACATTGGTCAGCCTAGCTCCAGGTCAGTGACTCATGTCAAAAGGCAAGTCGGATTGCTCCTGAGGAACAAAATGTTAGGCTGACCTCTGGCTTCTACATGTGCACACAGGAGGCACACACACACACACACACACACACATACACACACACACACTCACACACACAAACACACACACACACACACACACACACACACACACTCACACTTACCTTAGAAATTATATAAATCAGCCAAGATGAGGGAATAGATTTTAATGAAATTTTTGAGATGTAACCCAACAGCGTTTGCAGTGTGTAGGTAACACACTTAGCATACTCACACAGCCTTGCAAGCATCAGCAAAGACAATTTATACAACAGTCAACACCCGGGAAAGAAGGCCCTGCCTCCATGTGTATTTCTCTGTATCCCCACCCTGAGCCACCACTGCTCAGCTGTCTCTATAGATCTGATGGTTCGAGGCTGGCTAGAAATAAACAGTATAGATAAAATAAAACTTTTTAAAAAGCACTCTCCCCTCAAAGGAGATAAGAGAGAGTTTATTCTGGAGCCAAATCTGAGCAATCACAGCCCAAGGACACAGATTCAAAATTGCCCGAATCTCACGCTCGAACGAGCAGCATTTGGTGACATTTTTAGTGTAACGGAACAAGGGGAGTCATGAATCAAGATATTTCTCAAATGCATTGGTAGGAAAATCGGGCAGGCAGTCACAGGAAAGTGGAGAGCTCTCAACCATGTGCTCAGGAGCTTCCTGATGGCAGCCTTCCCTTGCTGGGTAGAAGCTGGTAGTCTGTTAATACATCCCAAAAGGTTTCATCTGTTAGTCCCAAGACATTAGGTCAGATAGTGATGGGCAAAGACAGTATTAATAAGTCTGAGGCTAGCCCAAGATAAGTTGCTATTAGGCTCCAGGACTTGCAACATTCCAACCTCCCCACAGTCACTGAAGTTCTCATCAGTAAAGCAGCCTTCCACGACTATGGTTGGAGGTGCTGCGCTTCCCAGGGGCTTTCGTTCGTGACGGACAGACTCCCACAGCACAGCACGTGGTCTTTAGTGACTCATTTTATATAGCAGGATGCTTCTGAGGACCGTCCACACTGTAGCGTGCTTTGGTAATTCGATTTTTTTTAATTTTTTAATTTTTTTGCCAGAAAGTGTTCCACTGCACCAATGTGGCGCCTGCTGTTTAACATGTTATCTGCTGATGGACATGCGGTTGTTTCTACCTTCCTGATGCTACTGAAGAAGTTCCTGAGGCTATCTGTGGGCGGGGTTTTCTGCGGTCATCGGGTATCTCCAAGAAGAGCTGTGGGACCCCTAAGTGACTCCAAAGTGACCAAGCCACTGCCTCTTCCCCCCAGCAATGCAGACAGGTCCCAGTTTTCTACCTTTGCCAACATTTTTTTAATGGTGGTGGTGACTGAACCCAGGTCCTCAAGTGTGCCAGGCAAATGACTAGTGGTCACGCTCTCAGCCCTGACTCACTGGGGTGGGGCACGCACGATACTGCCAGCTCACTCCCGAAGCCTCCTTTTTACTTTTTTTTTTTTTTTTTTTTTTTTTTTTTTGGTTTTTTGAGACAGGGTTTCTCTGTGTAGTCCTGGCTGTCCTGGAACTCACTCTGTAGACCAGGCTGGCCTCGAACTCAGAAATCCACCTGCCTCTGCCTCCCAAGTGCTGGGATTACAGGCGTGCACCACCACGCCCGGCTCTTTACTTTTTATTTTGAGACAGGGTCTCATAAAGTCACAGGAACTGCTCTTGCAGAGGACCCAAGTTCGGTTCCCCTATCAGGTAGCTCAGAACTGCCTGTAAAGCCAATCCAGGAGCTCTGGCGCCTCTGGCCTCCGTGGGCACCTGCTCTTTTGACATGACACAACACCCACAGACGCTCACACACATGGCTTAAAATAATAAAATAAACCTCCTTTCAAAAGCAAGCTTAGGACCGGGCAGGGGTGGTGCACGATGTTAATCCCAGTAGTCGGGAGGCAGAGGCAGGTGGATCTCTGTGAGTTCAAGACCAGCCTGGTCTAGAAACCCTACCTCAAAAAAAAAAAAAAAAAAAAAGCGAAGGCACTCTGGAGATGACCCAAATACTAATTTATTGTTCACAAATATTAGGACGGGACCTGAGGATCCCTGTTTAAAGAAAGAGGAGAAGAAAAGGCTAGAGGTTGGGCTTAGGAGTGAATTTTGCAATCCCAGTACTGGGAGGCAGAGTCAGGGGGATGCCCCAGGCTTGCAGGCCAGCCTGGCCTACTGGGCAAACTGCAGCCAACCAAAGACTCTGACTCAACAAAGAACCAGTGTGGATTTTGCCTGAGGACCAGCACCCAAGGCTGACCCATGGCCTGTACACACACATGACAAGCACACACATGCACAGGCACACATGAACACCTATTCACATGCAAAGAATCATTCTTGATTTGAAGGTCCCACAAGGACAAATCAAGCCACCTATTGGGAACCCAACAGGTGACCCATGGAGATCTTGTTCCTGACTGGAATTCTGAAGCCACTGGTACTGGGAAAATCCAAAGGTTGTATCCCACAAGCCAGGCAGAATAGAGAGCCCAGAGGCGAGACTAACTCGTTTGCAGATCTCAGAGGCACTCCCGGCGCTCTCAGTATGGACGGATGCTCTGGCTCCCGCGACCGTGCGCGTGCACACACACACACACACACACACACACACACACACACGATAATAAATAGCAAATGGAGATGCAGCCCTTGTAAAAGGGAAGAATTTCCACCAAATATACGAGCTGCCAACGCTAGGGAGGCTTACTCAGCCAAATGATTAGGCTGCGGTTTTATTTCTAAGTGTCTTTTTAGCATCACGGTGTCACCTAATAATAAGTGGCATTTCTTGCCCAAGGAGTGGAAGATCCTAATTGGCCCTGGAGAAGGCATCTGTCACCTGTTTCGGGAGAAGGACGAGCAGCAGATGCCGTTACTCTAATGGTTTCATTTTTTAAGACACTGAGCATTGTTTAAGCGCCGGTCTTATTTTATTGCGCTCGGATTAACAATCGCTCACGCCCAGCAGAAAGCCAAGCTCGGAGCACATTCGATTTGCTGGGGAGCCGCTCCCGGGCGCTCTGATTGGTCGGTCTGTGCTCCTCGGAGGTCAGCAGCCAGGCTCCCGTGGTGTCTGTTGAATCAATCAGCTGGAATTTGTCTCATTCTCTGAGTTAATTAGGTCTTCAAATAAATGCTTCAGTAATGCAAAATGTATTTCTCCTTCTGTGGTCCTTCACTGAGGACTTGTCTTGGTCTACGGGGCACGAGCGATGTGTCTTCCTGTCTTGCTGGGGGAGCCGGAAGGGGCTCATGGAGAGAGGCGGCTGGTTTCTTTTCCTTTCCCTTCCTCTCTTTCTTTTCTTGATTGACTGACTGACCGATTGATTGGTTGGTTGATTAACTGATTGATGTGTGTGTGGGGGGGGGTGATGGTAGGGGTAGTGCTGGGGGGTGCGCAAGAGTGCATGTGGCTGTGTGCATCTGTCACAGAACCTGGAGCGCACCAAACGGGACAGGCTGGCTGCAGTGAGCTCCAGGGATCTGCCTGCCTCTCTGACTCCCTGATACTAAGATTATAGACACATTGCCATGATCAATTTTTGCGTGGCTGCCGGGGATTTGAACCAGCATTCTCTCGACGACGGCGGCACAGCAAGCATCGCACTCCTGATCTCACACTATGTGGGCAG
Organism: Apodemus agrarius; assembly: GCA_964023405.1. Classification (NCBI taxonomy): domain Eukaryota; kingdom Metazoa; phylum Chordata; class Mammalia; order Rodentia; family Muridae; genus Apodemus; species Apodemus agrarius. The sequence continues at coordinate 35,584,082 of OZ030028.1, forward strand.
GAAGGTGAGGGAGCATCATTGTTGCCATGGCAACAAATAAGCAAGTTGATGCCACCATCTGCACTTGAATGTAGATTGCATTCTTACAGTCCAAGGAGTGGCTCACTCCATCTTGGTTTTGCTTGTTTATTTGTTTGTTTGTTTGTTTGTAGCTAAGGGTCTGTTTGCTGTGTAGCCCAGCCTGACCTTGAACTGGGCACCACCTCTGCTTTAGTCTCTGGAGTGTTGAGATAACAGGTCTGCACCAGCAAGCCCAGTTCCTATCATTTTTGTTATCATGGTATGTGTGTGTGTTGTGTTGTGTATGATATGTGTGAGAGTGAATACAGGCATGTCATGGCACACATGTAAAAGTCAGAGGACAGCCTCAGGGGTTAGGTCTTGCTTTCCACTGTGTCAATCACAGGCACGTGTGCTGGGCTAGTGGCCCCCAAGCTGCCGGATTCTCCTGCCTCACATGACATGTCACGTGTGGGCGTGCCACTCACTGGGTATAGCCTTACCTGGGTGCTCAGGTCCAAACTCAGCAAACACTTAACCCACCAAGCCATCTCCCAGCCCTTTGCTTCTTTTTTATCTTTTGACTCAGGACCTCCTGTGGCCAGTCCAGACTGGCCTCACATTTGCTGCATAGCAGAGAATGATCCTCTGCCTCCTGGGTGCTAGGATTGCAGACGCCCCCACTGTGCCCTCTTTGTGCAGCGCTGAAGGTAGACTTGGGCTTTCTGCTCGCTACACAAAGCTCGGTACCTACTGAGCCCCAGCCCCAGCCTGTGTTCCCATCTTCTAAGACTCACTTTGGATAACACTGTGAGATAGAAGCACCCCCAAATCCTCCCTGCTGGAGCATCTACAGCTCCTGAGAGCACCGACATGTGATTCTCCCTACTCTGGTAACCTTATTCTACACAAATACTGAACTATCGGATCTCCAGCCACCACTGCTGGGAAAATGCAGGCTTACAGTCCCACCGGCACCCAGTTGCAGCATTTAGATCGACCTGAAAGACACACTTAGCATCACGTGTATTTACCCCAGACTGTTAACACTGAACTCAGGGTACTTAACTCAGTGGAGCTTAACACCTTGTACATTTTTCTGGAAGGCATATCATAGCCTTATCACATTTGGCTCTGTGCTTGGGACCATGGTGTGTGTGTGTGTGTGTGTGTGTGTGTGTGTGTTGCAACTACACGGACACACTTGCCCATTTGGGCGCATCTATATTTTCTTAACCATTCTCCATCTTATTTTTTGAGACGGGGTGGGGGGAGGGCGGGGTCTCTCACAGACTTGACCTTGTCGTTTCCACTAAGCTGGTTGGTCAGTGAGCTCCAGGCATCTGCCTGTCTCCACCCCGTGTTAGGTTTTTCTTTTTTCTTTTTCTTTCTTTCTTGTTTGTTTGTTTGTTTGTTTTACGAGACAGGGTTTCTCCGTGTAGCCCTGGCTGTCCTGGAACTCACGCTGTAGACCAGGCTGGCCTCACACTCAGAAATCCTCCTGCCTCTGCCTCCCAAGTGCTGGGATTACAGGCGTGCGCCACCACTCCCCGCTGTGTTAGGATTCTCAATGCGCATGTGCACTGATGCGCCCAGTTTTCAGAACGTTTCTGGAAGTCGAGTCTCAGGTCTTCACACTTGCACAGCAACCACGACCCTCACTCAGCCACCTCCCCAGGTCCCCGTGTTAAACAATGAAATGAGCCGCAAAAGGCACAAAGGTTGGTACTGTCCAGCCAGAAAGGGACACTCGTTTGCAGAGTGAGAGCCAAAACAGGAAGGCGGGGGTCCATGTTTATCCGCGCATGCCTGCGGGCCACTTGAGCCTCTGGCCCTTCTGCGCATGCTTCTCCTCCCACGGACTCAGGAGTATCGCGGCATAGAACTAATAGTGGTTGGTTATCTTGACAGGGAGAAGAACTGAACAGAAATGCAAAGTGTTGCCGACTGCAGGCCTGATGGGAGTGTGTGTGGCTGGGCTTTTTGCCTGGTCCCCAGGCACCGTGCTCCTGACATGAGGCCGCAGCCCTCCATAGATGTGTGGCCATCAGTCACATAAGGGCAACACCCCAAACCCCTCTGTGGATAGAGGACGTGACCCGTGGTCACATAACCTCAGGACAGATCTCCATTTTAATGAGGTACCTAAAGGCCCGGAGACTTAGCCAATGACTCCCCTTCCCAGACACTCCTCCCTGCAAAAGGCATGCCCTGAGAAGTGGGGTACACTTTTACTCATCCACTTTCTGCCACGACAATAAATGCCTTAAAACCATGGGCTGTCTCTCTTCACCAGGATCCACAGTGGATTGCCATAGAGAGGGCCTTCGCCTACAGAGCTGTGTCAAATCTCCCGTACAAGGCTTCTCTGTGCTCCCAGCCACAAGCCAACCCAACCGCCTGCCAACAAGCCAAGGACTCGTCCCAGCAGGATCCAGCGGGAGGAGGATCCCCTCTCCCCCACCCCCACCCCCACCCCCACCCCCACCCCCACCCCCACCCCCACCCCCACCCCCAGAGAGGGGCTTTGGGTTTTAAGAAATTCAAACGAGTGATCACATGGTCTCCGAGCATGGAGGCTCTGCAGACCCCAGATGCCCCGGGTGCTCACAGCCCAGCCAATCAGATGGCCTCAGAATCCTCGTCTGCCTCTTGCCGGTTTTGCTTCCCCTGGTAAGGCAGGCCCCGTGCCTCCAGTAGGCTTCTGTCTGACAGGCCGGGGCTGGGAAGATGGCTCAGGCTGTACCGTGCTTGCCTCTGCCGAAGTGTGAGAACCCGAGTGTGACCTTCCCCCCCCCTCCCCAAACTCACACAAAAACCTAGATGTGGTGGGGTGTGTGATCCCAGGGATGGCAGGATGGGAGGAGACAGGTTGGTCCCTGTTAGCTGGCTGGTCAGGTAGAAACCCAGGGTAGCAAGGGCAGGACCTCAGCTTAAGAAATCAGCAACACTGTCATTATCAAAGAAAACTTCTTGTGTGGACCTGAAATACATTGAAGGATAGAATCCCTGGCCATGAGAACATCAGGCAAACAAAAGCAGGGACCCCCGAGGATTCAGAGTGGCCCAGTGCAGCTGAGTGGAGCCACCGGTGGGGGTCACTGTGGGAGCCCTGCCTAGGAAGATGGACTGGGGTGGGGCTGGCTTGCACTGGATGCAGCAGTGACCTTAGTGTAAGGAAGTAAAATGACCAGAGCTGTGCTTCAGGGGCACAGTCACGCTGTCACTGCCTCAGGCCTGCGCATTCTCACATCTCACTGCGAACGTTACTGTCCCCTGTGCCTCCAACTCTCCTGAAGAGGTTTGGGACTCTGCCTCTGTTCAGACACAATCCTGGTCCTTCTGCCCGACTGTCTGGAAACCGCCATGTCCCATTTTGATCCCCCCCAGGCAGTTGTGTGTGCACTGATGCCTTGGGTTCTAATCCTGCCATCAGCGCCCACAGGAGGGCTTGGAGATGGGAGCCAGACAAAGCCAAGAAAGGAACCTCACTGGTCTCCTCCTGCCCGAGTAACTGTGGGAAAAGTTCCACCCAACTGGAACTGTTGGTTCCCAGGATGGGGCACAGGAGGGATCAAGCTAGCAGATTCCTTGGGGACCCCAAGTAGCAGCCGCAGCAGCTGCTAGCCAGTGTGTTTTGTAGACCTTGTCAGTGGCTAAGCAGCCTCCAAACTTGGCTCTTAGCCCTCTGAGAGGCTCCAAGATCCTAAGTCTCTTCTCTGCTTCAGTGTACCACTTTTGTTTTGCTGTCCACAGATAAAACTCAAGACCAATGTTGACTCCAAGCTGCAAGTGTTCATACCAGATGCCTGAGTCTTTAGCTCAGTGGTAGAGCCCCTGCCTAGAATCCCCCAGTGAGGGGCTGGGGGTGTGGCTCAGTAGTAGAGCCCCTGCCTAGAATCCCCCAGTGAGGGGTTGGGGGCGTGGCTCAGTGGTAGAGCCCCTGCCTAGAATCCCCCAGTGAGGGGCTAAGTCAGTGATACACTGTTTGCCTAACATTTAATACAGGGCCCTGGACTACATCTCAGATATCATAAGAAGGAACAAGAAAGTGTTCCAGAACTCTCTAAGAACTCTAAGCACAGGGACACCTAACAGGTTTCCTGGGGGAACTGAGAACCAGAGAACTACACACAGGGGTCAGTGGCTGACCACAGAGTCATGGGGTGCCATTATTATAAAACTTCACAAGGGCAGAAGGTAGAATCAGAGTGGGCAGAGAAGAAGTCGGACGAGATGAAACAGAAGAGCAGACAGAAGCAATAAGGAGAAAGAGCAGAGTGTACCGGTCGTCCTTGGTATTCATGGGGATCAGATTTCTCCACAAGTATTGAAAGGATGAGGGCTGCAGGCTGGAAAGGTCCCTAGCGTCCTTTCCCACCTCGCCTCCTGCAGAGAAGCTGAGGCAAGGGCGGACACCGCTACGCCGGCCCCCGTACGTATGTGACCCTGGCCCCATAGGAAATGAGTAACAGGTAACGCCTGCATGATCCTGTGCATGGCGGCCATGTAAGCGGAAATGACTTAACTAGTTTATCCAGCCTCTATAGGAAACTGATTGGTTCTCAGAGAGCGTGGGCTCGGATAATTTAAACTGCCTTAGAAGCTATGGAGTGGCTTGTGTTAGGCGGGTTCTGTTATAAACCTATAAAAGCTGCCCCGATTCTGTACACGTTGTTCACAGTCACCCACCCCGCGTGGGGGAATGGCCGTGACCCCAGAGCTCTGGGATAAAAATCCTCCTGCTATTGCATCAAGACTGTTTCTTGTGAGTGATTGGGGTGACGGCTTCCAAGGCGTGGGGCGCTGGGGTGCCCCCGTTTTTCTTTCCAGTCTTACAGTATCAAACTCTACCAATGTTCTCATCCTTAGATTTAAAAAAATGGTTTGCATATTACCCATGTACATCTTCCCATCAGACACAGCACCATGTTGTTTAGGAACACAAGGAAAGCACCTGCACACCTCAGGTCAGAGGCGGTCCTTCCAGACACATACTGGAATCCACTGGTGAACAGTCTGCAGATATAGGGGGTGATGGGAGTTGGGATACTCAGACAGTCTTTCCTCCTGAGCCAGAAAGGCAAGGTGGGGGGTGGGGGGTCTGTAAACACAGCAACACACAGGAAGTCCCGGATGCCCAGGAAGTCACAGTCAAGATGTAAGATGGTTATAATTAGGTTTTGGACCTGGCTCTCTCATTATATGCTGTATATAAGAAGACATTTAGTTTCAGGGTCTCTAAGGTTCTTCAGTGTGATGATATGAGCTTGTAGCAGAAGGCCAAATATCCCTACATCTTTGAGGCTGACAGGAAGCTCTGTTTTCTATCCCTGGTGCCACAAGAAGTGAGCATTGTGGTACACACCTGGAGGCAAGAGTATCTTAAAGTTTAACATCATCCAGAGCTTTTAGTAAGTTCAAGGCTAGCCCAGGAGACATGAGATCCTGTCTCAAAAAAAAAAAAAAAAAAAAGACCACAGAGCTAGAGAGCTGGTTCAATAGTTAATAATACCTGCTGCTCTTCCAGAGCACTGGAGTTCAGTGGCCAGCACTCATGTCAAGTGGCTGACAGTTCCTGCAACTCCAGCTCCAGAGGATAGGATGCCCTAGTTTGACCTCTGAGGACACCTCCTCCGCACACAGACATGTATCATGCATATACATAAATAAACAATAAAATAAAATTCTTTGGAAAAAGCAATTGTGTATGTCTCTTAATCTTGGCCACCATAGCCGAATTCTTGACACAGAAGCAACGTAGGGCGAAAACGGTTTGTCTTAGCTCACAGTTTCAGGAGAAAGTCTACATAGTGACGTGAATAAGAGCTCCCAGGGGCTCATAGATTTGAATGGTTAATCAACAGAGAGTGGCATTATTTAAAAGGATTTGAAGGTGCGGCCTTGTTGGAGGAAATATGTTAATAGGGGTGGTCTTTCGGGTTTCAGAAACCCATGCCAGGCCCAGGGCGTCTCTTCTTCCTGATGCCTATGGGCCTGGATGCGTAAAAGACAGTAGTGCCGAGGGTGATTTGAACTGTGGTGACCCGGCTCAGGAAGTTTCAGAGGGGAAGAATATTCCTGTGTGGCCTGGAGACCACACTATTTTGCACTGTTTTGACAAAGACTGTGACTGTTTTTTGCCCTTGTCCAAAAATTGTGCTTGAGGTTAAAATGAAGAGTTTTGGGGTTAATGACTTTGGCAGAGGAGATTTCGAGATAGCCTAGTATCAACTGTGTAGCGGGGTTATTAGTGGTGACTCTCAAGCAGATCTACAAAGAGGAGCAAGCTGAAAAGGAAAAAAAAGTACAAAATGTACAGTTTGAGGGGAAAAGGTGCACCTGGAAGTGTAACAGAGCTGATCCCAGGGCCAAAGAAACAACAAAGGGAAGACCCCAACCAGATAAACTTCCAACTATTGAAAGAGATGTAAATAAGATGTTAAACAGTAGAAGAAACCATGGAAAACAAGAAGCTAATGAAAATGTGTTTGAATGAAGAGGCCACTTTCCAGACACAGCAGGCAGCAGAACGTGGCAGCTTTAGCCATGTGATTCTGGCTTGAGAGTCAAGGATACCAGGAGTTGTAGAATCTCCCTCCACGGCTGAGAAAAACCACTGAGGCCAGGTGTGTGGCAGGGGTGTCCCTGAATGGAGTCCCAGAGAGGCCATTGCATGAAGCTAGGAAGGTGAAGCCTGGATTGCCTTAGAGATCCCAAAATATTGAAGATACCAGAGCCATGGAACACCTGCTGAGAAGACCTGGTAACAGTCTATATGGGACAAGCCCAAGGGAAAGAAGTATATTGCAGTCAATAAAGCTGAAAGGAATTGGAGGTCTGAAGAGCTTTGACATTGTAAGATCCGAAAGAAAAAACGGGGGTACTCTAGCACCCCATGCCTCAGAAACCGGCACCCCAAAACACTCACGAGAGACAGACCTGATGCAATTTGCAAGAGGATTTTAATTTCCAGAGCTCTGGGGGGGTCACAGCCTCCCCACACAGGGTAAAAGAAGTAAGCCCACATGGGCTGGCTTGTATGGGCTTTTTATGGGCTTATAACAGAACCCGCCTACGACAAGCTTCTAAGCCAATCAGTTCAAACCATCCGAACCCACGCTCTCTGAGAACCTATCAGCCTCTCACAGAGGCCGGAAGAACTAGTTAAGTAATTTCCGCTTACGTAGCCGCCACGTACAGTGTCACGCCCACCCTCCCCCCACTGGCAATGGGGGGACCTAAGCGCCCCCACAGGCAGGAGTTCCGCAGCCCCCCACGGCGACTCCGCCAGCCCCCAGCCGTGCCCGTCCCTGCCACAGCCACTCCGCCGAGGGAGACGGGAAAAGGCACCAGGGACTCTCCCAGAGGTTCATGGTCGGACTCTGCTCCTTTGGGGTCACCCTAGACTCAGGCACGAGGGATTCCTAGCTTACAACCTTATCCTTTCAACATCACACATGGAGATGCAGAGTTTGGAGTCTGCCCTGCTGGTTTTAGGTCTTGTCTTGGTTTAATACTTACTTCCCTTTAATAATCCCCATGCTCCTTTCCCTCCCTTTTGGAATGGTAATGCATACCCTGCACCATTGTGTTTTGTACGTATGTGATCTGCCTTTTTACTTTGATTTTTACAGGGAGTTATAGTCAAAAGATTACTGTGAAACTTAGAAGAGACTTTGGACTTCTAAACAGTGTTGAAACTGTTATAGACTGTGGGGACTTCTCAAGTTGGACTGAATGCATTGTTTTTTATGGTGATATGACTAGGCTGTAGGGACCAGGGTGTGGAATGCGGTGGTTTGAATAAGAATGGCCACCCCAGAGTCATTTGAATGCTTGGTCACCAGGAAATGGCACTACTTGAAAGAATTGTGAATGGAGTAGGGGGTGTAGCCTTGTTGGTGCAGGTGTGGCCTTGCTGGAGGAACTATGTCCCTGAGGGCAGGCTTTGGGGCTTCAGAAGCCCAAACTGGGCCCAGAGGCTCTCTCTTTTTTATGCTGCCTATGGATCCGGGTGTAAAATTCCCAGCTACCTCTCCAGCACCTTGCGCCTATGTCGCCATGCTTCCCGCTGTGCTGATAATGGAAAGCGTATGCCCACCCAGTTAGATGTTTTCTCTTATAAGAGTTATGTGGTCATGGTGTCTCTTCAGAGCCATAGGCTATTAACTATGATAGTCTACCACAGCAGGAGAAGGCACTGTGGCTGGAAGGCATGGCAGCGGAAATATGTGATGGTGACTCTACACATCTCGATGGGCAGGCAGGACACAGAGAGGAAGGGGCCGAAAAGTGGGACTGGATTGCAACCCTCGAAGGGTTCTGTCAGCTAGATCCCCATTTCTAGGACATTCTAAACTTCCCATTTCCTCAGGCTCCATCTAAAGATATCTGCAGTTCTCTGAAGTCCACACTCAGGTGAATCATAGCTAGGATGGTATTGACATGACCCCCAGCTGATGGAGTTTAGGGACCGCTTGAAGAAGGGATACCCGAACCAAAGTCCCATCATGCATAAATCAGGGGCTCAGGTTCCAATTCTCCCTTTTAGCTCTCCACTGACGGACTTTTCATAACGTCTGGAACCCTGGAGCTCTCTGGAGGCGTTGCTCAGCAGATTAAACCTGACATTGATGGTCGCTACCACTTACACAACCTGGGAGAGGTAAAGCTTTATGATCCTGTAAATTTCAGGACTTTCTGGGATTTCTGAGTTGTCCACTTCTTGAGTCTTAAAGAGATTAAAAAGTTCAAGATCAGTTCAGAGAATATTTCTATACACCACCAGACTTGTCCCTGTACCAGGGCTTTTGCAAGGCAATATCTCTAGCTCTCTCCCTCTCCTTCACATTTTTTTCTCAAAAGTTACTTTTTCAATAAGAACACTCCTGACTACTCATTTGGAAGAATAGCATTCTTCTTGGTGTTTCTGATCTAGTTTTCCTGGCTACACCTTTTAAAAACAAGTTACAGGGTTTTTTTGTTTTTTTTTTTTTTCTTCACTTGTAACTTTCTGACATGTTTTCCTCTTTATCTATGGCTGTGTTGGCTGTTTATCGCATGCATCTCCCTTGGATGTAAACTCCAGGCCAGTGGGAATTTTCACTCTCCTCTTTCTCTGATAAATCACACAGAGAAATGCCCAGTACAGAATAGGTGCTCAATAAATAATTTTTGAACAAATAGGCCAAAAGATGTTTTATTACAGGTTGGCAATCTCTCTCATCATGCACTACATCTGCAGAGGTCACAAAATAAATGTAGTCTGTGGTCATCAGAGCCCTTGTCTGCAGCATAGGATTTTGAAATATGAAGATGTTTCATTTTGCTAAAATGGATGTCATTTTTTTTCTCTTATCTGCTCTGTGTAGAAACCTTCTGCTTTGTAGAATTCAGCTGATCGGTTACCACTGAGAACAGCAGTATTTTTCTTCCTAGTCTGGGCTGAGATAACAACCATGAAGGGCCACACAGGACATTTGTATCCTCAGTCACACACTCCCAAAGATAGGCAAGGTTGTACCACAGGAACTAATGTCCCTGAGAATTCAGTGGCTTCAAAAGTCAAGAGCTGGCCGGGCGGTGGTGGCACACGCCTGTAATCCTAAACTCTGGGAGGCAGAGGCAGGCAGATTTCTGAGTTCGAGGCCAGCCTGGTCTACAGAGTGAGTTCCAGGACAGCCAGGGCTACACAGAGAAACCATGTCTCGATAAAAACCAAAAAAAAAAAAAAAAAAAAAAAAAAAAAAAAAGTCAAGAGCTTGGAGCTGAGGAACTGGTTCTATGGGTAAGAAAGAGTGCTTGCTGCAAAGTGCAAGGACTTGAGTTAAAAACTCCAGTATCCACATGTTTAAAAAAAAAAAGGCAGGAGTATCTGTACATTCACCTGAACCCCACTCAGCACTGGGAGATCAGGAGATGTAGACAGGTGGATGGCTAAGGCGTGCTGGCTGCTAGTCTAGCCCCAGGGTCAGGGAGAGACCCTGTCCCACGGGAAAGGGCAGAGTATGACAGCATACCTCTGTCCTCCACATATGCACACATACAAAAATACACATGTCTACATAGACACGCATATATGCACACACAAAAGTACACACAAACATACACACACATACAAGATCTCCCAAGTGCAGCCAATGACAACTTATTTTCCATATACATTTCTATCAGAAACCTACCTCTACTCTGAAGAGGGAAAGCCATTAGGATAATTTCTGCATCCATTTACAGACATTCCTTCCAGGTGTGTTGGAAAGCAATTTATCATTTCCATTAATATTATTCAGTGGTATTAATATTCATGAAGCATCACTTCATGCCAGGTGCTATGCTGGGCGCTGGAGAGCTGACATCAACACAGAAGAACTTGGTGCCTGGCTCATTGGAGATTGGGCTCTCTCCAGAGTCCGATGCTAATGATGGAAAGATATGCTAACAGTAATAAATGCAATGAAAGAAGCTGCAAGAGAAAGATAGAAACCAAGTCAGACCGTGCGAGGCTAGCTTTAATTGTCAACATGACACAACCTAGAATCACTTAGGAAGAGAGTCTCATGGAGGGATTGTCTACATTGGCTGGGCCTGAGATGTCTATAAGGGACTGTCTTCATTGAGATCACCGGGAAGACGTAGCCCACTATAGGTGGCACCAATCCCTAGGCAGGACGTGGAACTATATAAGAGCAGAGAAGTAGAACTGGGACCAGCAAGTAAGTGATCATGCCTGCATGCATTTCTCTCTGCTCTTGACAGTGGATGGGATGTGACTGACCGGTGTCTCAGGCTCCTGCTGGGAAGTCCCCTCAGAGATGGCCTGTGACCTGGGGCCGTGAGCTACAGCAAATGCTTTCTTCCCTAAGTTTCTTATTGTCAGGGTATTTTATTACAATTCAGAAGGGAAACTAGAATAGACAGGATATCAGTAAAAGGCCAACACCAAAGAGGGAGAGGGAGCCAGGGCTGGAGCTGGATCATGAATGGCCCACAGGGCTGTGTGAAGTGAGTTCTCTGGCTAGTAGGAGAGGGCAGAACCTTTAAGAGGTGGGGATTAGCAGCCGTCTTTGGAAGTGTACTCCTGAAGGGGATATTGGCACCCCAGATCCTCCCTGGCTTTAATTCCCTGACCACTACAGACCACTTCCTGCCACGTGCTCCCTCTCCACATGTGATGTGACGGCAGAAACCTATGACATCAAGAGCCAGCTTTGATCCCTACAAGATGATTATGTCAGGGAAGTTGGTTACATTGTTCCAGTCAAAAGGTGGCTGAGCCCATACTTGGGACAGGATCTGAAAGGGATTTTCTAAGCCCCCTCGATGCAAACAAAGGAACTGAAAAACAGCTGGAGGTGGGATTAGATGCCTGTGTGTTATTATATTTTTACATAATATATATTATATAGTATTATACATGTATATAATATACATAATTATATACATATATAATAAATATGTATTTTATATATTCTTATCAGAGATGTTAGAGTCAACATCTAAAAGTTTAGACTCAGTCACCCACCTTCAAGAGACCACTTACAGAAACAATATGGAAAGGCAGAAAGTGTAAATATATTCAATGTAGCCACATTGTTACAAACAGGAGTTTAGTGGCCATCCCCGCCCCCACCCCACAACTCTAAAGGCTGCCTTTGGGTCCTGATGTGAGGCAAGAGTGTGTATCTAAGCAGTAACAGGGCAGGAGTGGTCCTGTCCATCACTGACCCATCACTGTCTCAGCCCCAGTCTCTCCTGAAAGGAGACCTAACGGGTTCTCGGAGCTGTATGAAGTCTCTTCCAGGGAGACAAGCTCCTGCTCTGGCTTCAGCCTTTTTCCTAGTACTCCCAAAGGAAGATTTGTGGGGAAAACTCCAATTTCTTAGGTCTGTAGATTCAATAGTCTTAATAGTCATGAGAGATACAAACTGGTCAAGCAGTTTTAGGGAAAGGGAGACCTCAAAAACAAGACAGTCTTCTCTGTGTCCAGAAGCTGGAAATGTCCTTGGTCCTCTGTCCCGGCCAGAGGCCAGTGCTGCTGCAACTGTTTAGCATTCGGGCTTCTGTGAGGTTTCCTGACTGTTTGCACATCCAAGATGAGCACGACTATCTGAACATGTTACAGGATGGTCTGACTAAAAAAACCAAGCTGAGTGAACATCCCGTGACTGGTATTCGAGGTTTTCCAGCAGAGAGCCAAGGAATACCACACAGTCACACAAGACAGCACACCAAGAGGTTTATTGGGGGGACCAGAATGTTGGCTTCCTCTGAATGGGGACAGAGACTTGAGAGGACTGCATGGGGGCGAAGGATTTTATAGAATCTTTAGAGCATGCTCAGTGAGATCGTGGAAATGAGCAGCATGGCTGGAGTATTGCTTGGCTGTTAATCCTGAAACGTTAAGTAGTGGGTTGGCTTGATTCTCCTCGTATTCTAATGCTAATATTGGCTCCTCAAGATTGGTCACCCCAGAGACAAGAGACTCTTCCTGTAGATGCTATGTGACCCTGTCCCCAAATTATTTCTGATTGGTAAATAAAGGTGCTGACAGCCAATACCTGGGCAGAAGAGACTTAGGTAGAATTTAGGATTCCCCGACTTGAGGTCAGAAGAAAACCACAAGGGGGAGAAGAAGGTGGAGGAGGAGGAACAGCATTACCTGAGCCATAAGAACATGGCCCTGAGGGCTGGCCAATGGGAGTCAAGAGCAGCCCAGATGAAACGCAGGAATAACACAGGGTTATCAATAGGAAAGTAGATTCTAACAGCATGGAGGGTAGACATCCGCCCAGCTCTTGTGCTGTTTGAAGCTTATTGTAAATATAAAGGTCCTGTGTGTCTTTTAATCTGAGAACTAAATGGTCAAAGGCTGGGTAGAAATCCTGCGTTGGGATTACAAATCTCTACAACACATTGTTTGGCCATTAATGCTAAGTTCACAAGACAGGGATTTCCAAGTCTTGATGCTCAGAGGCAGTTCAGGGACAAGGTGATTCCAGTGGCCTGTTATCCTACAGCAGAGAAACTGGAATGACCATCTCATCCCTTCCATCCCCCTGCCTCTGTCCAGTAAAGTCCTACTAAATCCTATATGAGGACTATTTCCGTGTCTTTTTCTGTTGCTGTGGAAAAACATCCTCCCCTGCAAAAAAAAAAAATCAGCTTGGGAAGAAAGAGTTTGCTTTAGCTCACAGTTCCAGGTTCCGGTCCGTGACTGTGGGGAAGTCATGGCAGGAGCTTCACACCACTTGTGGACACATCACGTCCACAGTCACGAACAGAGGAAAATCATGCTTGCTCACTTGTTGGTTCGGGATCAGTTCAACTTTTCCATTCTTAAAAAGTTTAGAATCCCCTGCCTAAGGATTGATGCCACCCGTGGTGGACCCTGTCTTCCCACATCATTAATTTAATTAAGAAACCCCCTACACACACACACATACATGCCAACACACCAGACCCAATGTAGGCAATCCTTCATAGATTCTCCTCCCATGCGGTTCTATGTTCTGTCTGTTGACATGTAACGCTACCCAGCAGAGGGACCCTCAGCGGCAGCTCATAGCTGGGACTTAGTCCTGCTGTTCAGGAGCTCAGCTTGCGTACTGTCTCTTAGTTTCTTCAGAGTAGTACACTGCTTTCTGAACACTAGCCCTCTCAGTCTGTATTCCTGAAATTCCTTTTTCAAGTTCATGAGGTAAAGACATGGGTCACATGTGACTTTGATGGCCACTGCCTTTCCACATTCCTAAGGATTTATTGCCCATGTGAAACAAGAAAGATTCCGTCACTCTCAAGGACCCCTGCCTTCTCCAGTATCAAGACAGCCAAAGGTACAAATCCCTTTAGAAAAATCAACATTCCTGTCAGGGTGGTTACCACCCATGTGTGGGAATTGAAAGCATAAGTACAATTATTTATGCACATCAAATTCTGGGTCATTTTCCTTTTTGTTAATTAATAGATGGTAATGAAGTAATTGTCCGTTTTAATTAATGTATTTATCGATGCCATTCCGGGTCCATTGACACATATGCACGTGTCCACTTTGTGGCTGCTGCTTTGCCCCCAGGGCTGCCACCATGTCTAATCACCCATGGTCATTTTGCAAAGAGGGCAAAGTTGGCTTCTGCACCAACAGCACATCTCTTCCTTCCTCCCCCGCCCCCAGCCAGTCCTTAGGAATGTTCCCACTATGGGACATGAGTACTGTTGCTTTGAATAGAACACACCAACGGCTCCTCCCAATCCCTCATCCTAAATACTCCTCCCCTGCTGGTACAAGCCCTCGCTCTGCAGGGCGACCAGCATCCAGCATGATCTTACTTTATGTTTCTGCAAAACCAAAGAAGAAAGTGCTTAACTCTATTCTAATTTGCATCTCCCTGATTACCGACCACACAGTCTTTTGCAGATTGGACTAACGCGGTGAGAGGTTCGCAATGAGGGACAATTTTTTTCCCATTCAAGGGACGATTTGGCACTGCCCCTAGACATTTCGGGTGTCATGTGATGTTTGTCGGTTAGAGACCGCGGATGCTGCCCAGCGTCCCACAGTGCACCTGGCTGAGAAGGTCCACAAAACCAATGAAGAAAAACTCAGGACCCTCATACAGTGCTCAATAAACAGTCATTGTATCTAATCCATGAAGCTGAAACATACCACTTTGGGGTTATTATTTAAAAGGGTCATAACGAGACATTTCCCAGTTAAACCTCATCCTTTGCCCAGGTGCTTTGGAAGTCTTGCCTGCCAATGCTGAGCTCTTAGGCCACACTGGCTAAGGAGACATCCTATCATGGCTCTCAGCACTATGGCTGGCTACAGTGTGTGCATATGGTATGATACAACCATTGCCATCTTGAAGTTAGAGATTACCTTGGCCCCGTAGCCATGGTAACAAAATAAGCAGAAAGGTACAGAGGTAGCCAGGTCTGTGGTCATGGTAGTGATGCTATTGACACTCCCTGGTTGAAAGGGAGGGGGAGGGGCACAGACTCCCTCCTACCCTCTCAGAGCCGCAGGTGATCTTGGGACATGCCAGGGTGTGCAGGGCTTGGGGTATTGACTGAAAGGGGGACTCCACGCTGCGGCTCCTGGGGGCAGAGGTCAGTAACTCTGGGATGGGGCTTTACCGTGAGGCGGCTGCCTGGGGGTCGCCTCTGCCTCTGTCAATCACCGCTCACTCATGTTCTGTGAGGAAGCTCGAGTTTGTTCCTCAGGTCAGACTTGGGTGGCATCCTTGTTTTGGTCTGCCATCACTGGCCTCTCTGGGGTGAGTAAACATTTGTTCAGGTCTGCCCAGGAAAAGTTCACACACGAGGGATTGATAACTCTAGCCTTGTGCACTAGGAATCCGGGAGCTATAAAATCAAGACCACGCATTTCTCCAAATGCCTTCCTAGTCCTCCTCCTCTCTGTGGCAAGTAGGGTCTCTTAACGGCACCATCTCAAACACCCCTTGGCTCCAATTCTCCAGCAGGTTTCCCAAAGTGCAGATTCAATCACTCAACTTTTCTGCTACGGAATGAAAATCTATTCCCCTCCAATTCCCCTCCCCACCCCACCCCCCGGAACATTTTAAGCACAAGAATTAAACTTTTCAGGAAATAAATATTTGTGAATATTACTCCCAGCCCCCGATTCTCTAAAAATTATGAAGGCTAATGCTGTACCAACCCAACAACAAGGAAAAAAATTAAGCCTTGAAAACAAATTTCATTGCAAAAAAAAAAAAAAAAAAAATCCCAAGATTAATGTCTCCGAACAGGAACCTGGAAAGAGCCTCATCTTCCTTGGTTCCTTTTAATAGAATCCCACAAATAATCAAAAGAACAAACATTAATAAAGGAACAATAATGAGCCAAAATATTTGTTCCTTCACACGCTTGGTTAATAATTCCCACACAGATGCCAAAACCCATCATCTAGCAGGAGCCTAATAAAAGGAGGCACCTGTGAGGACTTGATATGGCTCCCTACTCTGCTCCATCTAGGGGCAGGAGGGAAGCATCAGCAGAGAAAGGGGAGTGGGGGTGGAGGTGGGTCTTACCTGGAGGTAGCCGGCTTGCACCACCATTCCACAGTAGAAAATGGAAGATGGCCTTAGTCTATGTCACCAGGCTCTGGTCTCCACCTATAGCTTGATCTGATACACTCGGTAAAACATGACCCAGGGGCTAGGGCTGGGCAGATGGTGCTGTTAGTGAAGTGCTTGTCATGCAAGCATGGGGACATGGATTTAAATCATCCAGATGTGATCATGTGAACCGGTAACCCCAGTACTGGGGCCTCATCCTGGAGTCAGTCCAGCAAAAAACATCAGAAGCCAGATTCAGTGAGAGACCCTGTCTCAGAAAATAAGGTTGAGAGTGATTGATGAACATAGGTCAATCTCTCTCTCTCTCTCTCTCTCTCTCTCTCTCTCTCTCACGCACATGCACACGCACACGCACATGCACACACATGCATATATACACTATCACACATACACACCCTGCCACACATACACACATACTGTCACACATACTGTCACACACAGTCACATATACACACACTGTCATACATAAACACACATGCATACACACTGACACACACATATACACTGTCTCACACACACTATCACATACACATACACTGCCACATACACACATGCATATACACAAATACACACTGTCACACACACACACTGTCACACATGCACACACACTGTCACACATACACATACACACTGTCATACATAGACGCACACTGTCACACATTCACACACTATCACACATACACACACACTGTCACACATACACATACACACTGTCATACATAGACGCACACTGTCACACATTCACACACTATCACACATACACACACACTGTCACACATACACACACACTGTCACACATTCACACACTATCACACATACACACACACTGTCACACATACACATACACACTGTCATACATAGACGCACACTGTCACACATTCACACACTATCACACATACACACACACTGTCACACATACACACACACTGTCACACATTCACACACTATCACATACACGCACACTGTCACACACACATATACACACTGTCACACATACACACACACATACACACTCTCACACATACACACACATACTGTCACACTGTCACACATACAGATAGCAATGCAAGCCTGAGGGGGGTAATGCAGGGGTTATAGTAGCCTGCCTGTACTAAACTGTTTTTGTTGCTATAACAAAATACCCAAGGCTAGATACCTTATAAAGAAAAGAGATTTGTTTACCTCACAGCTTTAAAGGCTGTAACTCTAAGGTTTTGCAACTCAGTCTGTTTGTTCTCTGACTACATCACAATATAGAAAAAAATAAAGCATAAAATCAGCTATTTGTTGAAGGGTTCTAGTGCATGGGGTAGCCTAATTTTATAATGACACATTCTAAAGAGAACTAACCAGGATCCCAAGAGATCTCAATTAAGTTCCCTGAGGCATGTGCTCTCTAAGACTGCCTCTAACAACCCCCATCACCTGACACTAGACCATGTCAGCCCACAATTCTGCCACACAGGGAGCCAAGATTCCTGAACCCCAAGAGAGTCAGCAACATTTTAAGCTTACACTCTCAAGTCTTAGTCACACACATACGTAAACTTTCAGTTATTAAACTCTATGCAATTGGAGAAGAACCTTCTGGAATCAATTGAACATTTCATTTTTATTGATTTCACAAGCACCTTGGGAAAGGTCGAATTAATGGTGTAAAATCCTTGTCCATATGGTTGGATTCATGGTGGGCTGTGTATTTCCATTACAACTTGAATTTGGGCTTCGCCAGATGTCACATGTCGGGCAATGAGTTGTTAGCATGTGTGATGGTTAGTTTTAACTGTCACTGTGCAGAAATCAAGAATCACTTGGAGAGACAGTCTTAAGGAATTTTCTAGGTCAGGTCAGCCAAGGGAGGTGTCCCTATGGGATTGTCTTGATTGTTAATTGACAGTCCACTGTGGGTGGTGCCATTCCCTAGGCTGGGCCTTATATTGTGTAAGGCTGGAGAAAGCTAGCTGAGAGAGCAAGCAGGGAGTACGGAAGCGCTTGTTTCTCTCTGCTGGTGACTATGGCGGTGAGGTATCTAGCCGTTTAATTTCTCATCTGGACTCCTCTATAATGGACTGACGTGGAACTTTCTGCTAAAGCAAACCCATCCTCCTCTAAGTTGCTTTTTATCAGTTTTATCAGTTATGTTTTACATAACAACAGAAATGGAAAAAAAGTCAGTGGGTAAAGTATGAGGTCTCTATCTGGTTGAGTTTGCGTTCTTGCACTTGGATAAGTGTCATGAGAAGAATATGCCCCCCATGTCCTACTAATCCCAGAAAAATATCAAACATGCATAGCAGACCTGAACTGAACCCACCTGCAGACAAATCCAGCTCCCAAAGTCACAACCAACTAGCAGACATGTGAACCTCAAAGAAAAAATTGCTACTGTATACCAGCGAGTTTGGAATGACTTGTTACACAGCACTAGCTGACTAATACACATCCATAGTATCACCAAACTGGGCAGATGGGGCAAAGGTGAGCAAATTTAATAAAGGATAGTTCCAGAATGAAGGAGGTCATATTGGAGTTAAGGGGAAATGCACAAACCAATGAGTGATCTGAAGATAGGTGTTATACGGAAGCTTACTCCAGCACTGAGGAGAACCAGAGACAGTCTGCATCTTTTTATTGGTAGACATTTCCAATGGATGATGTCATAAACTGGAAATGGTCAGAACATGAGTAGTCATGGAGGAAAAAGAGCATTTAAAGCAAAGATGAAAAGGGTAAGCCATATCCAAGGCCTTCTGGGTATTTGGGTGTGGCTAAACCATGAGATACTAGTGACAAATGGTAAGAGTGATACAGACTGAGGTCCTCCTTCAAACCATAGTGCGTGGGGCTGGAGAGAGGGCTCAGCAGCTGGGAAGACGTGCTGCTCTTGCAGAGAGTTTGGTTCCAGTGCTCTCAATGTCTTCTGCCCTCTGCAAGCCCCACTCTCAGGTGTACAAACCCACACAGAGACATGTACACATAATTGAAAACTGAAAATAGGACTGGAGAGATGGTTCAA